>OZ020255.1:18879045-19378409 GCA_963971285.1 Astropecten irregularis | reverse complement strand
TATCAATCAGACGTCCGTATAGAATTACATGTATGTTGCTTAACCCACTAATTATGCTCAAGAAATCCGAAAATTACAATTTATCAAACGATATTTCATGCTGAAAACGTTATCCGATTGACACAGAATTCCTCGATAATTTTCTAGCTTGGTTACTTATGGTGGCGCAGGAGGGACATCGCACATCACAAATATCTGCAAACATATTTGTGATGTACGACAGTCGTACATCACAAATATCTGCAAACATATTTGTGATGTACGATGTTTGCAAATATTTGTGATGTGCAAACATCGCACATCACAAATATCTGCGCATATATTTGTGATGTACGAAAAATCGTACATCACAAATATCTGCAAACATATTTACGATGTACGATGTTTGCAAATATTTGTGATGTGCAAACATCGCACATCACAAATATCTGCGCATATATTTGTGATGTACGACGAATCGCACATCACAAATATATGCGCACATATTTGTGATGTACGACGAATCGCACATCACAAATATCTGCAAACATATTGTGATGTACGATGTATCGTACATCACAAATATGTGCGCACATTTTCTTGGTGTGTTTTTTCAAGAAGCTGAAGGGTCTCATATTGAGCGTAGTCTGGTTTCCGACCATGCAGTCTCGTGGGACCTTATATCGAAGATAGCCCAAAGCGTGTGTAAGGAGAAGAGCAAATATGTTTGCTCTTGCATTAATTCAAGCAGAATTTGCACATTCTGTTCATCCAGTTGCCTGGTGGAAATTTCTTCGGCTGAAGCATGCAATTTCGCTCGAACAATTTTGTCCTTAATGTTCTGTTGTCGTTTATAAGCCAAAAAGGGGGGGGGGGGGGGGGGGTGAGGGGAAGAGGTTTTGGAGCAAAGCATTATCGCTTATCAAGTGCCAATGTTTTAATACTAATAGTGCACTTTTGAGAGAGGAGTGACGGATTTGTGGGTAGAAAGGCAGGACAAAGACGAGTGGTGGAGTCAATGTGATTTTACCGATATTCAAAGGGTCACCCAACAGAGAATGTCTGTGATCAAAATGGACATTAGTGAAGCGGTATAAGTTGTTCTAATTTCCCTCCTGTTCCTATCCTGCCAGCTCTACACGAACATATAAATATGGTTGTTAACATTCCTCTTCAGTTATGTAAGACGGACAGACACCGTTACCTCTCTCTGTCTAGAGTAACAATTCACAACCCCATAAACATCGAGAGGAGTATCGATAACCATGTTGTCTTAACTTTATTCGTGCCGGTTCCGCTGGTTTTTCTCCCTTTCTTTCTCCCTTGTGTCCGCCGCCTTTGATGGGGGCCTCGTGGTGGTTCTCTTAGCCCTCGGGCGCAGACTCTTGTCTCCCTTTTCCTCTCACCCAAACCAACCAACCCCCCCCCCCCCCCCCCTCCCCTCACTGGCCCTCGACCTCGACCTTTCAGATAGAACGTTACATCATGCCTCTTTAAGTTTCTTGAGCTGTACAAAATACTCGTCCTAAAAGAATTGATTTTGGGACTTTATACACTATTAAGCTCATTAAATTTTCAAGAGAGCAACCTGTATTTCTTTTTCCGTGTATCGGCACTTTTAATCAAACTAAGATGACTCTATATGTTTTACCACATTATATATCAACTTGTTTGCTTTTTGGTCAAACTATTGGGACTATTCTCTTGGTCTGTCTTTTCCACGGTCACATGTATGATTTTGCTCTTCTCCTTACACACGCTTTGGGCTATCTTCGATATAAGGTCCCACGAGACTGCATGGTCGGAAACCAGACGACGCTCAATATGAGACCCTTCAGCTTCTTGAAAAAACACACCAAGAAAATGTGCGCACATATTTGTGATGTACGATACATCGTACATCACAAATATGTTTGCATATATTTGTGATGTGCGATTCGTCGTACATCACAAATATGTGCGCATATATTTGTGATGTGCGATTCGTCGTACATCACAAATATATGCGCAGATATTTGTGATGTGCGATGTTTGCACATCACAAATATTTGCAAACATCGTACATCGTAAATATGTTTGCAGATATTTGTGATGTACGATTTTTCGTACATCACAAATATGTTTGCAGATATTTGTGATGTGCGATGTCCCTCCTGCGCCACCATAGTTACCCAACCAAAATTTGAAAAGTATTGGGTAGATGACAGTTGACACTACCATTTACACTATTGCACCAACAACTGAGAATCTTCTGGATGGCGGTTTTTTGAACTGTGAAGTTGAGGAATTTTACACTAAGGTCAATGGGAGTTTATTTAGTGTGGTCAGCTTTCATTTTATGGTGGGTTGACCATTGAATTTTTGAGATATACTCATTCTCATCTGACCACCCCTAAAAACAAGGTATATGGATCACTCCAGTCAAAGAAGCCATTTTCAAAAAAAAAACATCCCTCTGCAAATCGGCTGAAATAGACCCACTTTGTCACCCAATTGCATCACACTGGTCACTAATGGAAGCCCAGAGTCCAGGCAGGAGGTCCAGTGCCATATTTCTTCAATCCGCCATTTTCCGATAGCTCTAAGAACTCTCTTATTTAAAATACATTGAGGAGGAAACATAAGAGAAAGTTTAACTTACCTGATTAATCCAGAAACATTACAACCCTGCTGGCGTTGGAAGAGCCTGGAAATTGGAAAACGTGATTGGCCATTAACAGTGTTTGGAAATACATTTTTCGACTTTCCCTACTTTGATTGGCTAATAAATGTGACGTCGTTTTAATAAGCTGTTCTTATGCCAGTGTGTATTGTACATTTTCGGTAACCATAGGATATAATTCCCTTGCTTTTGCCTTGCAATAGTGTACATTGAAATGAATTTGTCAGCTCAACAGAGCGAAGCTAATGATTAGACTGATGAACACAGTGCACGTTGTAGTGTGAGACATTATTATATCAAGATTATAATTATTCAAATTAGGTTTGCGCCCCACCGACGTGGACGAGCACCGCACACTCAGTGCTTGTTTATTTTGTTAATACAAACTACAATCTTAATGTGCTGGTGGCGTACGAGTTGGTCGTCGTGCGAGTTGGTTGGCGTACGAGTCGGTCGGCGTACGAGTTTGGGCGTACGAGTTGACCAGCGTTCAAAACAACTTAGGATTAAATAAAAAATGACCCTCAAATGTTTTTTAAATATGGAATTTGGGGGGTCGTGCAATTAATATACTGTGTAATTTGGACTGGTTATGACAACCTGGGGGTTCAGTGCTTCAGCCTGCTGTGGAGACTTGAGACATTTTGGTTTAAAATCTGGTCCTACGTTGTCTTGAACGTGGAGGGTTGTTTCATGAAAACTCGTAGCAAGTCGGTCACGGAAAAAGGACATTTCGGGGGTGTTTTTTTTCTTGGTGCAAGTAGCAACAAATCCAATCGGTTACCCAACCAAAATTTGAAAAGTATTGGCTAGATGAGAGTTGACACTATACCATTTACACTATTGCACCAACAACTGAGAAACTTCTGGATGGCGGTTTTTTGAACTGTGAAGTTGAGGGATTTTACACTAAGGTCGGCGAGGAGTTTATTTAGTGTGGTCAGCTTTCATTTTCTTTTCATTTTATGGTGGGATGACCATTGGATTTTTGAGATATTCTCATTCTCAGCTGACCACCCCTAGAAACAAGGTATATGGATTACTCCAGTCAAAGAAGCCATTTTCAAAAGAAAAACATCCCTCTGCAAATTGGCTGAAATAGACCCACTTTGTCACCCAATTGCATCACACTGGTCAAAAATGGAAGCCCAGAGTCCAGGCAGGAGGTCCAGTGCCATAATTTCTTAAATCCGTCATTTTCCGATAGCTCTATGAACTCTCTTATTTAAAATACATTGAGGAGGAAACATAAGAGAAAGATTAACTTACCTGATTAATCCAGAAACATTACAACCCTTCTGGCGTTGGAAGAGCCTGGAAATTGGAAAACGTGATTGGCCATTAAAAGTGTTTGGAAATGCATTTTTCGACTTTCCCTACTTTGATTGGCTAATAAATGTGACGTCGTTTTAATAAGCTGTTCTTATGCCAGTGTGTATTGTACATTTTCGGTAACCATAGGATAATTATAATTCCCTTGCTTTTGCCTTGCAATTGTGTACATTGAAATGAATTTGTCAGCTCAACAGAGCGAAGCTAATGATTAGACTGATGAACACAGTGCACGTTGTAGTGTGAGACATTATTATATCAAGATTATAATTATTCAAATTAGGTTTGCGCCCCACCGACGTGGACGAGCACCGCACACTCAGTGCTTGTTTATTTTGTTAATACAAACTACAATCTTAATGTGCTGGTGGCGTACGAGTTGGTCGTCGTGCGAGTTGGTTGGCGTACGAGTCGGTCGGCGTACGAGTTGGGGCGTACGAGTTGACCAGCGTTCAAAACAACTTAGGATTAAATAAAAAATGACCCTCAAATGTTTTTTAAATATGGAATTTGGGGGGTCGTGCAATTAATATACTGTGTAATTTTGACTGGTTATGACAACCTGGGGGATCAGTGCTTCAGTCACTGCTGTGGAGACTTGAGATATTTTGGTTTAAAATCTGGTCCTACGTTGTCTTGAACGTGGAGGGTTGTTTCATGAAAACTCGTAGCAAGTCGGTCACGGAAAAAGGACATTTCGGGGGTGTTTTTTTTCTTGGGGCAAGTAGCAACAAATCCAATCGGTTACCCAACCAAAATTTGAAAAGTATTGGCTAGATGAGAGTTGACACTATACCATTTACACTATTGCACCAACAACTGAGAAACTTCTGGATGGCGGGTTTTTTGAACTGTGAAGTTGAGGGATTTTACACAAAGGTCGGCGAGGAGTTTATTTAGTGTGGTCAGCTTTCATTTTCTTTCATTTTATGGTGGGATGACCATTGGATTTTTGAGATATTCTCATTCTCAGCTGACCACCCCTAGAAACAAGGTATATGGATTACTCCAGACAAAGAAACCATTTTCAAAAGAAAAACATCCCTCTGCAAATCGGCTGAAATAGACCCACTTTGTCACCCAATTGCATCACACTGGTCAAAAATGGAAGCCCAGAGTCCAGGCAGGAGGTCCAGTGCCATAATTTCTTCAATCCCTCATTTTCCGATAGCTCTAAGAACTCTCTTATTTAAAAAACATTGAGGAGGAAACATAAGAGAAAGTTTAACTTACCTGATTAATCCAGAAACATTACAACCCTTCTGGCGTTGGAAGAGCCTGGAAATTGGAAAACGTGATTGGCCATTAATAGTGTTTGGAAATGCATTTTTCGACTTTCCCTACTTTGATTGGCTAATAAATGTGACGTCGTTTTAATAAGCTGTTCTTATGCCAGTGTGTATTGTACATTTTCGGTAACCATAGGATATAATTCCCTTGCTTTTGCCTTGCAATTGTGTACATTGAAATGAATTTGTCAGCTCAACAGAGCGAAGCTAATGATTAGACTGATGAACACAGTGCACGTTGTAGTGTGAGACATTATTATATCAAGATTATAATTATTCAAATTAGGTTTGCGCCCCACCGACGTGGACGAGCACCGCACACTCAGTGCTTGTTTATTTTGTTAATACAAACTACAATCTTAATGTGCTGGTGGCGTACGAGTTGGTCGTCGTGCGAATTGGTTGGCGTACGAGTCGGTCGGCGTACGAGTTGGGGCGTACGAGTTGACCAGCGTTCAAAACAACTTAGGATTAAATAAAAAATTACCCTCAAATGTTTTTTAAATATGGAATTTGGGGGGTCGTGCAATTACTATACTGTGTAATTTTGACTGGTTATGACAACCTGGGGGATCAGTGCTTCAGCCTGCTGTGGAGACTTGATATATTTTGGTTTAAAATCTGGTCCTACGTTGTCTTGAACGTGGAGGGTTGTTTCATGAAAACTCGTAGCAAGTCGGTCACGGAAAAAGGACATTTCGGGGGTGTTTTTTTTCTTGGGGCAAGTAGCAACAAATCCAATCGGTTACCCAACCAAAATTTAAAAAGTATTGGCTAGATGAGAGTTGACACTATACCATTTACACTATTGCACCAACAACTGAGAAACTTCTGGATGGTGGTTTTTTTGAACTGTGAAGTTGAGGGATTTTACACAAAGGTCGGCGAGGAGTTTATTTAGTGTGGTCAGCTTTCATTTTCTTTTCATTTTATGGTGGGATGACCATTGGATTTTTGAGATATTCTCATTCTCAGCTGACCACCCCTAGAAACAAGGTATATGGATTACTCCAGTCAAAGAAGCCATTTTCAAAAGAAAAACATCCCTCTGCAAATCGGCTGAAATAGACCCACTTTGTCACCCAATTGCATCACACTGGTCAAAAATGGAAGCCCAGAGTCCAGGCAGGAGGTCCAGTGCCATAATTTCTTCAATCCCTCATTTTCCGATAGCTCTAAGAACTCTCTTATTTAAAATACATTGAGGAGGAAACATAAGAGAAAGTTTAACTTACCTGATTAATCCAGAAACATTACAACCCTTCTGGCGTTGGAAGAGCCTGGAAATTGGAAAACGTGATTGGCCATTAATAGTGTTTGGAAATGCATTTTTCGACTTTCCCTACTTTGATTGGCTAATAAATGTGACGTCGTTTTAATAAGCTGTTCTTATGCCAGTGTGTATTGTACATTTTCGGTAACCATAGGATATAATTCCCTTGCTTTTGCCTTGGAATTGTGTACATTGAAATGAATTTGTCAGCTCAACAGAGCGAAGCTAATGATTAGACTGATGAACACAGTGCACGTTGTAGTGTGAGACATTATTATATCAAGATTATAATTATTCAAATTAGGTTTGCGCCCCACCGACGTGGACGAGCACCGCACACTCAGTGCTTGTTTATTTTGTTAATACAAACTACAATCTTAATGTGCTGGTGGCGTACGAGTTGGTCGTCGTGCGAATTGGTTGGCGTACGAGTCGGTCGGCGTACGAGTTGGGGCGTACGAGTTGACCAGCGTTCAAAACAACTTAGGATTAAATAAAAAATTACCCTCAAATGTTTTTTAAATATGGAATTTGGGGGGTCGTGCAATTACTATACTGTGTAATTTTGACTGGTTATGACAACCTGGGGGATCAGTGCTTCAGCCTGCTGTGGAGACTTGAGATATTTTGGTTTAAAATCTGGTCCTACGTTGTCTTGAACGTGGAGGGTTGTTTCATGAAAACTCGTAGCAAGTCGGTCACGGAAAAAGGACATTTCGGGGGTGTTTTTTTTCTTGGGGCAAGTAGCAACAAATCCAATCGGTTACCCAACCAAAATTTAAAAAGTATTGGCTAGATGAGAGTTGACACTATACCATTTACACTATTGCACCAACAACTGAGAAACTTCTGGATGGTGGTTTTTTTGAACTGTGAAGTTGAGGGATTTTACACAAAGGTCGGCGAGGAGTTTATTTAGTGTGGTCAGCTTTCATTTTCTTTTCATTTTATGGTGGGATGACCATTGGATTTTTGAGATATTCTCATTCTCAGCTGACCACCCCTAGAAACAAGGTATATGGATTACTCCAGTCAAAGAAGCCATTTTCAAAAGAAAAACATCCCTCTGCAAATCGGCTGAAATAGACCCACTTTGTCACCCAATTGCATCACACTGGTCAAAAATGGAAGCCCAGAGTCCAGGCAGGAGGTCCAGTGCCATAATTTCTTCAATCCCTCATTTTCCGATAGCTCTAAGAACTCTCTTATTTAAAATACATTGAGGAGGAAACATAAGAGAAAGTTTAACTTACCTGATTAATCCAGAAACATTACAACCCTTCTGGCGTTGGAAGAGCCTGGAAATTGGAAAACGTGATTGGCCATTAATAGTGTTTGGAAATGCATTTTTCGACTTTCCCTACTTTGATTGGCTAATAAATGTGACGTCGTTTTAATAAGCTGTTCTTATGCCAGTGTGTATTGTACATTTTCGGTAACCATAGGATATAATTCCCTTGCTTTTGCCTTGCAATTGTGTACATTGAAATGAATTTGTCAGCTCAACAGAGCGAAGCTAATGATTAGACTGATGAACACAGTGCACGTTGTAGTGTGAGACATTATTATATCAAGATTATAATTATTCAAATTAGGTTTGCGCCCCACCGACGTGGACGAGCACCGCACACTCAGTGCTTGTTTATTTTGTTAATACAAACTACAATCTTAATGTGCTGGTGGCGTACGAGTTGGTCGTCGTGCGAGTTGGTTGGCGTACGAGTCGGTCGGCGTACGAGTTGGGGCGTACGAGTTGACCAGCGTTCAAAACAACTTAGGATTAAATAAAAAATTACCCTCAAATGTTTTTTAAATATGGAATTTGGGGGGTCGTGCAATTAATATACTGTGTAATTTTGACTGGTTATGACAACCTGGGGGATCAGTGCTTCAGTCACTGCTGTGGAGACTTGAGATATTTTGGTTTAAAATCTGGTCCTACGTTGTCTTGAACGTGGAGGGTTGTTTCATGAAAACTCGTAGCAAGTCGGTCACGGAAAAAGGACATTTCGGGGGTGTTTTTTTTCTTGGGGCAAGTAGCAACAAATCCAATCGGTTACCCAACCAAAATTTGAAAAGTATTGGCTAGATGAGAGTTGACACTATACCATTTACACTATTGCACCAACAACTGAGAAACTTCTGGATGGCGGTTTTTTTGAACTGTGAAGTTGAGGGATTTTACACAAAGGTCGGCGAGGAGTTTATTTAGTGTGGTCAGCTTTCATTTTCTTTCATTTTATGGTGGGATGACCATTGGATTTTTGAGATATTCTCATTCTCAGCTGACCACCCCTAGAAACAAGGTATATGGATTACTCCAGACAAAGAAACCATTTTCAAAAGAAAAACATCCCTCTGCAAATCGGCTGAAATAGACCCACTTTGTCACCCAATTGCATCACACTGGTCAAAAATGGAAGCCCAGAGTCCAGGCAGGAGGTCCAGTGCCATAATTTCTTCAATCCCTCATTTTCCGATAGCTCTAAGAACTCTCTTATTTAAAAAACATTGAGGAGGAAACATAAGAGAAAGTTTAACTTACCTGATTAATCCAGAAACATTACAACCCTTCTGGCGTTGGAAGAGCCTGGAAATTGGAAAACGTGATTGGCCATTAATAGTGTTTGGAAATGCATTTTTCGACTTTCCCTACTTTGATTGGCTAATAAATGTGACGTCGTTTTAATAAGCTGTTCTTATGCCAGTGTGTATTGTACATTTTCGGTAACCATAGGATATAATTCCCTTGCTTTTGCCTTGCAATTGTGTACATTGAAATGAATTTGTCAGCTCAACAGAGCGAAGCTAATGATTAGACTGATGAACACAGTGCACGTTGTAGTGTGAGACATTATTATATCAAGATTATAATTATTCAAATTAGGTTTGCGCCCCACCGACGTGGACGAGCACCGCACACTCAGTGCTTGTTTATTTTGTTAATACAAACTACAATCTTAATGTGCTGGTGGCGTATAGGCCTGGGCGATTAACTCGATTAATCGATTAATCGCGATTACATTCCCGTGCCGATTACTCGATTAGTAAATTCTGAACTACTCGATTAATCGTGCCAGCGCGATTAGTGCCTTCGAGTTGCGATTAATTCCACGAGTTACTACTATTCTCTGTCGATCAATATCCATGCCGTGTGTGTTGCATGGAGCAGCTTCATAGACTTGATGACAAGTCGTTAGACAAGTCGTTTGACATTATGCAGGACGTACACAGTGTAATGTGAACACGCACACCGTACCCCTGGTGTATCGATAAAATTACCGACTTGATATCAAGTCTGCCTACTGCACGTGCACCGGATGCCCGCACCATGACAACATTTTGAGATTACACTGTAATTGGCCAGTAGCCCTTCTAATAATACTGCCTTATATGGTCAACGTGGATGAGGCATGAATGAGGGCTATACCATTTCGCTGTTTATTGAGGTGCATTCAGTTATGTTGTATTTTCAATAAATACTATTTATCTCACTTAGTAATAAAACGAAAGGTTGTCGGGACTTGTCGCACACATCATGAGTTATTGGATACATACAGTTTATACGTGTCGGGGTTAATTTTTATTCAAGCCTGACAGCTGACAACGAAGTTTTTCTCAACTTCTTAGGCCCACGTGTTTACAATGGATTCGGCTACCTGTACTCGAGTACAGACGCTACTCGATTAGACGATTACTGTACTGGACTACTGTATCGTATCGTATGATAATCGTGAAGTGAACATGTGGAGTAATCGTGAAATGTAAAATAATCGCGATGTGTTTAGTAATCGTGAGCTGTGTAATAATCGTGTTCACTGTTCAGTAATCGTGAACTGTATAATAATCGTGTTCACTGTTCAGCCTACATGGGGTGTACATAATGTGTCATCGTGTACTATCGTTGACTTGTACATGCATGTATGGGACTACGTCTGGGTGTACGTACGTTAGGCAGTAACTGCATGCCTTGTCGGCCAACACTTCGCGAACTGTTACCCTACTTTACTGAAGGAAGTAATTATGGACGATATTAGCCTCACGAATTTTGCATTATACCTTATCAGAACAAAAATGGCATTGCTCAATGCCTCGGAAATCGGAACTGATCGCTGTTGAAACTTGTAAGAATCAATGCATTACGCTAGTGCAGTTTACTGCAGTGCCGCTATGATGAAAACAAGGTACATGCTGCTTGTATAGTCACTTCCGGGTAATCGCGATTAATCGATTAATCGCGATTATTTCCTTCGCGATTAATCGATTAGTGAAAAGCACTAATCGCCCAGGCCTAGTGGCGTACGAGTTGGTCGTCGTGCGAGTTGGTTGGCGTACGAGTCGGTCGGCGTACGAGTTGGGGCGTACGAGTTGACCAGCGTTCAAAACAACTTAGGATTAAATAAAAAATTACCCTCAAATGTTTTTTAAATATGGAATTTGGGGGGTCGTGCAATTACTATACTGTGTAATTTTGACTGGTTATGACAACCTGGGGGATCAGTGCTTCAGCCTGCTGTGGAGACTTGAGATATTTTGGTTTAAAATCTGGTCCTACGTTGTCTTGAACGTGGAGGGTTGTTTCATGAAAACTCGTAGCAAGTCGGTCACGGAAAAAGGACATTTCGGGGGTGTTTTTTTTCTTGGGGCAAGTAGCAACAAATCCAATCGGTTACCCAACCAAAATTTAAAAAGTATTGGCTAGATGAGAGTTGACACTATACCATTTACACTATTGCACCAACAACTGAGAAACTTCTGGATGGTGGTTTTTTTGAACTGTGAAGTTGAGGGATTTTACACAAAGGTCGGCGAGGAGTTTATTTAGTGTGGTCAGCTTTCATTTTCTTTTCATTTTATGGTGGGATGACCATTGGATTTTTGAGATATTCTCATTCTCAGCTGACCACCCCTAAAAACAAGGTATATGGATCACTCCAGTCAAAGAAGCCATTTTCAAAAAAAAACATCCCTCTGCAAATCGGCTGAAATAGACCCACTTTGTCACCCAATTGCATCACACTGGTCACTAATGGAAGCCCAGAGTCCAGGCAGGAGGTCCAGTGCCATATTTCTTCAATCCGTCATTTACTGATAACTCTAAGAAATCTCTTATTTAAAATACATTGAGGAGGAAACATAAGAGAAAGTTTAACTTACCTGATTAATCCAGAAACATTACAACCCTTCTGGCGTTGGAAGAGCCTGGAAATTGGAAAACGTGATTGGCCATTAAAAGTGTTTGGAAATGCATTTTTCGACTTTCCCTACTTTGATTGGCTAATAAATGTGACGTCGTTTTAATAAGCTGTTCTTATGCCAGTGTGTATTGTACATTTTCGGTAACCATAGGATATAATTCCCTTGCTTTTGCCTTGCAATTGTGTACATTGAAATGAATTTGTCAGCTCAACAGAGCGAAGCTAATGATTAGACTGATGAACACAGTGCACGTTGTAGTGTGAGACATTATTATATCAAGATTATAATTATTCAAATTAGGTTTGCGCCCCACCGACGTGGACGAGCACCGCACACTCAGTGCTTGTTTATTTTGTTAATACAAACTACAATCTTAATGTGCTGGTGGCGTACGAGTTGGTCGTCGTGCGAGTTGGTTGGCGTACGAGTCGGTCGGCGTACGAGTTGGGGCGTACGAGTTGACCAGCGTTCAAAACAACTTAGGATTAAATAAAAAATGACCCTCAAATGTTTTTTAAATATGGAATTTGGGGGGTCGTGCAATTAATATACTGTGTAATTTGGACTGGTTATGACAACCTGGGGGATCAGTGCTTCAGCCTGCTGTGGAGACCTGAGATATTTTGGTTTAAAATCTGGTCCTACGTTGTCTTGAACGTGGAGGGTTGTTTCATGAAAACTCGTAGCAAGCCGGTTACAGAAAAAGGACATTTCGGGGGTGTTTTTTACTTGGGGCAAGTAGCAAAAAATCCAATCGGTTACCCAACCAAAATAAGAAAAGTATGGGGTAGATGAGAGTTGACACTACCATTTACACTATTGCACCAACAACTGAGAATCTTCTGGATGGCGGGGTTTTTTTTAACTGTGAAGTTGAGGAATTTTACACTAAGGTCAATGGGAGTTTATTTAGTGTGGTCAGCTTTCATTTTATGGTGGGTTGACCATTGAATTTTTGAGATATACTCATTCTCATCTGACCACCCCTAAAAACAAGGTATATGGATCACTCCAGTCAAAGAAGCCATTTAAAAAAAAAAACATCCCTCTGCAAATCGGCTGAAATAGACCCACTTTGTCACCCAATTGCATCACACTGGTCACTAATGGAAGCCCAGAGTCCAGGCAGGAGGTCCAGTGCCATATTTCTTCAATCCGTCATTTTCTGATAACTCTAAGAACTCTCTTATTTATAATACATTGAGGAGAAAACATAAGAGAAAGTTTAACTAACCTGATTAATCCAGAAACATAACAACTCTGCTGGCGTAGGAAGAGCCTGGAAATTGGAAAACGTGATTGGCCGTTAATAGTGTTTGGAAATACATTTTTCGACGTTCCCTACTTTGATTGGCTAATAAATGTGACGTCGTTTTAATAAGCTGTTCTTATGCCAGTGTGTATTGTACATTTTCGGTAACCATAGGATATGATTCCCTTGCTTTTGCCTTGCAATTTGTGTACATTAAAATGAATTTGTCAGCTCAACAGAGCGAAGCTAATGATAAGACTGATGAACACAGTGCACGTTGTAGTATGGAACATTATTATATCACGATTATATTCAAATTAGGTTAGCGCCCCACCGACGTGGACGACCACCGCACACTAAGTGCTTGTTTATTATGTTAAATACAAACTACAATGTGCTGGTGGCGTACGAGTTGGTCGTCGTGCGAGTTGGTTGGCGTACGAGTCGGTCGGCGTACGAGTTGGGGCGTACGAGTTGACCAGCGTTCAAAACAACTTGGGATTAAATAAAAAATGACCCTCAAATGTTTTTTAAATATGGAATTTGGGGGTCGTGCAATTAATATACTGTGTAATTTTGACTGGTTATGACAACCTGGGGGTTCAGTGCTTCAGCCTGCTGTGGAGACTTGAGATATTTTGGTTTAAAATCCGGTCCTACATTGGGGCGTGGAGGGTTGTTTCATGAAAATCCGTGGCAAGTCGGTCACGGAAAAAGGACATTTCGGGGGTGTTTTTTTCTTGTGGGCAAGTAGCAAAAAATCCAATCGGTTACCCAACCAAAATTAGACAAGTATTGGGTAGATGAGAGTTGACACTACCATTTACACTATTGCACCAACAACTGAGAATCTTCTGGATGGCGGGATTTTTTTTAACTGTGAAGTTGAGGAATTTTACACTAAGGTCAATGGGAGTTTATTAGTGTGGTCAGCTCTGATTTTATGGTGGGTTGACCGGTTGACCATTGAATTTTTGAAATATACTCATTCTCAGATGACCACCTCTAAAAACAAGGTATATGGATCACTCCAGTCAAAGAAGCCATTTAAAAAAAAACATCCCTCTGCAAATCGGCTGAAATAGACCCACTTTGTCACCCAATTGCATCACACTGGTCACAAATGGAAGCCCAGAGTCCAGGCAGGAGGTCCAGTGCCATATTTCTTCAATCCGTCATTTTCCGATTGCTCTAAGAACTCTCTTATTTATAATACATTGAGGAGGAAACATAAGAGAAAGTTTAACTAACCTGATTAATCCAGAAACATTACAACCCTGCTGGCGTTGGAAGAGCCTGGAAATTGGAAAACGTGATTGGCCGTTATTAGTGTTTGGAAATACATTTTTCGACGTTCCCTACTTTGATTGGCTAATGAATATGACGTCGTTTTAATAAGCTGTTCTTATGCCAGTGTGTATTGTACATTTTCGGTAACCATAGGATATAATTCCCTTGCTTTTGCCTTGCAATTTGTGTACATTGAAATGAATTTGTCAGCTCAACAGAGCGAAGCTAATGATTAGACTGATGAACACAGTGCACGTTGTAGACATTATTATACCAAGATTATATTCAAATTGGGTTTGCGCCCCACCGACGTGGACGAGCACCGCACACTCAGTGATTGTTTATTTTGTTAATACAAACTACAATGTGCTGGTGGCGTACGAGTTGGTCGTCGTGCGAGTTGGTTGGCGTACGAGTCGGTCGGCGTACGAGTTTAGACGTACGAGTTGACCAGCGTTCAAAACAACTTAGGATTAAAGTGGACGGCGAGGCCGAGGCTCGCTGATCGCCCGCGTTAGGGTTGCACCCAAGTAAATAAACTCACATAGACATGGGTGTCGATTTATTTTCATGATTGGGGGGGGGGGGGGGTTATTGGTGATTCGGTGTCCTGCGCAAGGGAGCGAAGCAGGGTGTCCGGTGCACGACACTAAAAAGCTAAAAAAATAAATCAAAAAAATCAATACGCCGAGCTGATTATCATAATGTGTGTACCCTCAAAATTTTTTTTTTAAATATGCAATTTTAGGGTCGAGCAATTAATATACTGTGTAATTTTGACTGGTTATGACAACCTGGGGGTTCAGTGCTTCAGCCTGCTGTGGAGACTTGAGATATTTTGGTTTAAAATCTGGTCCTACATTGGGGCGTGGAGGGTTGTTTCATGAAAACTTGTAGCAAGTCGGTTACGGAAAAAGGACATTTCGGGGGTGTTTTTTTTCATGGGGCAAGTAGCAACAAATCCAATCTGTTACCCAACCAAAATTTGAAAAGTATTGGCTAGATGAGAGTTGACACTACCATTTACACTATTGCACCAACAACTGAGAATCTTCTGGATGGCGGTTTTTTTTAACTGTGAAGTTGAGGGATTTTACACTAAGGTCGGCGAGGAGTTTATTTAGTGTGGTCAGCTTTGATTTTCTTTTCATTTTATGGTGGGATGACCATTGGATTTTTGAGATATTCTCATTCTCAGCTGACCACCCCTAAACACAAGGTATATGGACTACTCCAGTCAAAGAAGCCATTTTCAAAAGAAAAACATCCCTCTGCAAATCGGCTGAAATAGACCCACTTTGAGGGATTTTACACTAAGGTCGGCGAGGAGTTTATTTAGTGTGGTCAGCTTTCATTTTCTTTTCATTTTATGGTGGGATGACCATTGGATTTTTGAGATATTCTCATTCTCAGCTGACCACCCCTAAACACAAGGTATATGGACTACTCCAGTCAAAGAAGCCATTTTCAAAAGAAAAACATCCCTCTGCAAATCGGCTGAAATAGACCCACTTTGTCACCCAATTGCATCACACTAGTCAAAAATGGAAGCCCAGAGTCCAGGCAGGAGGTGCAGTGCCATAATTTCTTCAATCCGTAATTTTCCGATAGCTCTAAGAACTCTCTTATTTAAAATACATTGAGGAGGAAACATTAGAGAAAGTTTAACTTACCTGATTAATCCAGAAACATTACAACCCTGCTGGCGTTGGAAGAGCCTGGAAATTAGAAAACGTGATTGGCCATTAATAGTGTTTGGAAAGACATTTTTCGACTTTCCCTACTTTGATTGGCTAATAAATGTGACGTTGTTTTAATAAGCTGTTCTTATGCCAGTGTGTATTGTACATTTTCGGTAACCATATAGGATAGAATTCCCTTGCTTTCGCCTTGCAATAATTTGTGTACATTGAAATGAATTTGGCAGCTCAACAGAGCGAAGCTAATGATAAGACTGATGAACACAGTGCACGTTGTAGTGTGGAACATTATTATATCACGATTATATTCAAATTAGGTTTGCGCCCCACCGACGTGGACGACCACCGCACACTAAGTGCTTGTTTATTTTGTTAATACAAACTACAATGTGCTGGTGGCGTACGAGTTGGTCGTCGTGCGAGTTGGTTCGGTACGAGTCGGTCGGCGTACGAGTTTGGACGTACGAGTTGACCAGCGTTCAAAACAACTTAGGATTAAAGTGGACGGCGAGGCCGAGGCTCGCCGATCGCCCGCGTTAGGGTTGCACCCAAGTAAATAAACTCCCATAGACATGGGTGTCGATTTATTTTCATGATTGGGGGGGGGGGGGGGGGTTATTGGTGATTCGGTGTCCTGCGCAAGGGAGCGAAGCAAAGTGTCCGGTGCACAACACTAAATAGCTAGAAAAAATCAATGCGCCGAGCTGATTATCATAATGTGTGTACCCTCAAATGTTTTTTAAATATGGAATTTGTTTAGTGTGGTCATGCAGCTTTCATTTTCTTTTCATTTTATGGTGGGATGACCATTGCATTTTTGAGATATTCTCATTCTCAGCTGACCACCCCTAAAAACAAGGAATATGGTAATCCAGTCAAAGAAGCCATTTTCAAAAGAAAAACATCCCTCTGCAAATCGGCTGAAATAGACCCACTTTGTCACCCAATTGCATCACACTGGTCAAAAATGGAAGCCCAGAGTCCAGGCAGGAGGTCCAGTGCCATTATTTCTTCAATTCGTCATTTTCCGATAGCTCTAAGAACTCTCTTATTTAAAATACATTGAGGAGGAAACATAAGAAAAAGTTTAACTTACCTGATTAATCCAGAAACATTACAACCCTGCTGGCGTTGGAAGAGCCTGAAAATTGGAAAACGTGATTGGCCATTAACAGTGTTTGGAAATGCATTTTTCGACTTTCCCTACTTTGATTGGCTAATAAACGTGACGTCGTTTTAATAAGCTGTTCTTATGCCAGTGTGTATTGTACATTTTCGGTAACCATAGGATATTATTCCCTTGCTTTTGCCTTGCAATTGTGTACATTGAAATGAATTTGTCAGCTCAACAGAGCGAAGCTAATGATTAGACTGATGAACACAGTGCACGTTGTAGTGTGAGACATTATTATATCAAGATTATAATTATTCAAATTAGGTTTGCGCCCCACCGACGTGGACGAGCACCGCACACTCAGTGCTTGTTTATTTTGTTAATACAAACTACAATCTTAATGTGCTGGTGGCGTACGAGTTGGTCGTCGTGCGAGTTGGTTGGCGTACGAGTCGGTCGGCGTACGAGTTGGGGCGTACGAGTTGACCAGCGTTCAAAACAACTTAGGATTAAATACAAAATGACCCTCAAATGTTTTTTAAATATGGAATTTGGGGGGTCGTGCAATTAATATACTGTCTAATTTGGACTGGTTATGACAACCTGGGGGTTCAGTGCTTCAGCCTGCTGTGGAGACTTGAGATATTTTGGTTTAAAATCTGGTCCTACGTTGTCTTGAACGTGGAGGGTTGTTTCATGAAAACTCGTAGCAAGTCGGTCACGGAAAAAGGACATTTCGGGGGTGTTTTTTTTCTTGGGGCAAGTAGCAACTTGAAATCCAATCGGTTACCCAACCAAAATTAGAAAAGTATTGGGTAGATGAGAGTTGACACTACCATTTACACTATTGCACCAACAACTGAGAATCTTCTGGATGGCGGGTTTTTTTTTAACTGTGAAGTTGAGGAATTTTACACTAAGGTCAATGGGAGTTTATTTAGTGTGGTCAGCTTTCATTTTATGGTGGGTTGACCATTGAATTTTTGAAATATACTCATTCTCAGCTGACCACCCCTAAAAGAACAAGGTATATGGATCACTGCAGTCAAAGAAGCCATTTAAAAAAAAAAACATCCCTCTGCAAATCGGCTGAAATAGACCCACTTTGTCACCCAATTGCATCACACTGGTCACAAATGGGAGCCCAGAGTCCAGGCAGGAGGTCCAGTGCCATATTTCTTCAATCCGTCATTTTCCGATAGCTCTAAGAACTATCTTATTTATAATACATTGAGGAGGAAACATACGAGAAAGTTTAACTAACCTGAAAAATCCAGAAACATTACAACCCTGCTGGCGTTGGAAGAGCCTGGAAATTGGAAAACGTGATTGGCCATTAATAGTGTTTGGAAATACATTTTTCGACATTCCCTACTTTGATTGGCTAATAAATGTGACGTTGTTTTAATAAGCTGTTCTTATGCCAGTGTGTATTGTACATTTTCGGTAACCAAGGGATATAATTCCCTTGCTTTTGCCTTGCAAATGTGTACATTGAAATGAATTTGTCAGCTCAACAGAGCGAAGCTAATGATTAGACTGATGAACACAGTGCACGTTGTAGTGTGAGACATTATTATATCAAGATTATATTCAAATTAGGTTTGCGCCCCACCGACGTGGACGAGCACCGCACACTCAGTGCTTGTTTATTTTGTTAATACAAACTACAATGTGCTGGTGGCGTACGAGTTGGTCGTCGTGCGAGTTGGTTGGCGTACGAGTCGGTCGGCGTACGAGTTGGGGCGTACGAGTTGACCAGCGTTCAAAACAACTTAGGATTAAATACAAAATGACCCTCAAATGTTTTTTAAATATGGAATTTGGGGGGTCGTGCAATTAATATACTGTCTAATTTGGACTGGTTATGACAACCTGGGGATTCAGTGCTTCAGCCTGCTGTGGAGACTTGAGATATTTTGGTTTAAAATCTGGTCCTACGTTGTCTTGAACGTGGAGGGTTGTTTCATGAAAACTCGTAGCAAGTCGGTCACGGAAAAAGGACATTTCGGGGGTGTTTTTTTTCTTGGGGCAAGTAGCAACTTGAAATCCAATCGGTTACCCAACCAAAATTTGAAAAGTATTGGGTAGATGAGAGTTGACACTACCATTTACACTATTGCACCAACAACTGAGAATCTTCTGGATGGCGGTTTTTTGAACTGTGAAGTTGAGGAATTTTACACTAAGGTCAATGGGAGTTTATTTAGTGTGGTCAGCTTTCATTTTATGGTGGGTTGACCATTGAATTTTTGAGATATACTCATTCTCATCTGACCACCCCTAAAAACAAGGTATATGGATCACTCCAGTCAAAGAAGCCATTTTCAAAAAAAAACATCCCTCTGCAAATCGGCTGAAATAGACCCACTTTGTCACCCAATTGCATCACACTGGTCACTAATGGAAGCCCAGAGTCCAGGCAGGAGGTCCAGTGCCATATTTCTTCACCCGCCATTTTCCGATAGCTCTAAGAACTCTCTTATTTAAAATACATTGAGGAGAAAACATAAGAGAAAGTTTAACTTACCTGATTAATCCAGAAACATTACAACCCAGCTGGCGTTGGAAGAGCCTGAAAATTGGAAAACGTGATTGGCCATTAACAGTGTTTGGAAATACATTTTTCGACTTTCCCTACTTTGATTGGCTAATAAATGTGACGTCGTTTTAATAAGCTGTTCTTATGCCAGTGTGTATTGTACATTTTCGGTAACCATAGGATATAATTCCCTTGCTTTTGCCTTGCAATAGTGTACATTGAAATGAATTTGTCAGCTCAACAGAGCGAAGCTAATGATTAGACTGAAGAACACACATAGTGCACGTTGTAGTGTGAGACATTATTATATCAAGATTATATTCAAATTAGGTTTGCGCCCCACCGACGTGGACGAACACCGCACACTCAGTGCTTGTTTATTTTGTTAATACAAACTACAATGTGCTGGTGGCGTACGAGTTGGTCGTCGTGCGAGTTGGTTGGCGTACGAGTCGGTCGGCGTACGAGTTTGGACGTACGAGTTGACCAGCGTTCAAAACAAAGTAGGATTAAAGTGGACGGCGAGGCCGAGGCTCGCTGATCGCCCGCGTTAGGGTTGCACCCAAGTAAATAAACTCCCATAGACATGGGTGCCGATTTATTTTCAAGATTGGGGGGGGGGGGGTTATTGGTGATTCGGTGTCCTGCGCAAGGAAGCGAAGCAGGGTGTCCGGTGCACCACACTTAATAGCTAAAAAAAAAATCAAAAAAAAATCAATACGCCGAGCTGATTATCATAATGTGTGTACCCTCAAAAATGTTTTTTTAAATATGCAATTTGGGGGTCGAGCAATTAATATACTGTGTAATTTTGACTGGTTATGACAACCTGGGGGTTCAGTGCTTCAGCCTGCTGTGGAGACTTGAGATATTTTGGTTTAAAATCAGGTCCTACATTGGGGCGTGGAGGGTTGTTTCATGAAAACTTGTAGCAAGTCGGTTACGGAAAAGGACATTTCGGGGGTGTTTTTTTCTTGGGGCAAGTAGCAAAAAATCCAATCGCTTACCCAACCAAAATTTGAAAAATATTGAGTAGATGATGGTTGACTCTACCAATTAAACTATTGCACCAACAACTGAGAATCTTCTGGATGGCGGGTTTTTTTTTAACTGTGAAGTTGAGGGATTTTACACTAAGGTTAATGGGAGTTTATTTAGTGTGGTCAGCTTTCATTTTCTTTTCATTTTATGGTGGGTTGACCATTGAATTTTTGAGATATACTCATTCTCAGCTGACCACCCCTAAAAACAAGGTATATGGATCACTCAAGTCAAAGAAGCCATTTTCGAAAAAAAAAACATCCCTCTGCAAATCGGCTGAAATAGACCCACTTTGTCACCCAACCCTGCTGGCGTTGGAAGAGCCTGGAAATTGGAAAACGTGATTGGCCATTAATAGTGTTTGGAAATACATTTTTCGACATTCCCTACTTTGATTGGCTAATAAATGTGACGTTGTTTTAATAAGCTGTTCTTATGCCAGTGTGTATTGTACATTTTCGGTAACCAAGGGATATAATTCCCTTGCTTTTGCCTTGCAAATGTGTACATTGAAATGAATTTGTCAGCTCAACAGAGCGAAGCTAATGATTAGACTGATGAACACAGTGCACGTTGTAGTGTGAGACATTATTATATCAAGATTATATTCAAATTAGGTTTGCGCCCCACCGACGTGGACGAGCACCGCACACTCAGTGCTTGTTTATTTTGTTAATACAAACTACAATGTGCTGGTGGCGTACGAGTTGGTCGTCGTGCGAGTTGGTTGGCGTACGAGTCGGTCGGCGTACGAGTTTGGACGCACGAGTTGACCAGCGTTCAAACCAACTTAGGATTAAAGTGGACGGCGAGGCCGAGGCTCGCTGATCGCCCGCGTTAGGGTTGCACCCAAGTAAATAAACTCCCATAGACATGGGTGTCGATTTATTTTCATGATTGGGGGGGGGGGGGGATGATTGGTGATTTGGTGTCCTGCGCGAGGGACCGAAGCAGGGTGTTATACCCCCTCCCACACCAGGGACTTTAAAAAAAAACAGAGTCGAAAAATCACATTTTACTGACAGCATTTAAAAACGAAACATGCTATTTTTTTTCATTATTTTGTTGGTACTTAAGATATTTTGCCTTTATTAAATGACATTCAACCTCAAAATATAGGCGGAGGGGTGATAATACACGCCATATTCCCACCTCAAATATTGGGGGGATATATCCCCCCCCCCCCCCCCCGGGATCGACAACCATGCTTATCATGACTTAAATGTCCGGTGATCTTCAAATGTAATATTTAGGCATACAATACACATCATGTCATGTTCTCGGATCGGACCGGATCGGATCGGATCGGATTGGATAGGATTGGATGGATCGGATTGGATAGGATCAGATTGGATCGGATCGGATCGGATTGGATAGGATTGGATAGGATTGGATGGATCGGATTGGATAGGATCAGATTGGATCGGATCGGATCGGATTGGATAGGATTGGATAGGATTGGATAGGATCAGATTGGATCGGATCGGATCGGATTGGATAGGATTGGATAGGATTGGATGGATCGGATTGGATCGGATCAGATTGGATCGGATCGGATCGGATTGGATAGGATTGGATGGATCGGATTGGATAGGATTGGATATGATTGGATGGATCGGATTGGATAGGATCAGATTGGATCGGATCGGATCGGATTGGATAGGATTGGATAGGATTGGATAGGATCAGATTGGATCGGATTGGATAGGATTGGATGGATCGGATTGGATCGGATTGGATTGGATAGGATTGGATAGGATTGGGATAGGATCAGATTGGATCGGATCGGATCGGATTGGATAGGATTGGATACGATCCAATTGGATCGGATCGGATTGGATAGGATTGGATAGGATTGGATAGGATTGGATGGATCGGATTGGATAGGATCAGATTGGATCGGATCGGATCGGATTGGATAGGATTGGATAGGATTGGACGGATCGGATCGGATCGGATTGGATAGGATTGGATAGGATTGGATGGATCGGATTGGATAGGATCAGATTGGATCGGATCGGATCGGATTGGATAGGATTGGATAGGATTGGATAGGATCAGATTGGATCGGATCGGATCGGATTGGATAGGATTGGATAGGATTGGATGGATCGGATTGGATAGGATCAGATTGGATCGTATCGGATCGGATTGGATAGGATTGGGATAGGATCAGATTGGATCGGATCGGATCGGATTGGATAGGATTGGATACGATCAAATTGGATCGGATCGGATTGGATAGGATCAGATTGGATCGGATCGGATCGGATTGGATAGGATTGGATAGGATTGGATGGATCGGATTGGATTGGATCGGATTGGATAGGATTGGGATAGGATCAGATTGGATCGGATCGGATCGGATTGGATAGGATTGGATACGATCAAATTGGATCGGATCGGATCGGATTGGATAGGATCAGATTGGATCAGATTGGATCGGATTCGATCGGATTCGAAAAACTGGCTTTTGGCTGCGGTTCTGAAGTACATGTAGATTCTCTAGTATGAAAAGGAAAACGGAGCTTCAGCTTTGAAAAACCACAACCTATATTTTCAGCATAATGTCAGAAATGGAGCCTAAGCCTGAGCCTAAGCCTCCGTTTAGAAAAGGCCCCGAAATTCAATCGATGTGCCTAATTGTCTATTGTTTGTATTTCTTTGAATTGCGCCCTCAACGTTGCTTCCGAATGACACCGGCGCATCATTATGGGTGCATTCGTTTAGCTCCCCCAGGTCGACACCAGTCAACCTTGTCCCCATTCTCTGGCTTGTTTTGTGCCGTATAGCACTACCATTACCAGTAAGGGCTGACTCGTGTTAGCTAAACGAATGCACCCATAATGTTGCATCGTGAAGTTATGTGGCTTAGAATTGTGTTGTAGTTCGTTTTTTTATTTTCAGGAAGTTTTCAATAATGTGTCGCACACGAAGCCGGAAAGTGCTTACCGGAATCTGGGCTACTCTTTGGGCAATCGTTTCATTGGTAAAGGTCTTGTTACTGAAACTGATCCCTGCAGACACGCTAAGCAACGGGCGCTTTTAAATCCTGCATTTCACCGAATGTGAGTGAAAAAAGATTCATCTCAATCATCTAAACAATTCTCCAGATCTTTGAACATTAATAAAAGAAACAATTAGTGGTCATGTTCTGCGAAGAATATCCAACAGGTGTTTCTGGGTTGTTGTTTTTAAATCAGAGACCTATATTGGCCATTGTTTTATTTAATTAGAGAATTGGAGCTTAATTTCGGTTGTGCCTAATGACAAAAATAAAGTCTGAGGCTTTGTTTGTTAAACAAATTATTATAGGTCTATTTCAGGGAAAATATTTCAGGGAAATATTGGGTTTATTATAGTAACAACTTTATAAACATGAATTACCTTTTCGATTTAAACTCAGCAGTGATGTAAACCGTTTACATGAATATTCATTTATGCTAATAATAATATGCTAATATTTATGCTAATTGTAATATTCATTTATATGATAACTAATGTCTTAAATGATATATAAGAATGATTAAGGTCCTCCTGTGAACAAAAATACCAAATAAAATGCAGTCCTAAAAATGCGACTGTGTACGTCTTGAATTTTGGCAAACAAATCAATATTAAGTCATACCAATACTTATTCACGACGCACCCATCTTGTCACCATCCCTGTATACCCGTTGGAAAGGATACTACCAATTCTTAAAAGAAAACGGGTACCAGACTATTTTTAATCCAAGCCTCGCTTTGATTGCACTACTTCGAATGCAAGATGGATACATCGTGAATACACCGGTTTACACCTTGGCGGCCATCTAAGATTTTGATCGCAACTTCAAAACGAGGCACTTCCACGCATGCGCACTTTTCGAAGTGTAAATCCATCCATTGTAGAAGACAATACACGGGTTTACACTTCGGATCGAGGTTTTGATCACGACTTCAAAACGAGGCACTATCACGCACGCGCACTTTTCGAAGTGTAAACCCGTGTATAAGGTCTATGGGATTATGAAACACCTGTCACGGAGGGGGACAGGTGCATTAATATCTTCTTCGTGATTTCACAGGTACTTGATGAGCCTGATGGATCAATTCAATTCAAGTGCAGACGTGCTGATAGAGAGGCTGACTACAATGGCAGACGGGAAGACCGAAGTTGCTATGCTGGATGAGTTCAATCGACTTACACTTGACGTCATTGCCAATGTATAAACAACATCCAATCGATGAGTATCAAAGTTTATAATTCAAGCACAGAAACTAAAATAGGTTGACCATTTTTTGCCAATAATTTTAGTGTAACATTAATTAGGGCTGCATGGATAATTATGCAATTACATATTCTTGTTAAAGGTACACACGCAAAACTTCGCACACATCATAATTATTCGAAATTATTACTTTTTTAGCCTTTGAGAAAGATCCTGCTAGAATCGAAACGCGTCAGGCCCTCCAATCATTTTATCCATTTCAGGTCATTATTTTGGCTGATGAGCAATTTGCAAAAGTTTATTACTAATTGTAATAAAATTATTATTTTGACATTTTTGAGCAAATATCTGCCAAAGATGCCATTTGTAATTTTTAGTGAAATGAATGAAGCGTACTACAAGCTCATAATTAACATGTTTAAACTCTAAATGTTTCTTTTCTCCCGTTAAAAATTGACTTATGAACAGGTAGCATTCGGCCCCCATTGAACATTACTCAGACCTCGGGATCGCGATTTACGCAGGCCATCACTGAAACTATGCAGGGAATACACGTTTCATTCAGAGCTCCGTGGAAAACGGTAAGGAACTAGGAGGACCCTCCTAACTCCAATATTTTATAAATGTCTGGTCATTATTTTGGCTGAAAATCAGTTTGCATGAAGCAGTTTATTGCTGCTCGCTATGATACATTGCTGTAATAATATTAAAAAAATTTCAGACTTGGGAAGCCAAACAGTGTAGAAAATTATTTTGGTCTACGGGAATCAAATCACTCCGCCTATAATTTTTCAAACTTTTCATCCGGACATTATTGTTCTGTCCATCTTCCCAAAACGCCAGGACGTTTTCAAGAGACAGTCTTGAGACAACCCACGTCCTCGCTGGGTAATGTCTGTCGCGTCTCATACTGATTAGATGAGTTTGCAATGAGTTTAATTTATCTCCACTATCTAAGATAGTCTATCTCCCGCCCGTCCAATGAAATCGCGTTAAAGGTATATCATACTTTGGTTTTTGTCAAAGAAATACAGATTAATGAGCAAAAAAATCAAGGAAGATACAATAACAGTCATCTGTGAAAATTTCAGTCCCATATGGTGCCCACTTTTTGAGAAAACAGTGGAAAACGGCCACAGTATTTCTTAAGTCTTTTCTCTTTTAATTTTGATCTTTAAAAGATAAAATGTAATGTTGGTCACTGGTTTTAATCTTTTCATGATAAATACAGCATTTCAGGCAGAAAAACTTTAACGGTATGTTCTACCATCACCATCTGTATACCCTGTAAGTTATACGTAAATCTATGAAGATTTCTGTTTCGGTATGCTACCAAAGTATGATACTACCTTTAAACAACCGGATTCCATTCAGTTCAACCGTCCAATCAAATCGCGTTAAGTCATTAGATACCGTTCCTTCTTTCAACCAATCACAGTTCAGCCCGTTGCCGTCTGATCGCGCGTACCGTCAGCAGATCGCCAATGCCGTCACGTTTCTACGAGAGACCGGACGGGACTGCGTCCAACGGAGATTGGACGCTAAGAAGAGAGGCGAGACGCTCCCTCCTGACATCCTGACCTACATCCTCCATGCTTCCAGCGACCTCGAAGAGGATCAAGACTTTAAGATGGAGGAAATGTTGGATGAATTCTGCACGTTCTTCTTAGCAGGTTCATAATAATAATAATACGTTGTGTTCTGCAACTTCTCATTAAAATACCCAATCATTATTGAAATTCAAGCTGATAAGGGATGAGGTGATCAAAGTTACGCAATGTCGTGTTGCTGGTAGCGACGTTTCGGCTGCTGGGACTTCTAGCCTTCGTCAGGCAACTGAAGAACTTGTATTTTAGCTTTTGCAATTTTACATGTTACAGATGCTGCAGCGATAATGCGTCTGGCAATAACATAAACTTATAACATGGGACGTACGGGTGGGGGCACACGTCCATTATGTGTGTTTTTAAGGAGCAAACAATGTACGTACAACTTATTAACGCACAATTTAATGAATTGTTGTGAATTTTAGGTCAGGAGACCACAGCGAACATGCTCGCCTTTACCCTGGTAGAGCTTGGGCACCACCCTGATATTATGCACAGGTACGGAAACAACTACGATTCATCATCAATAAGTGGACTTCCCCGCTCCTCTTGCTTCTTTGCACATGAAATTATGAATGGCAACATTCTGTTGACCCATCCCATTAAAATCACCTGTTTTTATTCTGTGAATAAAGTTTTATCAATATTTTGTAATCTCTTCAATTTTGTTTTTGATTTCCAACATCATTCTTTCCTCGAATGTCAGATTTGAGTATAAAAATATCGTTACAACCGATAACTATAAACCTATAAGTTTAATATCTTTTTATCATTTTATACAAAGGTTGAAGACGGAGGTCTTGGCAGTTATGGGGGACAAGGATGATGTGGAATATGCCGATCTGGGAAAATTCGACTACATGATGACGGTATGAGCGAAACACAATGTTGCTTTTGAATTTCTGTTTTAATGCGATTAAAATTAAGCATTTCCACGTAAATATTATTTCCATACATGAAACGTTGTATTCCTTCTCGTTCTTCAATCATCAGGTCATTAAAGAAACGCTGCGGTTATGGCCTCCTGCATTCAGTACAACCCGTAAATTGGGTACTGATGTAGAAGCACGAGGCTACAGAATACCAAAAGGAACCACAGTTTGGGTGAGTACCAGGGAATTGGCAACATTGTTGAAATGTGCAACAGGAGAGTTTGGAGTCAGAATGCAATGACAGTAAAATGAGCTGGAAAACGTTTCCCATAAATCATACTGAACAAAATTATGCATGGACTTTGTGGTATTATTTTTTGCTTGTGCATCCTACTAAATCAAGCTTTAAGAGACTATAGTGGCGCCCAGATTATTCAGTATTTTTGTGTTTGATACATGTGTGGATTGTGTGCCTTCTTGAAGCCTATAGTGTAGGGCTAATTGATTTCCTCGTTTGGTATGGCATGGGCCTGATGTCTTAAAGGACAAGATCTCGAAATGTACCGACCATGCAGTATGATATTGGTATGCATACAGCTATTTTCATCACTTTATTCATCTGATCCTATATGTTTTTTATTTTTACACAATTCGTATGTAATATGTATTTTATGCGATTGCAGTTGAACTCTTACGTCATGGCAAGAGTCGAAGAGTACTTCCACAACTGTCTGGAGTTTGACCCCGACCGCTTCAAGATCAACAACGACCAGTAAGTCTACGACACACCAGTCCCTCTCTGACAATAACCATTTTTATGAGGTACCTGCGCGGTAACTCCCTAAGCACTAACTGGCAAGTGGCAAGGTATGTTCAGTAGATGTAAAAAGCAACCTTCTGGAAAATATGGAAAGTGCGCGTAACAACGACGCGCGCTCCGTTTCACATCCAATCACAACGCTTTATTTTTTAGCCTGCGCGCGCCCATACGCGCACGCGTTGCAGGTGGCCAGGCACACTTGATTAATTGCATTTTTAGCACAAACGCTCAAAACAAGTGAGATTTGAGAAAAATATTGCTCTATTGTTTTTGTTGTTTTCCCGTCCGTCGATCTTCGCTGCAGCATATTCATAGATGCCACTGCCCCCCGGTGGTGAATGAATGGTGCAAAGATTGGATTGGCATACAAAATAATAATTCTATCATTATCGTTTGACCTTGAACAGGGTGCAGTACGCATACTTTCCTTTCGCTATGGGTCATCGTTCCTGCATTGGCAAACCTTTTGCCCTGGTGAGATTTCAGTTTATTTTTCGCGTGTCATCATTTGAAATAAAGGGGCGATTCTAGAAGTGCGCCACCAAGAGTTTGCAATGCATTAGCCAATCACCAAGCGCAAAATCCGTTGACTCTTTTCAAACGCGCATTGGGTCGCGTTATGCATTAGCATTGGTATGACACTTGCTCTGCATCTTAAAACCTCAGACTAAATTGCTCAATGAAGGACTTGCTTCACTTTCAGATCGAGGCCAAAGTCATCTTGGCGAAACTACTGAAGAGGTTCAACTTTGACCTCGTGCCTGGACAAGGTTTGACCGCCCTGCATGAACTGACCATCAAACCAAAAGGACGGAGCAGACATTACATCACTCTTGCTGAATAGATCACACGAGTACCTTACATGGGGTACCGATTGGGGACATAAATGAAGACCTTTGCCATAATTTCCATAAGTTACCATAATTATACAAGTAATGCGTGAAATCAAAACTTTTTTGATAAACCAAGGTAACATTTTTTATTGCATAATGCTGGTGTGGTTTTCTGATTGGAGACGGTTAGCGTCTGAAAAGAACATTCTTGGAGACATTGGGAATTAGGACGACATTTCGATGTTTCCCTAAGGTATCAGCTACCTTTTAAAGACAAATTTTTACTATTCATGTTTTAACAGAGAACAGAGAATGTTCTCAATATGAACACAAATGATTATGTTCATGTTGACATAATTGTAATGTCAATTTAAAATTCATTGGTTTAGAGGATATTTAGAAATAGGTAAGTTCGTTCGAATGCCATTGGCCTTTCTCCAGAAACTCGAATTTGTCTTTAATAAATGTAATGTGCTTGTCGGAGGAAATAATAAATAAGGAGTAATTTCATATTCATAGTGAAGGAAAAGCAAATATTATCGTTAATCTTTTAATATCTAATTTGCTTTATTCGGCTGGACGGAAATTCGTCGTTGTTTTTTTAAATAATGTTCACACCATTACAAAATTATAATCAATGTATAGCTTATCGTGTTTTTGTAACTGCGTGGCTGAAGTGTTTTTCTTAAACGTGGGGCTATTTGTCCGGTCGTGTTGATAAAACTTATACAGCCAGCTGTTATGTGTGGTAGAACGAGATGCGATATAGGGCACGAAGTGATGAAGTTGTTTTGGAAGTGGGGAAAGGCAGAGATGCCTAATCAATAAGATGGAGGTTTATGTACACAAAGTGAAACGTGGTGATCGATAGGCCTTTCTCTGCCGCGTTATCATCGCATTGTGTTGATGTACATCATGGGTTATAGGTTTATAGACACACATGCACAACTACAAGGAGTTATATGGACGTGTCTTTTTGCACTGCAATAGACGACGTAGGTAAACTTTTAGTCGCCGAAGGAGAATGTTATCTATTGTATCATTAATGTGACATCTGATTGGATACAATATTATAAAATGTGGTCATGAAGACAATTCATGCATTTGTCACGTATGGCAAATTGTAATTGTTATCAGAGTGAACACTCTTGTACAGAGTGAAACTGCCAACATCTCAAACGCCAATTAAGACGGTCATTCTTCAACACGCGATGGTGAACTGGCTAGGCAGGTGGGGAACATTAGCAGGTGTCATCCCCGTCTTCAGATAAAATTACTTATTTATGCATCAATTTATGACGGAACCTACACTGACTCAGCTGTTACCGTGAAAACCATGATCCAAGATGCATTGCACAAAACGTGAACTTCGACTGATGATATATTCATTTCTCGTCGGTGCTATCATCGCTAGCATCGTACTGCAGACCTTACGCACCAACCACGCACGGTCAAGGATCAATACCCAGCCGGTCAAGTGTCCATCCCTTCCAAAGCCACCAAAGGTTGACCTATGTCCACCCTGTGAGGCCTGCGAGTGTCCGAAATGCTCCCTGGGTGGGACCGGTCCCATCATCCAGGTGCCGAAGACACTCAAATCTTTCTTGGCCAGACACTGGGATGTGATGCACAACGGTGCTGCGGTCATCGCCAAGACGCGCATGAAATCGTGAGTTCTGTCTTTTTCTTCCCTTCTTTTATAATTATACCGATGGGTCAGTCAAGGGTGGTCTGGGTGGGGTCAGAAGTCAGAACCAACAACACAACTATAACTTGCACAAGAAGGCACTACGCGCGCTTAGTGCTATACACTTTGCAACATTATCTTATGGATCCATTTATCGATTATAGCCCTATTGGTCAAATGTGGGATCAACATCATAATTCGCAATTCACAAGTTCAGAGTCCTAGTGCTAGCACACAATGCATGAGGATTCTCTGTTTTCCACTAGGCCTACTTAATCATTATTTCATAACAATGTGGTAGGCCTATATCGTTTCAACTCGGATCTAAACTAAGCCTAAGCCATAATGCAGTCTCGCCCCAAACCCACAACTCATTATTTTATTCAATTCATCCATTACTTTATGTATTCATAAATTTCTCTGTTCAGTGTTCCTAGCTTCATAGTGTCCCTTCATCCCAGTGAGAAGGATCCAACAATCAGCCACAACTTGATCGAGAGAGGGGGTTGGGATGAGCATCTCATAGTGCGTATGTGCCGTGAAATGAACATGGCACCCGAAAATGCATATTTTGTTGATGTTGGGGCCTATGTAGGTAAGTATAACAAATAAGATAAGTCTAGGTCATGTTATTATGTTTACCCAACTTTTTGTAATGAATGAAAGGCAGCTACACACATGTAAGTCAGTGAATCACAGTCTTGTGGCCTGTTCTGTGAAATAGTATGACCACAAACTTCTGCTTGTATGCCTAAACTGACTTCTTTGCAAGACATAAGTTTGCAACTTCTGGCAAACACCAAAAATTCTTATTTACAATTAATCAACATCCCTCCTCCATCAATTAAGATAATTATTTGATAACAAGTTTTATAAGCTGGAGTGGAGTGGGATTCGAACCATGTAGGGACCTCCGGACCGCGGGTCGCTGGTTCGAATCCAGTCAAGTTTTCTTTGTTCACTTCTGAATGACTTAAGATTAATCCAGTCAGTTCTCCCTTGTGGTTATTTAATTATTAAGGACTATAGGTTAACCACTATATAAAAGTAAAAATTCAGTCCCTTATTAAAATGACCATGGGTTCACTTGGAACTTAAACTAGACAATTGAGCCGAGGTACTGTAAAACTGTGACTTGGTATTTGTTTCTAAACGCACGTTCGGACTCGTCGTTGCACGCAGTGTGACAACGAGTCCATCGCCCGCACGCCCGCAAACAAGTAGAATCAACGGGTTGCACCGTCGCGTCGCGCCGTCGCCCGGTTGCCGACCCCGAAAATCACCCCAATATTACCCCAAAATGTAGCACGAAACAAAGAAATGAAGCAATTTTCTTGAAAGGGAAATGACTCTGACTTACCACGTTTACTTCAAAGTGGAGTCCACAGTTTCGCAGCTTTGTAGAGCGTACGATATTTCCACCTGTTCATTCTAGGAGCAGACGAGTTTTTACGCAGACGATAAAATTCCATCTTAAAACCAAAACAACATCTGAACATTGATTGCTCGGGTACAATTGCAGCTAGATGCCTAGTCGGAAAATCCCTCCTTTCAGACAAAATGTTCGACAGAGTCTTCACACTTGAGAATGACAAGATGCAGTTCTTTTTCCTGGTGTCTGGGTATATCAGTTTCTGAATTTGCAGAATATTCCATCTTCAAACACGTCTGCTTCAGACCACGTAGAGCGTCGAAAAGTTTCACCAAATAAAATGGCGACTTTGCATTAATGAGGGCAATTCACGCATGCGCGTCTCGTGATTTGCGTAATTATGCAGACAATCGATAGCTAGGTGTGAAGATCTCTCTAGAAAAGTGTTATTTGCAAACGCTAGGTTCTCTACCCTAATCGTGTTTTTCCAATACATCAAAATTATTACATTTCGACGCAAAAAATTCCATTTTAGTACAAGATTTGCTGTCAAACTGTATGGTGGTTAGCCTCGAATTTTTCTGGATTTATTCTTTTCATTGAAATGTGAACAAAGAAAAATTTACTAAATTTCTCTTTGTTCACTTTTCAATGACTTAAAATTGATATAATCATCAAATAACCACATCACCACCAACGTAGGGCTGGATAGTTCAGTCGGTAGAGCGCCTGTACGGTATTCAGGAGGTCGCCGGTTCGAATCCCGCTCCAGTCAATTTTTCTTTTTTCTTTGTTCACTTTTCAATGATTTAAAATTCAGTCACTTTTCCTTGTGATTATTTGACGATTTTATTCTTTTTAAGTTGAATTTTATTTTCACAATGGCTTTGTCTTTCTTACTCAATATTAGTTTGTGTTTGTTTGTTTTTTGGGGGTCAAATTAATTTTAAGTATGGAATTTCTGTTATCATTTTATTAATTAATGATTTGATTATTGTTTCCACTCCTACATTTCCACAGGGACCTTGTCATTAGGAGTATCAGCCTGTGACCATAAGGTGATCGCCTTTGAGCCGATGACTACAAATGCCTATCTCCTTAAGGAGAGTGCCTTCTTAAACCAGCTTTCATCAGAGAAATTCACCATTTACAACATGGCGCTGGGGAACATCAACGGGAAGGCATGTTTCCTGGCTAGCTCTGGTAACCAAGGAGACGGGCGGTTTGTTTCTGGTAAGAGGGGAGAAATAAGGGGCGGAGTCACTGAAACCCCACCTCTATCTTAGAATTTTCAAAAGTCAAGCAAATATTGAAACTGATCTTGTCAGCATATACAACTCGTGTATCACATAAACTTATGAAGATGAGAAACTTTCACTATCGAGCAATGAAGAATCCCAAATACATTTTCCCATTACCCTTTAAGGTTTTCATAAAATGACAAAAATGCTCTGGCTTGCTATATCACCCTATGAGTACCATTCAGCAATGTGGATAGTTCTCTGCTATGAGTAACAAGGACCAGATGTTTCGATCCTAGAAGGATCTTTCTCAAAGTATTTTAAGCCTGCGAGAAGGATACAACTGGGATCGAAATGTCAGACCCAGGCGCGGTTCTAGAGTCAAAATTTTGGGGGGGCTAGAAGAGCCAATATTTTGGGTTCTTCTAACACTCGCTTCTGCTATGTCTTATTAGGGGTCGAAAAACATGCACATAGCCCACACAACGCGTTTTTATGTAATTGGCGCTTAATAACTGAAAAAATCCAGTATTTTCAAGATTTTTTTTTTCACTTGCATTTTTTTGGGGGGGCTAGACAAAATTTTGGGGGGGCTACAGCCCCCCCTAGCCCCCCCGTAGAACCGCGCCTGGTCAGACCCTTACTTAGTTTGAGCATCTGTATATTTCAGGTCATTATTTTGGTTGATGAGCAGTTTGCAGCAGTTTCCCACTTGAATAGATGGATTCCTGCAAGTTGTTGAAAGGCCAGTGAGGTGGATTTTAATTGTAAACAGCAGTGAGCAGTGTCTCCTCTTTTCCTTCTCAGGAGGGGAAGATGACCACGAATGCTACCCCCACGAGACCCCCATCGAGATGGCCCGTCTTCAAGATGTCCTCCAAGACGACGTCTGCATCTGGACTCTGCACATCGACGCGCAGGGATTCGAACTGGCCATCTTGGCCGGCGCGGAAGAGATTCTAACCGGTGCCCATCCACCCCGGTACCTCCACATCAAGCTGGGGAGAACACTGTACAGTCTTGAGATGATGGAGGTGACGAGGGGGATGGTAGAGACCTTGGCGTGGTTGAAGGAGGTGGGATATGCACTCCGAGATGAGGACAATGAACCTATCAGGGATGTGTCCCAGTTCGTCTGGGGTCTTGGGCACGAGGAGACCTATGTGGTAGGGATCCATGGAGTCAAATGATGCAGCGTCTTTTGTGGGTCAATTCCAAAATACACCTGTACAATTGTATTTATTTGAGCACCTGCATAGCCATATGTACATCAATGCATCACAGACACAAAATGACTGGAAAGTTGCCAGGTGTCATTAACCTGTCCAGCTATTCAAAGGCAATATTCTGGTATGTAGGTAAAGTCAGAATGTGCCACCATCATGTGACGTGGCATCACGGAATGAGTGGAAAGTCACCAGGTGTCATCAGCCTGTCCAGCTATTCAAAGGCAACATTCTGGTCTGTAGGTAAAGTCAGAATGTGCCACCATCATGTGACGTGGCATCACGGAATGAGTGAAAAGTCACAAGGTGTCATTAGCCTGTCCAGCTACTCTCAGGCAATATTTTGTTGGTTTATCCCATTAAAATTGTCCAAAAATGTCCCAGTTTTCAACAAACAGCAGACTGCAGTGCTCACTCAAATTCTGCAAAAAAGTTCTTTTCCCATTTCATTAGTACAAATATCTGTCTTTCAGATTTGCATTATTTTCCTAATGCTCTGATGCTTGATCATTAATACTGTACATGCAAACCTTTCTTGCACTAAATCACACTCTATTTGAACCTACTCTGTTTAAAAAGAATGAAAAATATGTTGCAAAGTTTTATTGAATTTAAATGGTTGGGTTAACAAATTGTCAAACTAGTTCAACCAGGGGTTTTCATGTGATGAGATATTTCAGGAATCAGAGTTCATTATGGCAAATGTTTACAAAATAAATAAACAGAGATTTCAAATCTGCATATTGATTTCAAAGTTTATTTTTTCCCAGAAGACCAGAGATCTAGTAAATCGATACAAAAATCAAGTAAAGATAAAGTAACCATTTAATACTTCATCGCCTCAGTGCTAAAATATTGTAATTTGTAAGTGTGACAAGGTCCCTATTTCAGAGTGTCATAATTTGCATACATTTAAATATATTTGTGCAAAAAGGTAATTATTTTTACCATTTGTGTACGTTTATTTGTATCGGCAACTTTCTGAAACTTTCTGGGTTTTTTTTATAGAAAATGTTATTACTTACGCATTGACTTTTAGCACTGAGGAGACAAATTACTCCCTGTACATTATGACTGTGATAGCCACAACAAAGAATGAAAAAGTTATTGTGTATTAAAAAAATTGAAATTATACAATAAAAACATACATGGGCTCATAGAGCTCATGGAGCTGACTAAGGCTGTGTCCCAAATCTCTGGCTACAACTGTAAATAACACACAAATCTATGGAAACGGCTGCAGTCACTGGCTAGTGGCTGCCATATGTGCGTGTGTAATTTGCCGCCACAGCCAGAGATTTGGAACACGATCAACCTTAGTCAACTTTAATGTAAATTTACAATGTGCAAGTGATTGCCCTTTCCTACCTGCACTCTGCTTTACACTGTACAAATTTAATGGGAAGACACCTATGTTATCTTTATGAAGGTCTCACTTGGAGGAATGTAAAAAATATTCATAAAATATCATCAAATTACTGTCATTACTGATCATCATTGTAATAAGAATGGTAAACAAAAACAAGTTCTGGCTGGGTATGCAGTAAGCATCGTTCCCCAGCTGGACCTTGTCAAAGGCACTACGCATGAGTATGCTAAGGACAGTGGGTAATCTTGTGGCATCTGTACATCACTCAGTGCTAGCCCTAGCAACAATTTTACCCAGAATGCCTTGCGCATACCTCGTTTGGGTCCGTTTTGGGCCCGTCTTGGGCTATCTTTGATATGGTCCATGTACAATGAAAGGCACAATAGGAGGCACTGGCAGGGTTAAAATCAAATCCATATGAGTCTTGTCAAGATACGGCTGATGCAAAGATGTGGGTAAGATGTAAGATGTTTGTCTCCTGGAAGCAAGAGCACACTGGATGGAATCTTGAAGAAACCTTGTTCTTTTCAGAGACCTACAACTCAGATGAAATTCTACATCACTGACATATGAAGTTCGATGGGATACGTACAATGATATCAGCAATACCATGTATTTCTCTCTTTTTTGAGTGTGTGTGGTTCTTAATACTATCAGTAACTCAATTTTTTTAACAGTACCAGTTCTGTTGAGAACTACACACTGTCAAAAATTAGAGCAAATCACGTTGACACCACAAACTTCTCAACTTATTGCCCGCCCACCATAGTAACATAACGCCGAGGTAGAGGCTAAGGTTGCTATCCAGAAAGGACGTAGAGGATCGGAGAGGATTGCTCTTTGCCAGAGAACTCCTTAAGTTCTCTTCACTGATGGATGTCCATGAACTGCACCTCACTTACAAGCAGATGCCGGCGAGGTAGGGGCCTAGGAGCGGGAGAAAGTACTGTGAAAACACGGCGCTCCATGTCGACATGAGTCCTGTGGGAAGAGGAAAACAGAAAGGGCGACTTATTGGTCTAAAATCAGCCTTTCTTGATGAGGGGCGAGGGGTGAGACTCTGTCCTCCAATGAGCAAGCCCATTTTCATTTAACATACTGTCCAAGGACAAGGCATTGTCTTTTCTATTGTCTCCGCACTTAAATACACTCCCATAGACTAACCACACATCTGTACATCCAAGGACGCCTATGAAAAACAGATGTCCATTTGGTCACCCGACAATGCTTAGCTTTTGAAAAGGCACATCAATCCTAGAGTGAGATGCAATTACGCCTGGCATGAGCAGGAAAAGAGGATTCCAATGGTGTACAACAATTTGGTGTTATGTTGAAATCTGAAATAGTTCAGGGGTCGATATCACAAAGCCCTACGATCGATCATAACTCTAGTTATGAAGGATAACCCATCGTAAGTGGCTTATCCTTTGGAGAACTGCAATGCATCATAAGTTCTACGATTGATAGTAAGTTGCGATGGGTTTGGTGAAATCGACCCCAGGAGATTTTAAAGTCAAAGTCTGTAGAATGCTGACTTCAAGCATCCAGCCGTACATACTGATGATATTTTAGTGCAGGCCACAAAAGATCCAACACTAAAATATGTTTTCTCATTCTAAATTACTCATTATTACTTCCTTTAAGTCTCTCTGCATGGGAAGGGGATGGGTAATAATTCCATTTTTACTCACACGCAGATGAAGCCGGCTAGATTTGTCTTGATGAGGTCCTGATCTTTAGTCTTGGCAAGACTCACACTGAGAAGGTGGTGTGAAAGCTCGTTGCCTGATACAAAACAAAATATAAAAGTGACAGATTAATGGCTTGTGAAGAAAAAAATAACCAGTGTAGACTGCAAACTAGAACTCCTCAAAGAACAAAATTTAAAATGTAGAGCTAAGTCTAGTTATGTTAATGGGCGAAACACAAAATTGGCAAAGAGGCAGACACCCCAGTTTGTTTTCTACAAAATTGCTCGAATTATGTTCAGGTTACACTTGGAAATGAGGTGACTTTTAGAGTCTTTGTTTAATAATATGCAGTCTGAGTGATCCTAGGCACTTACTTGGTTGGACTGGGACCAGCTTGGTCTGGTTGTCTTCGGGCGTCATACCGAGTGGAAGGCAAGAGTTTGGAACCGCTGGGGCTAAGAATTAAAACAAATCAACCAATATTCAAATCAAAGAACAATTGTTTACAAAATGACATTTATATGGGTTTTGATTATATGGTGACTGGTACTCCTCCAGAGGACAGAAAAAAGCATAGTCAAAGGGTCAGTAGATCAGGGAGTACCAGCTAAAAGACCTTGTTAAATACTGACGTATTTCAGAAGTATGCAAATAAAATTTGAGAGTGCTGAAGGTTTAAAAAACTAAAACTTTGAATGAATCTATTTTGAGAAGAGAAACAAACTGTTGTACAAAAAAGATCCTGATATCAAAGAAATACCTACCACCAATTTTGAATATTTCCACGTCTGAGAATCTGACCTCGAAGGAGTGTGGATAGAAACAGTTCTGATAACCGTAGAAGTATTCTCTTATTCTGCTGTCTCGGGCCGCTGTGCGGAAAGCTCTGGTTCTTTCAACAACCTGCACAGGTAAAAAAGAAAAATGTAAAAAGGAATGGCAAATATCCGATTCAAAATTTTACATCTTGAGATAAACTGAGGCATGTCGGTGGTCTTGAATTTGGCCTTGGTCACTGTCTTGGTGACCCTTGTCATTGACTTGTTGCCCCTGGTCATTGCCCTTGTGCCCCTGGTCATTGCCTTGGTGCCCCTGGTCATTGCCCTGGTGTCCCTGGTCATTGCCTCAATGCCCCTGGTCTCTGCCCCTGTCTCGGTGACCCTGATCATTGACTTGTTGCCCCTGGTCATTGCCAAGGTGTCCCTTGCTATTGCCTTGGTGTCCTAACAATGTCACACATCTGCATAAATCAAAAACAATCCAAGCCAGGATCAAACCCGAGCCACATTGCCGAGAAGTGAGGTTTTCAGGCAGTAGCCTCCCAATGGACCGTTGACCGAGTTTGACCGAGGCTTTCATGGTCACCTGATTAAGAGGCGTCCAATTGGTCAATGAGCAGTTTGATTGACAGGCCGGAAGGTTCCATTCCACCTACTAGTTGATCCAGACAGAAGTGAAATGACAACTTTGGTCACTTACCCCTCCAGATTTCTGTTGAAGTACCACTTTGACAAACGAGGGCATGTCTCTCACCAACTCATTGTACAATCTCTCCTGGTCCAAGACGATGATAACATCAACTACATGATGGTAAGACAAAGAATATCATCATCAACTACAAGATGGCAAAGAAATAGATTACATCTAAGAAATACATGCCATATTTGGAAGTCATATCAGGCAAGTAAAAATTTATTTGTAAAGTTGTATTCTTTTTACATGAAAGTTCCATGCCTTCACTAGACTGGGATCATAGAAGTTCAGGGCACACAACTAAGAAAGGCTATAAAAAGAATTTGTTTGTTTTTTGGAAATGAGTGGAAGTCACCAAGTTCCATTGGCCTATCCAGGTACATTCAAAGGCAGCATTCTCTTGACTTATCCTAGATTAAAATCTCTGAAATCATCTCAAGATTCAATTCCACGTACCAGTATTTAAAGCCATTTGAAAGCCCTTATCCAGGGGTCGATTTCATCAAACTCTTCGTATCTTACTATCATTTGTAGCACTTATGATGCATTGCAGCCCTATGTTGGATATGATGGGTCATCCTTCATAACTTGAATTACGATCGATCGTAGGGCTTCGTGAAATCGACCCCTGCTCATTTGAGAGGAAACTGTATCTCAAATTTGAGCTTTGCCAATTTTCCAATTAATTTGTGGAAACAGCTTCCTTTCACAGGAACATTCAACGTCTGTTGCATAGATAAACACACCAACCTTAAAAAAAAATGTATCTCAAATCCGAGTTTCTCCAATTTTCCACATATACGGCACTGGCCATTAATAATTTGTGGAAACAGCTTCAATTCACAGAAATATGCAACACCTGTCGCACAGATAAACACACCAACCTTCAAAAGCTTTGGCAGCATGCGTTATACACTTGTACCCATCTCCCTTGATCCAGCCGCAGGTGTTGATGATACAACCACTGACAGAAGCTACGAAAGGGGGAAAGATAAGGTCAAAGGTCACCTGAGGTCATATTAGGTCAAAAAAGTCCTAGCAGGGTGAAATGAGGTCGAATGAAGTTGGATGGTTTCCAAATCATTCTTTCTTATTGGAGGCTTGTGAAACAAATAACTGAGGTCAGAGGTCCCATGAATTCATATGAGGCACCTGAACTTCAACGTTGGTTCAGATCTATACTTTTAAACTTTTAAACCAGCACCAAAAGCATCCTCCTCTTGACCTCTTCACATAATTTGCTTTACATAATTTGCTTTGGTCTTCTGATGAGGACTAAAGCAGGCTAGTCGAAACGTTGAGACATTACGAGAAGTGCGAATGAAATAGAAGTGCCAAAGTACGAACGATTCTTACATGGTGTTTCCGCAAACCGATCCACATACCAATTGTCACCATGCAAAGCCTCAAATCTTTCTTACTTTACAAAGTCAAACAAAAACTGTACAACAAGTATTTGAAATTAAAGCAACAAGTAACAATTTATTCCTGAAAGCGATGTCAAACTTTGCTAAACAAACTGAAAACATACCTCTCTGATTGGTCATGCAGCGCTTGTTGAATACTTCGGCCATGTTGGATACCAGTAAAGTATAGAGCTTCAGATTGGCTCCTGGGGTTGTGGCTCCAAAGTGATGCACAAGGGGACCGGCCAATGAGAAGCCTTCTTCTATATCAGCTGGCCTCTCAATCAATAAGGCACCGATTGTACCAGGCACCGAGATCACTCCCTGTTATTAAAAAAATCAATACAGATTATTACTAAGTGAATTACCACCATGCCAATTTCATGGACCTGTTGAAAATTGCTTAGAGCAAAATGTCTTGCTCAATAAAACAAACCACCATAGAAAATTTAATTTGATATTCATGGTCTGTGAGTTTTAAGTCATTTAAAAGTGAACAAACAAAAATGTACTGCGGGATTCGAACCAGTGAGCACTGAAATACCGTACCAGTGCTCTACCAACTGAGCTATCCAGCCCTACATTGGTGGTGTCCCTAATAGTCAATTATCTTTGTTCGTTTGGCAGTCAGAAGCCATGGAACCACTCACATAATTATTGCTATATCCCAAGGATTATGATATGTGCAGCATTTTCATTCGTTTTGTGGTTCACAATTTCACATTTAAAGGGAAAAATACAAATAGCACTTTATTGACTAACTAGATATAAAATGTGCACATTTTATATCGAGTTAGTCAATAAAGTGCTATTTGTATTTTTCTATTTTATATTGTTATCTGACTGACACGGCTACCCATCATTACATTTAAAGGGGACACAAATTCACATAATCACAGATTCAGTCTTAATACCTGTCCAACATCGATGTCAACAAATGTTGGCCTCCTTCCGACTCGTACTCCGTAGTTTAGCAGAAGACGACAAACCGTACTTTTACCAACATCAGTGGGCCCCACTACCATCACCTGCAACAATATACAAGGCCCAAATATTGATCAAAATATTATATCATTAATATCGCAGCTTGTAAGATAGGGTACATTGAAAACAGCATTTTTGGAACAAAAATCAGAATTTATGAACAGTGATTTCTTATCTTTATGAATTATAACCCCAACCCAAAATTTCTTACCATTGTAGGGTGTGACCTTTTAAAGATACAAGTAGTAAACCTTTCATATGAACAGAGCATGCAAACTTTGACCCAATTTAAAGATACCATTAAACTTTCAACCCCTAAAAGTCACAAATTAAGATTTGTTATTTGTGCAACTCAGGGCTACCTGTGGTGTACACCAGATATTTATATCCAATTTTGTAAACCCTTTTACCGTTGTGAACACCGTAAAATTAAACGGGTACCAGGAGGCTTTTCTCAAAGCTCGGCTCTGACTCAGGCTCCAGCTTCATCTCTGTAATCCATATGAAGGAAATTATAGGTTGTGGTTTTTCATTGAAGCTGAAACTCTGTTTTCCTTTTCAAACCAGAGAATCTACTTCCGAACCGCAGCCAAAAGTCTCTATTTTGATTCCCGTTTTTTTAGAATGGATTCACAAAATGGAGTCAGAGCAAAAGCCTGAGCAGGAGCCGATCTTTCAGAAAGGCCGCTAACTTACCCTGGGTCCTCTCGTTCCCTCTTGCTCTGCCTGTTGTCTCATCTGCTCCAGAGCAGCATGTGTATTCAGGTACGTCGTCATGGGCGTGTCCTTGGCAACATAGGCAACTTCAGTCTTACCCTTGAGGTGCAGAAAGAAGGTCAAGGAAAAGCACCAGACCACAATTTCTACTCAGACTTATCCAAAGATTAAACTTCTCACCGGTTCTTTTCAGAACCTCACCTCTAGAAAAGAGTTTATACATGATATCTCCGTAAACCTCACTTTCTTACACTTCTTCCACCATGCAAATCCTACTGACTTTAATCGGGACATACAAGTACAAACATTTAAAAGTGGATACAAATATGTCTTTTCCAAATTTTTTTTTTAAATTTATGACTCACTTACTTTGTAGCTTGGGTCACCCTCCCTCCCCAAAAAGGAAACAAACAAAAAAGAGCATTATATGAACAAAACTCCTAGTTTTAACTGAATAACCTCTCAGGGCATTTTTTACTGTTTTCTTCCAAAATTCTCTACTGAACATAGTTCAGAATTTAACCCAAAATTAGGTTTAAAGGTAGTATCATACTTTGGTTTTTATCAAAGAAATACAGATTCATGGGCAAAAATACCAAAATTTCAGTCCCATACATTGCCCACTTTTTGGGAAAACAGTGAAATCAGCCACAGTATTTCTTAAGTCTTTTCTCTTTTATTTTTGATCTTTTAAAAGATCAAAAAGATTTTCGGTTGTTGTTCTACTAATTTCTGGATAAATAAATACACCATTTCAGGCAGAAAAATTGTAACGGTATGTTTCTACCACCACCATCTTCATACCCTGTAAGTTATACGCAAATCTGTGAACATTTCTGTTTTGGTTTCTTACCAAAGTATGATACTACAGTACCTTTAATAATAAACCTCCAATAACGTCATGGTGAATTAGTAATGTTATTTCTCAACAATCCTAATACTAATCCTAATCCTAATCCCAATCCCAATCCCAATCCCAATCCTCTAATACTAGATTTGGGACGGTCATGCTCAAGAGAGGGCGACAAATCAAAAGGATATATGGACCGTGCATCCGTGCCATGTGTACACAGCTACTTTGGCTAGCGATGTGAACTTGTAGGTCCGACTTTTCAAAAGCTCTGTGCCAAAGACTTCAGCGAGCCCTTCCTTCAGCTGAAATGTAAAAAAGGTTGCCAACAAGTTGAAAAATCTGGGATAATATTTGTATTCATATGCATAATATCACACAAACTAATCAAATCAATGCTTTATTTGCTCACATATTTATACAATTTATTTAAATTTGATGAAGAAGAACAATGAAGAGTAATTAATATTATGACAATTCAATAAATATGTTGCTCCAGAATAATGTTAGTTAAGTTTACCCTTAGTTCCACTGTTTCTTCATTTTCCACTTCAAATCTCAGCTCTGTGTCTTTTACAAGTTTGTATTCCTTCACTCCTTGCAGGTTCTGGAAAACAAAAATGAAAATAAATGAGAAAATTTAATATTCTGATATTGATTATCTGCAATATCAATAGTGCCAGCATTGCCAGCACCATTACACAGCATAATGTGATTTCAACACAACACAAGCACCGCCCATCATGAATAATGCATGAGGGGTGAGTCATAGCAGCTGCTGTCCAGTGCATCAGCTACACTGTACCAATCATGCTGTACATTCATGCATATTCATAGATAACTGAATTATTCATTTCATAGTCACTTGGCCTTTCTAATACATTATGAACCTATAGTTTTCCCTTTCTGAAGATATTAGGAGTGAAATCTGATGTATTCTTACAAATATATAATAATTCTTTTATTATAAATACAAATGAATAGAATAAGGTTTAACAAGAACTACTGGAAGAAGCATAAAAATCGGAATAATTTACAGACAACTATGGAAAAAAAGGGAGTAGAGTATAATTTATACAAATGTCCACCATTTCTAGCACCTTCACAGTAGGAATAACACTTTCCTGAGGTTTCCTTTCAAGGAAATTCAGAAAATGTGTATGATGAAATAACTGTTATGATCAATGATTATAAACAGTCAGGAGAAGTTGAATGACTTCACCTGTTTCTGAACCTACAGTGAAGGTACTTTCAATTTTTTTTAGTACAATTGGGTCAAGCAAACTTGAATATTGTTAATGTGTATGTACAAGTGAATGAACCGAGTTGTAGCATAGATCATAAACCAAGAATAGCTATCAATAGGTTTATATTTATAACTTATTTAAAAGTGAACAAAGAAAAATTTACTGGAGGTGGGATTTGAGCCGGCGACCTCCTGAATACTTCACAGGCGCTGTACCAACTGAGCTATCCAGCCCTACGTTGGTGGTGTCTCTGATAGTCAATTCTTTGTTCGTTTGGCAGCCAGGAGGAGGAGTTAGTTGCAAGTTTTAATTCATTGGCAGTGAACAAAGAAAAATTGAGTAGAGTGGGATTTGAGCCAGCATCAATTTGGAATACTTTACACTTCTGTAACCTTAAATTAGTTGATATAAAGATCAAAACACGTCAGGACCTCCGAACTCCAAGCATTTTTATAATCACCAAACAACCACAAGGGAAACTGAGGATAGCTCAGTTGGTAGAGCACCTGTACGGTATTTGGGAGGTCGCCGGTTTGAATTCCGCTCCAGTCAATTTTTCTTTGTTCACTTTTCAATAAATTTAAAGTCATTGAAAAGTGAACAAAGAAAAATTGACTGGAGCGGGATTCGAACTGCCGACCTCCTGAACTGAGCCATCCAGCCCTACGTTGGTGGTCACCCCAATAGTCAATACACGGGTTTACACTTCCAAAAGTGCGCATGCGTGATAGTGCCTCGTTTCGAAGTCGCGATAAAAACCGCAGAAGTGTAAACACGTGTATTGTCTTCGACAATGGACGGGCTTACACTTCGAAAAGTGCGCATGCGTAGAAGTGCCTCGTTTTGAAGTTGCGATAAAATCCAAGATGGCCTCCGAAGTGTAAACCCGTGTATTATCTTTGTTCATTTGGTAGTCAGAAGCCATGAAACCACACACACAGCCATACCCCAAGGATCGTTTCAATGATACAAGCAGCAATGCTGCAACCTGGGAACGGTACATGATATGGGGGATCACTCAAAGAGGATACGGCTTTTTAATTAATATAATCACCAAACAACCACAAGGGAAACTGACTGAATTTAAAGTCATTAAAAAGTGAACAAAGAAAAATTGAATGGAGCGGGATTCAAGCATTTTTAATTGATATTAATGTAAATCTTCCAGCATTATGAAATATTTCCAATTGTAATGCTATCATCAAGGAGGGTGCTTTCAGCTGGAGTCTGGGACCTATCAACTGGTTTATCAGGAATTGTGGCCACCGCTGTGACTCAACGGGAAGAAAAATACCCCAATTTATAAATTATTTGTTTTGGGGCATCCCTCTGTTCATTAACTGTGTTGGCTGGTGGACTTGGAACTAATTTGTTTCTAACATTTGATAGAAATGCTTGGAGTTAGGAGGGCCTGACACATAAGGAACTTTAGGATTTCCTAGCAGGATCTTTATCTTGTTTTGTTTTATAGGGATCATGGGCCTAAATATCCTGCACGCCATCGTAATTCCAAGAATTTTATAAATTTCAGGTCATTAGTTCAATGGCTGATGAGCAGTTTGCAACTTTGCAGCAGTTTATTACTAGTACTATTTTGTAGAAATAAAAGTCTAAGTAAGAGGATACTCCAGACCTCATTTTGTGAGAATTGTGATTTTTGTTGTTAATCCAACTTATCTAAGGAACGTCAGTGAGTATGGTTTCATTGGACAAAATACATGCTACTGTACCTCTGGCACCTCAGACTTTTACCAACACCCTATATCACTATCACTTTTTATCAGATCTCAATCGCAACACACAAATGGAACCCCAGTAGTGTGAACTCGCTTCGGATTCACATTTGTTTCCATTTTCTATTGTAAACCATACCATAACAATCCAATTAGAAATTATTTTGCCAAGAGGTTCAATGTTTTCTTTTGCTTTTTTCTTTGTTTTATTGAGTTAATGAATCTTGAAGCGGTATCGGGCCTGGTGGAGCTCACGCTAGTTTTGATGCCGATCGTAACCCTTTGTCTGTCATGGTCTATGATAGCCCCACTAGTGTGGCACAAATTTTCGCTCAAGCCGCTCCATCCTTAGCCACACGTCCAACCGCCTGATTTACGAGGGATATGTTCGGCTCTGGTGCGCACCCTCTTGTCATCACATTTCACACACTTTCTACATACACAAATGTTCCTTAGTATCTCATCTTTCCAATGATATATTATTCGAATGATTTCAATCTTGTATTCATCTATTTTTCGGTCATTCACTGGTGCTACACCGGCGCCATTAATGGCGCCGGTCGAGCACCAGAGCCGAACATATCCCCTGTATATCGGGCGGTTGGACGTGTGGCTAAGGATGGAGCGGCTTGAGCAAAAATTTGTGCCACACTAGTGGGGCTAGGTCTATGACAGATCAGCATGGGCTACTATCATCGCAAATGGCGGTGCACGCTTTCTCAGTTCTGTTTCATTAAAAAATTGGGGAAGATTTCCACTGACGTACACCTCCACATTTCGCTCAATCTTTGACAATTGCGCTACCCAGCCACTCACTCACCTCTGCCTCTCCCTCACTGAACCAGCACTTGTACAGTGTCGTTCTTCATCACTCATATGTTTTTGCACAGGGCTTTCGAGTGGCGGAGTATTCTGCAATTCCTTTTACTAGTCTAGGTCCTATCGGTAGGGCCTACTCGCATTCCCAATGCTTTTTGAGTTTTTCTGTTTCCGTACGTAAACGTAGGCTAGTCAGTGGAAATCTTTCCAAAATATTACAAACCGAGTGAAAGATAAACTTACATCTTCTTGAGAACTTCCAGGCTCCGAAGCACCTGCTTCAACCGTTGCCGCCATATGTTTCCTGTTGTTGTCAAACTAATTCCGAGGAATTCACCGGACGCTGTCCAAATCAGACGCCGTAAAAACGTTCGTACGGACGGTAGACCAACGAATCGAGTAACGCTGACCCACAACACCTCCCGTACCTGGGTTCGCAACCTTGAAAAACACGACTTAAAATATAGCTAATTCTTCCAACTCGCATAGACTGACTGTCTCATAGTAGCCAAGATCATGGGCTGTCTTTGAAGCTGTTTTGCTTTCGATGAAGAATTCCAAATAACTCAGCCAAAAAATAAATAAAAATTCTCCAAAATAAAACGTCACGTACAAGGTCGGTCACGCACCTGACTACACGCTTGGCATTGTCCCAATTTGGAATCGCAGCCCCTTTGTGGTTGCCTTAAAGGTAACTTCATACTTTGGTAGCATACCAAAAAGAAATCTTCACAAAAACATGTATAACTTACAGGATATAAAAGTGGTGATGATAGAAACATACTGTTATTCATTTTTCTGTCTGAAATGCTGCATTTTTCAAGGGAATACAAATTGAACAACCAAAGACCAAAATACAGTTTTGATCTCGGGGTGAGATCCAAACTCAAATGAATATATTGAAAATACCGCTAGCATTTTCCACTGTTTTCTCAGTAAGTGGGCAAGGAATGCAAAACTATGCATTTGACTTGAAATTTCACAAATGACTTTTACTGTTTCCTTCTTGATATTTTTGCATATGAATTTGCATTTCTTTGACAAAAACCAAAATAACTATGAATTGTTTCTCAATTGTTTCTAAATTTCTAAACAAAAGTTAATTGTTTGAGTACTACGGAAGAAAATTGCGGCCAATCTGGGCAGAAACCCGTACTTTTTCCTTTTATCTTTAGTGTACTGCGTAAAAGTGTAAGTTATACGTAAATCTGTGAATATTAATTTGTCTGTTTTGATATTATGATACGCCTAATACACCTTTAACTTAAGCGGCCTTTGATTTATAATTACTACTAAATTACTAATTATCGTCTTAATCTTAACATCAGACACAGTGCATGTTATACATTTTAATTCAGAATTATTTTATTTCACAATATCACACCTATTTTATGACATTCTCGCATTTAATTGAAGTATGAACTATTAACAAAGGTTTGGGGTTTTTTGTTTCACCAAACATTACCTTTAAGTCTGTGCATTCACGAATGGGCACTACATATTCTAGACCATTCTATTTTTACTGCTTCACCCATCAAGCGAGATACCTTTGAAAAATGATATCAAATACCTTCGATTTCATCACACAATCATTATTCTATTAAAATATGTCATCAATAATTTTAGAAATTATCATTTTCTGTGTCATGATTATGACAAAAAAATTGCACAAAGGATGAAAATAAAATTTTCATCCCTATTTCAAAATGGTATGCCCTCCTCATAAATTATAGACATTTCATGCATCGGGAAATTTCTGTAGTGGGAATATCCTGGCAACTGGCTTCAAAAACCACCGTTTATCAGCAGTTTCAAGAACGGATACCAACATAATACCCAAAAGAGATACAGCCCAGACGTCTCATCCTAGATATTAAGCCAAGGAATAGGTAAGTAAAAGCTGGGTTCGTGCTGAAAATTAATGAATGTTATTTTCGATGGATTGTTTGTATTTGTTTGTGCAGGGTCTGCATGCATGCACAAAGCCCATGGCACGGGCCTTTCTTATTCCTCCACTGGTGAGCGGTATGTAGTCCATCAACCAAGAATATACTCTCACTCAAGTCATCACATTCCTATCGAGCCTTTACCGTATTTTCCCCCGGTCGGCTTGGCATGGGATCTAGGTCACATTTCCCTCACATTTCAATTTATGAATCATAAACCACACGATGAGTTAAATTTTTTAAGTAACTAGACACATGACATCTGATCTAGCCTAGTGATATTGCCTTGTTAAATGAACTTGCTCAGTTCTTATTCCTTTGTGTACAAATTTTGGCATTAGTGTCTTTTACGCCACCCATGTTATTTTCAGTATTTTTTGGGGAACGAAACTGGTTTTTTTCACTGAAATATTGCCGAAATAGGGTTTACGTACAGGACCCATGAATAAAATTGCTTTAAGTAACAAATCTCATTTTGGTACAGAAGAAGCTAAATAAATACTGAAAATAATATGGGTGGCGTAAAAGACACAACCCCCAAATTTTGAAGCCTTATTTTGTAATTAACATGATTGAAATTTCCTCTCTGTCATGTCCTCAACAATTCTTGCCAGCATGTTGTGAAATTTTAACTTCAATTGTAAAGAAACATTTTGCCATTTCATTCTATAGCATTGTTGTTATTACAGACGGTTATTTTTTTTTATTTAGACAAAGCCAAAGACTCATCCATTATTAACTAAAATACTGTATAAACAATGTATAATTATTCTCAAGGATTGTTTTTGCTCATATACACATTATGAAACTGGAATAATTTTTAACAAATGGTAGTGTGCAATTATTTCATATCGGTAAAAAAGCAGCATTACCCAATATATCGTTTCTCATGTTTGCAGCAAATGTGGCTAATGTTGTGGGTTTCTAAAATGGGATACTGCTCGGTATATGAGTGGTTTCAAGGACTGATTGAAAGATAAATGTTATTGACAATTTTGGGACACTGCCAACATAACGCTGGATAGCTCAATGGAAAACTTTGGAGAACCGGTCAACAGCGCGCGCGCACGCACATATACGCATGCGTAAAACAACGCGCGCATGCTCACAATGGGAGTCTTTTGTAGAGTCGGTCTTGAGTCAACAGCGAACGCGCACGCATGCACAATACAATGCGCGCATGCTCACAATTGCGCAAGCATGGTTTGCGCATGCGCTGTTGACTCAAGACCGACTCGCCAAGTCTCTCATTGCGTGCGGGTGGGCTGTTCAATCGAAGACCGGTTCTCCAAAGTCTCCCATTGGCAGCACACCAGTACTGTCGCAGGTTCGAATCCTGCTTTGTTTTCATTCAAAGAATTGAATTGTAATAAAAAAGCCCAATAAAAAGTTTGTATCATTATGATGTACCTGACACATCATTTGTTTACAAGTTTACAAGTTTTTTTTACAAAAACAAAATTAATTATGCCCAGGCCCAGGCTCTCAAAATAGTACATGTTTGGTCATTATGAGATGTTTGCCATGTGAATGGATTAACAAGAATTTCAAGTACTCCAGTGTAATATGACAGGTTTAACGTGACATTTACAGTGCACTTCTGCAAACATCTTGTGTACACAAATTTGTTATAGGTAGTCCTTACTGTAAATCATTTATATTTCAAACATAATAGCTACATGTATAGCCCTGATGAGTCCATGGCTACAGAATCATGTGCATACTTATTTACTCAGTACATGAACCGTGTTTACTTGGCCACATGGACAAAAAATAACTCTAATCACAATCACAGGATGTGTTTTAGTGCTCTGAGCCTCTTAGGCAAATTCGGGTACCGGTAATTTCATATCGGTTACTGATTGCAAAAAAATCAGGTTAACACCACCATGTTACATGTATGTAATTGTGTGCGATGTGCACGATTTATGTTATAGGCCTACAGTACGTCTTCTTCCGTGATTGTCGCTTTCGGAATGCTTTTTAAAATGTTATTGTTTAGATCAAATACATACAATGTTTCTTTTAGATCAAGCATGTGAGAAGCTTGTTTCTACTTGGCAAAATGGACAAAATAACTGACTGAAATTCTACAGTTTACGCTTTTTTGGGTTGTTGAGCATGAGCCAAAGGTTCGTCCCTTTTTATTCCTTTCAGTTTCGGTTAACGGTTAAAGGGGAAATTTGTAACCGGATAATTAAATCTGTGTTGGTTAAGCTACATGTATTATAACCAGATACAAATCCCAGCACTAATGTCTTTTGATATTTTTTGTTTTATAAATGTGTAGTTTGGGAAACCAATTAATAAAGCACAGTGGAACAGTACTGTATGTGGGTCATTGGACCACTATGCTGGAGTTTTCAAAAGAGTCTTTATGTGTTCTATCTGTTTATGTACTTAACCTGGTTGAAGAATGTTTTCTGGAAATAAAACGAAACTATTAAACTGATCAAAATGCAAATGAAGCTGATAAACAGCTTTCATATAAAAGTAATACAAACAAGAACAATGAGCAGGTACTGAACCAGAAAACAAATAAAAATACCGGTTACTTAATTGATCTACATGTATTGCAGGCAGATCTACGATTAAAGCTTCATGAAATGTTTAGTAAAAAACAAGATGTTATAAATGGTCAATTCCAAGCGTTCCAATGTGACTGACCGTTCACTGTACAAAGCCTGCAACATTTCCAATAGCATTACTTAAAGCTTTGGGTGTCAAGTTGAAATCAGTGTATAAACTTGACAGAAAGACTCATCCTTGTAAAACTTGTACCACCAACATGTCCAAGCAGTAGCATTACCAAATATAATACAAACTGTGTAATGCGACTGACTATGGTGTGGCCCTTTTTTTAACAGAACATTTTTTTAATAAAATTTTTTGAAGGCCTTTAAGAATAAAGATTTGCAGCAAATCATTTCAATTGTGTATGAAACGACACTCTTGTGGAAATCATCATTAATTAAGAAAACAAATTCTTCACTAAATTTCTTTACTCAATTCCAATCATACAACGTGTGAATTTTTTGACTGTTTTCATTTCATTGAAAAAGCCTGTAGTCCCAGTCTGTGTTCTATTGTAAAGTTTGGGAACGTGCTGTGAACCTTATACAATAATGACAATACAATGTGAAATTGATATCAATTGCCGATGGCAATAGCAGCGGTGCAGGTTCTCACTGTAAACCCGGGAAAATGTTTTGATGAATCATTGGCCTCAGCCACTCTAGACTCTTGGCGTAGATCTCAGCAAAACCATTGATCGTCATCATCATCACTTTGCTAACACTGCAGTCTGCAGCAAGAATGTACGCTCGTTTTTTGGACAGTTAAAAGTCAAAGATCACTAGACTCAGTACTTCAAGGCTTCGGTAACACAGGCACTCCTGGGATGTTTTCTTTTGGGACACTGCCTTACAAAAAGTGAGGTCGTCCGTGCTTAATTATACTGGTACGATACCGACAAAGCAATGGTATTGAATAACAAATTCACACAGTATGCACAAAAATTAACCATTGAGCAATACGTGCTACGGAGTTACCCTTGTAGAAGTTGTACAACATTGTGTAGATAAGGTAATACATGTACATGACTGGTAAAGGTCACAGAACAGCACTCACACTTTGTCAGATCAAACATGCACATATTCAATAAACCTCAATCAGACTCCTGAGTCATGAGAAAATAGGGAAAAACCAACTCAATTTTTCTTACAAAACACGGGAATGGTTTTGATCTTACCCCAAGATCAAAACTGTTTTCGGTCTTTGTTTTACTTATTTCTGGATAAATACAACTGTACACCATCACCATTTCAGGGTATGTTTCTACCAGCACCATCTTTATACCCTGAAAGTTACTGTACATGTATGTCGTTATATATGTAAATCTTTGAACATTTCTGTTTGGGTATGTTACCAATCCTGTACTATACCTATGATATGTGTACATGTAGTTGTGTACCATTTTTGAAATTTGTTGTCTCTAAACTCTCCATTATACATGTATTAAGTAATTTAATATTTGTTCCACCTCCTATCTAGGTAACTGCATCATCTTTGAGTTGGCAAGTACTGTGATAGACGCCGGTAACCACCATGGTTGAATACTACAATGTACTTGGTGTCTCCAGAACAGCATCGGTTGAAGACATCAAAAAGGCGTAAGTAAGACGTGTTAAATTAATACAGTACACTGAACAGATCTGATAGCAAACCCCATAATGATACACAGCGGGTAAATGCACTGTCGGCGAATGCATGATTTAGCCTAATATCATACCGGTACATCAATGCTGATTTATTTATTGGTCATATTTTCATAATGGATAATGGATGTCTAGACTTAAAGGTATTATCATACTTTGGTTTTTGTTAAAGAAATACAGATTCATGGGCAAAAATATCAAGGAAGATACATTAAAAGTAATCTGTGAAAAGATCAGTACGGTGCCCACTTTTTGAGAAAACAGTGAAAAACGGCCACAGTATTTTTTAAGTCTTTTTTTTCTTTTATTTTTGATCTTTTAAAAGATCAAAAAGATTTTCGGTCGATGTTTTACTAATTTCTGAATAAATACACCATTTCAGGCGGACAAACTTTAACGGTATGTTTCTACCACCATCATCTTCATACCTTGTAAGTTATACGTAAATCTGTGAACATCTCTGTTTTGATGTACCAAAGTATGATACTACCTTTAATATTTGACACTGTCACAAAATGTGCACCAACCCAGCGGTGGAATGTCCCATTTGAAATGTACAGTGGAACGCCACTATAATGAACAAATCTGGATGCACATAAATTGTTTGTTATAGCAAGCCTTGAATTTAACGGAGGCCACGGCCTTCATTGCCCTGGTTCTTGGCCTTTGTTCCCCATAGACATTATGATTTTCCAATGGAAGTGCCCCTTGCAATGGAAAAGTGGCCTTGCCCCTTTCAGAACCAAATTTCTGGCCTGGACATAACATTTTACACTGTGCACTAACTCAGTGGAATGTCCCATAAATTAGTAAATTTACAGCCGGGAACGCTGTGCCACTACCTCCATGGTTGTGCATAAATTGTTTGTTATAGTGGTCGTTGGTATAGTATACAATGTTCAGCAAATACATTGTACACACAAATTGGGAGCCAAGGAAGATGTTCAGTATATAGCCAAATGTTTGGTATGCTGTGTTCGTTATAGTGGCATTCCACTGTACTGAATGTTCATTTAGAGCTAGGGCACTTTGATTAATTTTTACAACATGTGTAATTTTGGATGGAAAAAATCCAACAGTGTTCGTGGACATATCCTGATCATCATAGTGGAACTAAAATAAGCCTGAGAAATAGAACAAAACTACCACCGCTGAGAAAACTGCACAGCCCCCACCCCCCCTCCCACCTTCATTGCCTCCTCCCCCCCTCCTCCCCCCCCCCTCCCCCCATCTCACAATCTCATCTATATACCCCTTGGCTAGCCAGCCAGCCTTATTGACAGTCCACAGTTATTATTCAGTGAGCATTGGCTGGACTCAAAGTCCATGAACTTATAGTCACCATATTGCTCTCATCTACAAATTCCACAAATTGTACGGGTTTGCGGTTGGGAGGCTCCAGCTATTGAATTAGATATTCCAAATGTGTAGGCATATGACCAGTTTGCATACATGTACATTGCATGTGCTTGGCCTGCACAGTGCTGTACTTGTACTTGTATAGACCATACATGTGTTCACTATGGCATACCTAACGTGGCATACCTTTGGTGTATGTACAGTACATAAACAAGGCCGTTCATATCAGATTATGAAAAGGCCAGGTCAGGAAAATTTATTCAAATGGGTTTCTGAGTTATTATGCTCGAGGATATTGGCTAGGGTTTACTCTAAGATGGGCCCTAAGTGCATTCGATGAATTTGTTTGGGCTGAAAATAGCCGGTGAAAATGATAATGCGATAAATTGCTGGGATTCCCGACCTTATCACGCTGGCATATTGATTAGGCCTACCGACTACCGTACAAAAAATCATCCCTCATGTGATTTTAATGTCAAGAGGACAATAAATCTGAATTCTTGTTCCATGGCAGCTCTGTAACCCAGCATAAATGCCATATACTGTAACTCGTTGAAATGCAAATTGCATTGGCCAACAAAATTGATTTTTTTCTTTCTGTTGTTAAATTTCAATTCTGATATGTTCTGATCTGCAGAATAGGCCGTGTACATGTAAACTTGTATTTTATATACCGTCCTTACATTGTAATACAGTGCAATTTTGGTTGGAATTATGTGCAGCAAGCACCAAATGAAGATGAATCAATTTTAGGATCTTAAAGTTACATACAATGTACAGTCTGGGGTTATTAGGTTTCAGAGTGGACTTTGCACACAGCAACATGATTTTACAATGTGAGATTTACAGGAGAGTCTGTAATAAACCAATAAACTGCGTACAGGGCCAAAAGTGAACACGGGGCTCGAAATATCCACTAGACCATGGACCGAGTCTAGTGATTTCAGTGTCGGTCTAGTAAAGTGTGTACTGCACTAGTCCAGCTGTCTGGTGATTTTTTTCCTTGCACAAATAAAATGGTTGATGATTTGTGACACAATATTGCATACAATTTTGGTTTTCTTATGTACATTAATGTCACAGGTCTAGTGAAAAAAAGTTCAGGTTTAGGAAAATGCTTCAGTTATTAGACCTGCTGTCCAGTGCTTTTTTAAACGAAATTCGAGCCCTGGAACAGTGAAGGTAGTACATATGTACATCATGTACATGTACTACTATAGCTACAGTATTGATGAGGAATTCATTTTGGGACAGTTTGACTTTGTTCTAATTTTATTTCCCTAAATTTCCAAAAGGAGCTAATGTAATGTACTTGTTTAACCTTTGAATAATGTTATAAAAGAACAAAAACAAAGGAAGAGAAGAGACAAATAAGAGGAAAAGAAGACGGAGTCTACAATTTTCCTTGTGCTGGAAAACAGTATCATGTGTACTAACATCATTACAATGATGTACATCAAATTGTAGAACTACACTACATATCAATCCTGTATACTCACATGCTAATGCTGTTAGTCTAATGCAGATGTGGGCAACCTTTATGATTCAATGGGCTAGAAACAAGGAATGGAAAATTTGGCGGGCCGCACTATGGTCAACAATGCACTTTCAATTTCAAACACTCAGTAACGAGGAATTTCTTAGAGGGCAACCCCACTAAGGAACACAACCTGACAACTGGGCATTGTTTGTGAAAACTTGGCAAAGCAATACCGATTTGACACAATTGATACCGCGCTGTGTGAAGCACATACCAATTTTTTTTATTCTGGATGCGTCTCGCGGGCCGCACAAAAATCAATGGCGGGCCGTAGGTTGCCCACCCCTGGTCTTATGTATCAAACAAGATGTCCACAATAGCAAATACATAGCAAAAGACTCCTACTGTTTGCAGTTACATGTATCCCTTGGGATAAAACCTTAGTATGAACCCTGTAAGAAAAATATCCTTGTGTTTACTTGACAATGGATTAAAAGAATGAATCCGTTTTGAATCGTTCACACTATTTCTTCATCTCTTTTGCTCATTGTCTGGCAGATATCGGAAGAAAGCGCTAAAATGGCATCCGGACAAGAATCCCAACAACAAAGACGAGGCAGAGAGGCGATTCAAGGAGGTAGCAGAGGCTTATGAAGTCCTCTCAGACAGTAAGACCAATCAAATCCCCCCCCCCACCCCACACACTCTGCCGAGCGACTCCCTTAAAGCTTCAATCATTTAATACTTTCATGATTTATTGCGGTACCCACTGCGATATCGGATTCGATTCACCCCGCTGACCCCAACTAGCTTGGTGGCCTAGCAGTATGGCATCTGCACTAGTAAGCAGGAGGTCGTGGGTTCGAATCCCATCTGAGCCAGCACGTGATTTTTTCACGTGCACTCACAAGCACTGAGTATACAGTGCTCATCCACGTCAGTAAAGGGCAAGCCTAATTTGCATATTATCCCTTAAAGGTATAATACATGATTGGTAAAGGTCACAGAACAGTACTCACACTTTGTCTAATCCAACATGTCCATAAAATAACACCCCTGAGAAAATTTGAGCTCAATCGGACATCTGAGTCACGAGAAAATAGCAAAAAAAGGACTCATTTATTCTTACAAATGATTAGAATGATTTGATCTTACCCCGAGATCAAAACTGTTTCCTGTCTTTGTTTTACTAATTTCTGGAGAAATCCACCATTTCAGGCGGAAAAATGTTAACGGTTTGTTTCTACTAGCACCATCTTCATACCCTGATAGTTAATACAAAAATCTGTGAACATTGCTGTTTGGGTATTTTACCAATCCTGTACTGTACCTTTAAGTCCTGGGGGCTCTTTAAAACTGTTAGACTTGGAACTTGATCCCCTAAGGCCAGCGTTTGTCTCCTCCTTCCTGTTGCACTTTACAAACCCTGCTAGCAAAAACCCCAGGCCCTCTCGTCTCGTACGGCACGGGCAGTCATTGTTACTGGCCTAATGTTCTTGTGTTTGTCTAATACAGTGCTTCCTGTGCGCTGTGCTTCTTAAGTGCTTTTCAGATGTGAGCTCCTGTTAGGGAGTTGAGCCGGAGGCGTGGATAAAACACATTTGCAGCAGTTTATTTAATACTTGTATTGATAAAAAAAATTATAAAAAAAAAAGAGGAAGAAAAATTGTCCAAAACGGATGTATTTCAGCCCACTTTGGGATTGTAAATAGCTAATTCCTGCAACATTTACACTTTCACAGACAAAATGCATTGAAGAAAAGAATTATGAGAGATAGGCCTACATGTTGAATACGTACCTGTAAATAACACACATTTTTTTTGAGCCAAAATCTGTTTTGGACGTGTCAACCTCTTGAAAAAAAAAATGAAATTTTTAAAAGCACTTCAGGTGTAAGCATATGCTTTTAATTATTATCAATATTACATTGCAGAGATGAAGGCTTTCATTTGTGTCAATTACTCAATTCTTTGTGTTTATCAGTTTTTGCGTGTTTTTCTTATTCAATAACCTAAACTTTTTAACAGTTTATGTATTATTATCATCATTTTTTTGCATGATTACTTGATGAATATTGAAGAAAATGCTTAAATCTCATGGGTATGCATGATTGTATTCATATAATAGTCATTGACCTGAGATGTTTATTAAAATGCCTGTGTTTTTATTTCTATGCAGAATCTAAGAGGGACATATACGACAGATATGGCATTGATGGCCTTAAAAAAGGAGGTAGGTCGACAACACCATTAATTATTCCCAGAGATGTTGACTCGAGTCGGTGACTTGGACTCGAGTTCGACTCGAGTCACCAACTTTTGTGACCTGCGACTTGACTTGACTTGTGAAAATTTGACTCGGTTACAACTCTGATTATTTCTCACTTGATAGTGCACTGGCAAATTCACTGTTCTCAAAATGAGAATAAAGTCGAGGAGATACAAACATGCTAATTTAAAAGTCATAGTAAAGGATAATAGATGGTGCAAGTTCACCAATGTAACAAGGACACCTTCAAAAAATGTGCCTCTAATATTTGTGGAATGATCCATGTACTGACCAAGGTTCTTGTAAGATGAGGGCCGCGAGCACCAAACCAACAGTCACTGATGCTCCATCTGTGGGAGGTACTTTCATGCCTGCATCGGCTTAATCAGCCACCTGCGGGTTCATCAGACCGAAACATCTACCAAGTAATGTCTGTGGTCCTCATCGATCACGATGGACGAACGAACATGGTTCTTGATAAAGAAAATAAGGACTCAGTCTCATGGTTGGCTTCAGAATTATCCAGAAGATCTTGAACTTGAGGTAAGGTACTAGACCACTCAGCTAAGCTCACCTTACAGCAAGCTTCTTCATCATCTCATTGTTACTTGGATCTTTTCTTTGGCAGGCTCATCCATGCACAATGATTTCGACTTCAACCACTTTGGCAACTTCGGCGGAAACTTCCACTTCACCTTCAGAAGTCCAGATGACATCTTCCAAGAGTTCTTTGGCACCAACGATCCCTTTGCGGCTTTCTTCGAAGGTAAGCTAAGATTTAGAACTTCACATTTTAATACTCACCGGTTCTTCTCAGAACCACACATCTTTCAATAAGAGTATGTTACATGGTGTTTCCAAAAATCTTACTCAGTAAGATTGCGAAGATCAAAAACGCCATCAAAGTCCAAGCATGTTATAAATTTCAGGTCATAATTTTGGCTGATGAGCAGTTTGCAACAGTTTATTACTTGTAATAATTTTACTCAGTAAATTTAGATTGCTGGAAGACTCGTCCTATGTAGAATAGAGCTTGTTTTAGTTGACAAGTTTTAATTTTTTCCTGGCAGTGTTTTGATGTGACCTTACTGTGCAAAATATTTGAAACGCTTAGATGGTCCAAATGCAGATATCACTCCTACATGTACACTGAAATAATCTACAGATTGAATTTGGTGTATGAAACTAGGGGTGCCATATTCCAGTCATTAATAATATGGAAACCCAAGATTTTGTATTGTCAACACGAAGTTGTCTTCAAACATTTGGAAAGGTCGGCAGTACATAGAAGCCTTAATATCGTGGGTTTGAAACAGCAAGCATTCATATGTCAACCATGCATCATTGCTAATGTGTCGCTTATGTATCTATGATTGTTTTTGTAGACACAAAGATGGGCCGATCACAGAGAGGCCAAGGGAATCTCTTCCAGGAGTCCTTTGGAAGGTCTGGTTTTCCTGGTCATGGGTAAGCTCAAAGTCATTCCTTTTGGCCGACATGGCAATGCTCCGATTCATTCTTTGTTTAATGTCTGTTGTTACTGGTTTGAGGTGAAAGATGGCACATTGTTTGACACATGGCACCAAAGTGTAATACATGACATGTAGTGTGACACGTGACATCCAATGTGACACATGACACCCAAGAAGACACACATTACCAAGGTGGCACATGGCACCCAGGGTGGCACAACATCAAGGTGACACGTGGCACCCAAGATGTCACAGAGGGTAATATGTGACACCCAAGATTGACACATGACACCCAATGTGACACATGGTACTCAGGGGTGAAACATGGCACCTTGGTCAACACATCATCAAGGTGACACGTGGCACCCAAGATGTCACAGAGGGTAATATGTGACACCCAAGATTGACACATGACACCCAATGTGACACATGACACCCGAGATGGCAATTTTCACTTTGAGACTGGATCTGATTAGACGGCTGTGGCTATGGCTGTTGCTAAGGTGCATAATCCTGTCTTCCTGTACTGAAGCACAGACCTCCTATAGGCAGGTCCCAAGAAACTGCCGTAGGCAGAGCCGTTAATTCACATGCAGCCTCAAATATATCCTCCTCTTTGAATTTGATGATGAGAAATGTGACACAGCATCACAAGATAAGTGGAAAGTCACTCGTGTCCGGAAAACAGATCTCAAATTGATCCAACTTTTTTGGGTGTTGTCGTCCTCGGTCCTTCGGCAACTGAGACAATTCAGATGATTTTAAAGTTACAAAAGATTGTCTGTATGTAGGACGGGCTTATGACACCTTGGTGACTTAGCAATGACTTTTCACTCATTTCGTGATCTGAGTGAAATAAAGTTCCATCATGTTGAAGTTGCTGTTGACTATTCACCAAATCAAACCATTCGAAACTTTTCTTTTATAGAGGTTATTCAAGTCACGTCATTGGCCGTCAAACACAATACATGTATTGCACTTGTGTAAACAATACACTTCAGTGCACACACAACATACAGTGTCCTACGTGTAACCATGGAGAACATAGAAAAGCTTGACGGCCAATCACATGATTTTATGACGTCGGTGAATAACCTTTATAACCTAAACTCATCACCTTCTTACATGGACAGAGCTCTGTAATGTTAATAAACATCATCCTTTGTTGTCATTATGTTTTTGTCAGGTCTAATATCTAATCAACCTTCATAATTATATTTTATTTCCAATAATCAAATCATGTTTGTTTGTTTTTGGAAAAAATCCAAGCCCGTGTTTGCTTCTTTCACTGATCAATTTTCAAATTTTGCTAAGAGTCTTTGACATGAATTTCATATAATACTTTGTCTTTCTCATGAAAAAAATGCTAAATTAAAAGCAAGTAAATGCTAACTTCAAAGAAAGAACGTAATTGATGATGACAGCGCTCAGTTCATCGATACTCTATAAACCTATGAATTGTTACTCCATCCTATGAAACGTCATACTAACAAAATGAATTCGCTGGTTCTAATCCCGCTCCAGTCAATTTTTCTTTGTTCACTTTTGTTTAAAGATGAATTCCCATTTTATGTACTCATTTTTACATATCAAAATGCTGGAAGACCTCCACGTATCTGAGCATTTTGATCTTTCTCCAACTATTTCTTCCACTCTGTCCATCTATATTTCTCAGTCCTCTCACCACAACTAGTTTCTTCACTCCGTTTGGTGATCCTTGGAGTTTTTTTCAACCTCGTGGGTAAGATGAGGCAAAAAACATGAATAATTCAAAAATTGTTGACTGTGGCAATGTGAGCTGCTTTTTATGTGACCTTATGGTGACATATGGTATCCCAAGGGGACATCTAGTAAATCACAGGTGACATCGATTGACTCAGATGACATTTGGTATCCCAGGTGACATCTGGTGTCTCTGGTGGCATCGTGTAAAGTGTCATCTGGTATTCCAGGTGACATCTGGTGTCTCTGGTGACATCATGTAAAATGTCATCTAGTATTCCAGGTGACATCTGGTGTCTCTGGTGACATCGTGTAAAGTGTCATCTGGTATTCCAGGTGACATCTGGTGTCTCTGGTGACATCATGTAAAATGTCATCTAGTATTCCAGGTGTCATCTGGTGTCTCTGGTAACATCGTGTAAAGTGTCATCTGGTATTCCAGGTGACATCTGGTGTCTCTGGTGACATCTTATATGAAGTGTCATCTAGTATTCCAGGTGACATCTGGTGTCTCTGGTGACATCGTGTAAAGTGTCATCTGGTGTCTCTGGTAACATCGTGTAAAGTGTCATCTGGTATTCCAGGTGTCATCTGGTGTCTCTTGTGACATCGTGTAAAGTGTCACCTGGTATCACTGGTGACATCTGCATGGTGTCTCTGGTGACATGAGTCGCTGGTGACTTCCTGGTTTATATACAGTATAACTTCTGTAAACTCTAAGTGACTTTTCAGTACCTGATGTGACAGATGAAACCTTGGGTGACAGATGTGGCCTGAGTCCAAGGTACCATATAGCCTTGAAGGAATATATAAAACCCAGCTCATGTCAAAGCAGTCAGCAATTGTTGGGTTTTGTCTAAAATAGGAAAACAGTAACTTGGTTACTGTAGGTAATTAACTTGACGGCAAGTTACCTGTCTGCAGTAAGTGGTAAATCAAAATAGAACAGAGATATAAAAATTGGTCAATTTAGGATAAACAGCCTTGTGACCGGTAGTCATTACTCATTTACTCTCTGTAATAATGCTTTGTGTACTAGTGCCCTCAAGTGATTGTATATGATTTAATTCACTTCTGCTGCCCTCTGTTGACATCTGTGATATAGTAGCAGGCAAATAATAAACCATTGTCACTCTGTAGTGAGCGTTGTGCTAACCATTTAACCCCTTTAATACTCACATGTATTATGTCGTCCTAATGCAACTTACCATGTAGTAAGATTAATCCTAACCTGCTAACTGCTAACACACTGCCAACATAAATGTAATGGTATACAGCCAATAATACCGTGGACATTTTACCAATGAGATTTCCGATCCATCGTCTACCAAAATCTAACTGTGCGCAATAGCCTCATGGACAAGCACCAGGCTGGGCCAGCGAGTCCAACACAGAGTTACATTGCCTAGATCTAGTGTCAGATCATTGCATATAACCAGCCAGTTGCAATATGAAGGAAAATATGATGTTGCAAATTCTCATAGGATGTACGTGCCAAAGTTGAAATGATGTCATATTTCTCTTCATAATGCAATTAAAGGTGATTAGGAACGCCCTTTAGTGCTCTTGCAAGGCTATTAACTTTTTATCTTCTCAAAGGCAAAAGTTATATTTCTTAATACTGGTAGATGTTTTAGAGCTATTAGTGGTGTAATGAGTATCACTGGGAGAGGAAATATAATCTGCTTCATCGAATACCCACTGCCTCCTGCAACTTTTTGCCTATCCTATCCACCATGCAAATCTTCAAGCACTACATACTTGTATAAACTGCTAGTGTCTTAAAATGTAACAACTTGGTGAAGCTCCAAACGTGAGATGAAACTAAAGTTACAGCTACCAATCTTCTGCGTGTCCTAGAACCTTTAACAGAACTTAACTCCTTGGTGAAGATCCAAAATTATATTGAATTGGTGCAACCTAATTATGCATGTCGTAGAACTTAGAATTAGTCCCGAAGTTATTAACAAATACCTGTTATCTCTCCCCTACATCCCTTCCCTGCATCCTGTTCCCGCATTTTACCCCCGGTTCCTCCTCGGTTCCTCCTTGGTTCCTCCTTGGTTCCTCCTTGGTTCCTCCTTGGTTCTTCCTTTGTTCCTGGACTGATTGCATGGAACTTACCAAACTGATCGCATGGTGATACCCTGCTGTGTGAGTAGTGCCCAAAGTGCTTTCTTCACGTCCAGTTTTGATGACGGCTTCTCAAATTTTGGTAATTTTGGTTCATCTTCAGGGTGAGTATTAGCGTATTAAACCTAGAAGAAGGTTGAATTTGATTCATTTTAGTTTTTTGTAAGTAAGTGCCAAAAGAACAGCTCAACAAAGTAATTCCTACCCAGTAATTTTACAATAGAAGACATTCACTCTTTGAAAAAGAATATTTAGTCTTAAATATAGCAAAGTGTACGCAGACCAACCATGATGAGGTCCTTTTTCAGTGTTTTTGCTGGCTCATGGTAGAACCTTACATTTTTGGAACAGAATTTGGAAATGTGTTAAAACAAATTTTAGAAATTAAAGAACCAGCTCTTCGTTTCGGGCTTGTGGTATGATTGTTTATAAACATATGACCAAATACAGTTTTTGAAAAACGCTCAAAATGCTTTTGAAAGTTCCTAGCACTGTTTCGTAACTTAATCAATCAACCAATCGCTAAACTTAAAATGCTAAGCAAAAATCTGCGGAGAGCCAGGCATAGACTGTACATACCCCATGCAGTTTTAGCTGGTAACCCTGTTTGGGATGATCCCATGTCTTTATGCATTACAGGTTCACATCATTCACATCATCATCCTCCTTTGGCAGTGGACCAGGGAATGTACGGAGTGTAAGCACGTCAACCAAGATGATCAATGGCAAGAAGGTCAAGACGACAAAGTAAGAACCAAATGAACTTGTGACTGGCCTGGCAGACCTCATAGGCTACAAATGTAGATTGTAGGGAGGATTGCTCAGGTGGTAGAGCACTGGGGCCAATTTCACTAATGCTTTGCGATCCATCGCTAAACAGATAATTGCTACGCAAAGTAGCGATCAATTTTTCTTTTAGTGATGGATTTGGGCTTTATTGATGATCCCAAAGCGTCAGTAAAATCGACCTCTGGTATGGCAGTTAATAATGGGTTTTATGGCTTCTGACTGGCACCCTGAGGAGAGGTGATTGACTATAGGGGCCCTATCATAGGGCTGGATAGCTCAGATGGTAGAGCACTGGTATGGCAGTTAATGGGTTATATGGCTTCTGACTGGCACCCTGAGCATTTTGACTATAGGTATGCCCTATCACAGGGCTGGATAGCTCAGATGGTAGACCACCAGTATGGTAATAAATTGATTATATGGCTTCTGACTGGCACACCAAACAAGGATAACTGATTGTTGGACTGGATAGCTCAGGTAGTAGAGTACAAATTTGGTAATCCATTAGTCTTATCCCAAATCTCAGTTCAATCTGATTTTCTTCACTCGCCCAAAAATTACATTTCCCAGTGGTCGCAGGTCCGAATCCCACTCCAGACATTTTCCTTTGTTCACTTTTCAATGATTTGTTTTTGATTATAATGAAAATAATGTTACATGATGTGCCTTGACTCTTATTTATGAGTTTGGATGACACAGTCATCTCATCCCTGAATGAGGGCTTCTCTTTCTTAGTACGATGTACCTTTCCTTGCTTGATGAGTGTTTATATCTTGAATCAATTCCTTTAACTCAACAGGATCTTAGAAAATGGACAGGAGACAGTCATCAACGAAGAGGACGGCATGATCACATCCAAGACCATCAACGGAACGCCGCAAATAGCCAACTAGATTACCCCCCGCCCGGTCTGTACCACACCAATTGCTACCATCACGTTGCTTGCTACTAAACAAGAGAAAAATATCTACCAAGAATTCCAAGTATGCTAGCTGTAATCACTGGGACTTGTCTTGGAGCGCAGATTAAAACTGTCTTCTTGGATGGACATCACAGAAGCATCTTTAAGAATGCGGACACTTTTTAATTGCATGTACATGTGAAGTATCGTGATGGTCTACGTATACTGTCAATTTCAATAGCTGGACAGAGAAGGCTGGTGGTGGACCATCAACCGCGTATAGACTTCAAAATGTAACAAACAGGTGCTTGGTCACATGAAATCAACCCTGAGATAGTATCACCATTGTATTGAGCTTGAGGAGAGCTCTCCAACGGTATCCAACACTTGGGGGTGCTCTAGGACTTGGTCCGTCGAAACCCGGGGGCTTTCTCAAAGCACGGCTTAGGCTGCGGCTTCGGCTTCGGCTTTGTCTCTGTATTCCATATGCTGAAAATATAGGTTGTGGTTTTTCATTGAAGCTGAAGCTCTGTTTTCTTTTTCAAACCAGAGAATCTACTTCCGAACCGCGGCCAAACGTCTCTATTTTGATACCCCTAAATTTAAAATGGATTCACAAAATGGAGGCGGAGCCGGAGCCAGAGCCGAACTTTGAGAAAGGCAGAGATTCAGAGGAGTTTCTTTGACTTGTATGGTGGACAAAGCCACAGCCTTAGGATGGAAGCTGGACTGAGTGGTCATTAATTGACAGGTGTGACTGTTTGTATGCGCCTTTTTTAATCAATTTTTCTTTTTCATGAGGGATTTGTGTTTTTAATACAACACTATACGAACAATTTTATAATAATCTATTATAAATGTGTGCCTGGAATAGATTGTCTCTAAAATGCTAATTGTGTAATATTATATTGGATTCTGAAAAATGTCTGAATTATGTTTGATGATTTCAAATGTTAGATCTTCATGTATAGAATTATCTTTGAAACACAAAATGCTGTACATTTATCGAGTAGGCCTATGTTGGTTAATTTGCATGATTATGTTTTGATGAAGATGAATTTGTTGTAGAATTCTTGGTCCTGCACTTAATAGGATACAGGCCTCGATAGCGTCCATAAGTGCCGTTTAATGTTATCCCATAAAACTAATTATACCTGTGTTTTGCCGTGGCCATCTTTGTATAGTTCCCAGTGTACACTGTCATGTATATCACTGTGAAATGGATCGCCCTTATAGAAGGTACCTGCCTTTTTTGTCTATGTGTTACTGTGATTTGTATGTTTCTTTTGTTTTTGTGTAATGTTTTGTTTTGGATCTATCTATTTTGTCTGTGATTGTTTTTGTCATTTGTTAGTGCTCTTGGTACAAAGTCGAATATTATTTACTCGTACGTGTTTTTTGTTTTTTTTTGTATTATTTTGTTCATAATTCATTAATTTGAGCTTTCAAGATCCTTTCAGAACTTGTTTGGTCCGGTTACCATAGAGATAAAGCTATATATAACAATTTGCGTAGCATGTGACGTATACTGCGTAGAGTTATCAGGCTACCGGCTATTAAGGTGACATGGGATTTTCTAGTGGATTTGAGTAAAGTAACTTCACACAGTCTGAGTAAATTCTGTCTCGTCTGCAGGGCGCTATGTAAGTGTGGCACCTTCTCCACCGGGAAGTACACGGCAAAATACTATTCACGAACACATTTTGTCTTTAGACTCCCATGGTATCGCATCCGGAAGCAAACGATACATCCAAAGGCTCGGCATTTCGGTAAACAAATTAAGAAAAGCATATGTACAATGTTAAATCGGAGGAAATTAATACACAGCAATGGAGACAAAATGCTTGCTTGTACAAAATGCAAACTGATTTGCTTTATCCATTGATTCAATGAGTAAAATCTTTGTAAAATAATGCGATTCTATTGTGTTTTTTAAATTGATTACAGAAATATATTATATATATTTATTTAATTGTCGGTATATACATCCTCCATGTTATAAGTTTGGGTTCGTTTGTTGGTCAGGTGGTTGGTCATGTGATTGGTCATGTGATTGGTCAGGTGGTTGGTTGGATGGTCAGTGCAATTGGTTGGTTGGTTGAGTTGAATAATTGTTGAGTGAGCGGCTGGTTTAGTGGGTTTAGTTGGTTTGTCGGCCTATTGGTTGGTTGTTGGCAGTCCAGCAAAACACACATCTTCCACTTCAAATATTTTAAATTGTTTCTTGTAATCGTTGATTGATCAAAAATTACTTTAAAGGGATGTTACAGAACTGGTTTGTGCGACAAAACCGTTGCTGACAATGAAAGCACCTTATGTAATCCGTCATATACCTTAACTGACAAACCTGTAGAAGTTTGAGGTCAATCAGCCATTATGGGTCACGAGAAAATAGTGAAAACCCATTTACACATTTCAACGAATGATTAAAACGCTTCTAAGCGATTTATTCAAATCTGAAAATAGTTTCATTTATTTCTCAACGAATATGGCATTTCAGACAAAAACATTTCATGTGATTTTTTCTCCTATCATCACCATTATACTGTGTAGGTTTTATGTGAATCTGTGATCTTGAAGTGTATTTTGTCTTACCAATTCTGTACCATCCCTTTAATCGTTTGTATGTGGATTGATTAAGGTGTTCCTGAATTTGTTGTAATTGTATTTATAGCACACTAATACTTTTCACCCACATAACACTAATATGGCCTGGATATCAAAAATCTATTATTTATTTATGTAAATACCTTTAATAATAATTATCCTTAAAGACATGTTTTATAAATAATTGATAGAGAGCTCGAAGCATGGTTACGTAATGAGCAACTACGGTGATCCATTTATGCCCTTGTGTTTGTGCAAATAATAAACTTTGGTCGGATGGAACATCACATCCAGTCGCGGATGGCATATGATTTTATTTCAGAGTCATTTTTTGTTATTTTTATGTGTATGTCCTCTTTGTAATTGCGGAAAAGCCAAAAGTATGAAATGTGCAATTTTCAAAATACAAGTTAGGCCTATGGATGTTCTTTCGTCCTCAGGAGAGTGACTGAGGACGAACAGAGCACACTGTTCGGAATGTCGAGATAATACCAACGGTTCTTCTCAGAACCACACACTCTCACAGAAGAGAGTACATGGTGTCACCACAAACCTATAACTTCTTATAAAAGTATGATTTCATCATAACTTATGTTGGTCTGAACCAATTTCTCGGACACAAAATAAAGTTCTCCGAGAAGCCTGCGTCGATCGAGATCAAGATTTGCCGAGTGGCAAGGAGTAGAAAACGGTTCATTAGTTAGGAAGCGCAAAGATAAGATTTCCTTCAATGGCCGCACAACTGTGGTCGAAGCAGAACTTTGAAAATGAATGAATTTATTGTTAATATTAAATAATGTTGGTCGGGAGAAAGATAATATGCTAATTGGGCTTGACCTTCACCGACGTGGATGAGCACTGTATACTCAGTGCTTTTGAATTTATTGTTTTTAGGAATGTTGAAATCTTAGATAAAAAAAAAACTTGAGTTGAAGGCTGTAAAGGTGTCATACTAGGAATTAATTTATGAAATCGAGAGAGAAAAGATAAAATAAGTCCCACTGTCCTACACCACTCTGCTGCTTGTTTAAACATTAAAAACAAGTATTACTGTGTCTGCTGTCAGCTTTTTTGTCCACCCTACCATGGAGGAAGGACCCCCCCCCCCCCCCATGACCCTAACCGGAGGACTCAGTGCACGTGTCGAAATGGTCCTTTCATGTGACGGTATTAAAACATAAACGTGATCGACCAATAAGTAGCTTTCAGATCTAGGGCTTTATCTCCCCTCGCTTCCCGCTGTGGAAACCTCAAGGGTGCACCCAAGTAAATAGGGCCAAAATCCGTCCGCCGAGCTCATTAATAAAAGTTAAGCACTCAATATATTTTAAATAAGAGAGTTGTGAGAGCTATGAAAATGAAGGATTGAAGAAATATGGCACTGGACCTCCTGCCTGGACTCTGGGCTTCCATTTGTGACCATTTTTGATGCAATTGGGTGAGAAAGTGGGTCTATTTCAGCCGCTTTGCAGAGGGATGTTTTTTTGAAAATGGCTTCTTTGACTGGAGTGATCCATACCTTGTTTTAGGGGTGTTCAGCTGAGAATGAGTATATCTCAAAAAGTCAATGGTCACCCTACCATAAATTGAAAAGAAAATGAAAGGTGACATGTTGGTCATCATTTTTCTGTGTAACTTGAACAGCTGTGAGAGTTCTGTATATTTTTAAATGATTTTTGAAGTTTGATGATTTATCACTGTTGTCTATGGGAGTTTATTTACTTGGGTGCAACCTCAAACCAAGGTCCCAGTCGTAGTTCCAGGAGAGCACCAGGGATGATAGGATTAGTTTTATTTGTTGGGACTAAATTAAGAACTCTTATCAGTGAGGTAGCGGAGGGGATTTAAGATAAATGCGAATTGTGATTACCAAAAATAATCCCTTGTTCAAACACTGGACAGGATCCAAAACGTAGCAGAGTTCATTGTTTCGTCTTGACTATTGGAAATAAAACAACGACGGCGGGCGTGTGGATGTTTTTATGCTGAGCTTTCTTCTTCCGAAATTCGTTTTGGAAATACCGTTCACGATTTGTCCTGCACGTTTAATTATTCGCAACTTCTGATGTCAAATTGAGATACAGTTCAGCACAGCCCTATATTGGCACTGAAGGCACCTGTAAAAAAGGAAGGGCTTGCATGATCGTGAATGCATGGTGGATGTATGTGGTGTAGATGTGCTTATCGTTCAACTATATAACTTCACATTACACAGTTTCAGCAGTTATCGACAGCAGACAAATTTTCATAGAGCGTTTCGTTATTCCGACTGTTTTCTGTGAATGAGGGAACCTGAACTTATTGTACACCCTCATCAGCTTTCAGAAGTAGCTTCGAGGATTGTTGCTGACATTTTGACGTGAGACTTACGGAAGGAGGAAGGGATCGTGAAGAACGTCAAGCTTAATCTTCCCTTTCCCCCTCCGTGTCACGAGGAAGACACTACTTTGACATCATTCGGCGCAGCGCTGGTGCGTTTCTTCAACTGAATAATTTCTTATTCGATCACTTGGGTTCGAAAGGAATATACTGAGTTCAGAATCGTTAGATTTTAAACACAACACCGACCAATAAGAGGTTTAATGTGTATTCGCCCACCTGCAAATATCCTAGAATCTCGTGCGTCAACTCTGGGCTGCCTTGGTCGTCAGACATCAAGACATAACTTGTTTGTCTCCTTATCCTGACCGATTTTGTCTGTTGGTATAATTTTTCCTATACCAAAGTACCACATTTGATTCAGCGACTCATACAGGAGGAAATGCTACGAGGAGGGGAGTCAGTGTAATCATACGCTCAAATTAAAGCTCGTTTCTTGATAACCTCGTCTGTCCTGATCCTGAGAAGCTAACAGTCAGCGATGCTTCGATTGGCGCTGATGTGCCTTCTTGGAACCTTGGCGTTCAACTCGGTGTTGTCGAGAGCAGTTCCCAACACCAGCCTGTCCATCACCGGGTCAGCCCGGGCTACAACACCCGTCCCTGTTCCACTCCTCCTAGGCGGCGGCTTGGAGGAGTTCATAGTTGGCCTGAATCTCTCATTCCCCGCGCTGCCTCAGAACGGCAGCGGTGAGATCGATCTGCCGACCATTGCGCCTCAGGAGACGATAGAGAAAGTTCGCGCTGAGAACGAGGGTTTGCCCACCGAATGCAGAAAAGGTAAGTTGTAATATACCAAGATGCGACGCCATATTTATGGCGTTTCTTGTTGAACAGGAACTTCACTATTACACTTTTGTTCTCATATACTAAACATTCGTTCTTTTCGATCGCTGCACTTTATAATGGTAAAGCAAATTTATTTAGGATACATCTGATGACAGGTTTATCGGATGTCCAAGTATATGTTTATTACCACGAAACGTCTGACATTTTGAGTTCAACTTTGTAATCAATACAAATACTTTAAACTGACATATTTCCCTTCAAGAAAACCAATGATACATGAAAGATTTGAGGCTTTGCATGGTGACAATTGGTATTTGGATCCGTTTGCAGAAACACCATGTAAGAATCGTTCGTACTTTCGCACTTCTATTTTCGTTCGCACTTCTCCTAAGGTCTCAACGTTTCGACTAGCCTGCTCTAGTCCTCATCAGGAGACGTTGAGACCTTGTGGAAGGTGCGGACGAAATAGAAGTGCGAAACTACGAACGATTCTTACATGGTGTTTCCGCGAACCGATCCACATAATTTATCTTCATACATCTTCAAAACATAGAATCAAAATGGCTTCCGTGGTAATTTTTGAGTTTGTGTAATATTGAGTTATCTGAATATTATCAGTGGATCACCAACTGGTTTTTGGAAAGATGCTCCTCCAGTAAAACTTCCGTATATGATGTGTGTTTCGTTTAGAATGGATATTGTATGCAGTTTGGAATTTTGCCAAGCCGGACATTTTCCGCGGTTTCGCAGATAATATTTCAGTTACCAATTTAAAGTTGGTAGAGTAACTCAGCAATTTTATACTCGCCACATTTCCCGCGTTTGACCGAACAGTTTGGCGTCACTACATGAGACTGTAGCGGTAGTCTGCCTCTAAGCCTGAATAGTTTAGTAGTAGTGGATTAATATTCAAACAATCGATGATGTAATAAAACCGAAAAATTGAAAAATCTCTTCAATAATCTCAAAAATCAACAACCCAGATGGATAAGAATGTGCGGAATGTAATTAGAAATCATTGAAGAATAATCAGGCCACCGCGCTTTCCAGCAATCAATCCTATATGAGTTGCATCATGTAGGCCTACATTACTTTGATTTATTTACTCAACTCATTAGATTTTGGAGATTACAGTTAGTAGAACCCCGCCAACCTTCGTAATAATTATATATGTCACGATTACATCAGAAGACTAGAATTCAATCATGGTTACCCTTTTCTAATGCTTATACTAATTGGAAAGAAAGCACATCCTAAGTGGAATTCGAACCAGAGACATCTCATTTCCATGTAGATGGCTGACGCAGATTGTCTGGCCTTTCATTTGTGATACCGCGGAAACATGACAACTGTTAAATCATGATAAAGCTGGAATCCTTCCCTGGCAAATATTTGACATTAAAACGAGGTCAAACTAACGTTTCGATTAGAGCAGGTTCATCATTGACGACCAAAAGACAAACACTAGAGCACAATCATAACAGAAGTTTACATTTCTGGGTTCAAGAAAACGGGGATAGAAATGGGAATGGAGAAGACATTACTCGATCTGCATAGAACCAAAACAAGAGTTACGTCATTTTCGATATTAAACCATAAACAAATTGTCCATAGAAAGATTTGAGGCTTTGCATGGTGACAATAGCGTTCCGCACTAATGACGTCACACCACGCGCGACGCGCACAAAAACCCCCACTCACCACACGTTTGCATGGCCACGTTGCAATGTTTGTCTGAGGATCGGTGCTATTTTTAGCGCAAGTGCGCAGCCCTATTGGTATGTGGATCGGTTTGCGGAAACACCATGTAAGAATCGTTCGTACTTTTGCACCTCTATTTCGTTCTCACTTCTCGTAAGGTCTCAATGTTTCGACTAGCCTGCTCTAGTCACCATGGTCTCCTCATAATGACTAGAGCAGACTAGACCATACCCACGTGTCCAGTTGCTCATTTTCTTTCCAAACCAAACCATCTTGTTTTCAGATATGTGCTTCCAGTCAACTACATCGGATCTGAAGGGTAATTTCACCTGGACGGATTCCCTAGCGGGTGACTACGCCTTCTCTCGCTGTCCCAACGGCGTGCGACGCCTGTACAACACCAGCGAGGACCGCCCGCTGGCCTTCCGGCCGTGCAAACCCCCTGCAGTGTGCTGGCACGTGCTACCCAAGCCACGGTTCCCTTGCAGTGAGCTCTCGTACTGGGGAGACGTCAACACCACGCTGTGCCGATGGAACTCTGACATCACCAACGAATTGGAGGATATTCTGGTTGACCTGATTGAACTTCTCCAGAAAATGGTGAACATTTGTTTTTGCGAAATATAGCTTACTTTTGTTGTGTACTTAAGTTTTGTTACATCATCCTCCTAAAGCCAATATTTTTCCCCACAAAAGTAATTTCACTCTGAAAGGCGACTCTGACGTATACACGTTTTCTCTCCTAATATTATGAATATTCATATTGTATGCGTTAATTTGATAGGTCGATGAGAGAGAAGCCAATGTGACGTCAGTCCTGCTCCTCCTCCGCAAAGCCAATGATTTCCTCTCCAGCACTGATCAGCTGACGTCACAGGACGTCACGCAGGCGGCCTCTATCATGGATCTCTGCGTCACTTCCGGCGTCGATGACGTGTTTCCGCTGAGGGGCGACATCGGCGAAGAGTTAGTGGCTATGGCTGACAACATCCTGAAGATGGACGCTGAGATACTGGACACAGTGCAGAGTGCATGCACCAGGTTGGGCTGGGTTTAAAAATGGCTCTTTCAAAACTTCGGCTTTGGCTTCGGCTCCGGCTCCAGCTATGGCTTTGTCTCCACTTAGTTGAAGCTCAACATGTTTCCGAGGCTTGTTGAAAGCAGACATTTCGAAGCCGTAGCCAAAAGCCTCTATGTGTATTCCGGTAACCGGCCTACATTGTACATAATGACGCCGAAGCTTAGGCCGATTCTCAGGAAAAGGTTGAAAATGTTTGGAATATACAAACATACCTCATACCTATGTTGATTGGTATAACATCTCTGTTACAGGACAACTTCCTTGGCTGTATAGGTATACCTTAGGTAGACCAAGTACTGTTTAAAAGATATCTCGGCAGGAACTTATCTCAACGGTGTATTACTAGACCCCTCTTGAACTGAACGAGCTGTGCGTTTGTTAACTTACAGGACATAAATGTTTGTATCTTTGTCTCACAGCATTGCTACCAGTCTGCAGAACTACGCGGCCAACGCCAAACTACCGGTCATCAGTCGCCGTGTCAAGCACTCCTTCAGCCGCATCGTACTGGAGATAAACGAACTGTCTCGAGACCTCTACATCCTGCCGATAGAATTCAACTTCTTTACCCCAGACGCTCATGCCGCCGAGACGGTGGCCACCATCAGATTCCCGTACTTTTGGCTCAGTGGTAAGCAACATTTTTGTTTAGCTTATATCTCTGTAAGGTTATACTATACTCGTTAACATCTGTAGGCCTAAGATGAGGCACTTAAAACTGTTAAACATGTCTGACTTTACATATTAGTTTCGATTTATGCTTCGTATTGCCTTCGACACTGATGTTGTTTTTGTGAAGCAATATTATTGTTTTAATGAGTAGCTCTCTAAAATGCGGATAATTTCAAATAGTGCGCCCCAAGAGTTTGCAATGCGCTTGGCAATCACAATTCGCTGATTTTGTCGACCAAATGCGCATCCAAAAAGGGTCGACAGATTCCGCGCATTTTGAATGGCCACCACGTTGCAAACTCTTGGTGGCGCACTGTCTGGAATCGCCCATGTTGAACCACGTTTAAATATTATCGTCATGGCTGTAGGTCTGCGACGAGATGCCAGCAATGGAAGTGAGTCGCAGCAAGTGAAGAACGTTCCCGTGCCCGTAGTACGAACCACCGCCACCGTCTACTACACCACCAAGTTCTTCTCCGGGGACCTATCCGTGGAAATCCCTCTAGAGGACACCGTGTTGGTATACGCCAAGATCTACAGCGACGGGGAGGAAGTCAAGAAGCTAGAAGAGCCATTTTTTGTCACTTTCTACCACCCGGAGAACAGCATGGTAGGTTCGATGCCAAATGGTGCTATAATTATAGCAAAATACAGCAAACACAATTTTTAACGACATAATCACTGAATACAAATAAAGATGTCCGTCTTCCTTCACCAAATCAGCGTCCATGGGTTAAAGTTGGCCTATTTAGTGGTTTTGTATCAAAACCAAAGCAATTAAGTCATGTCTTGTCGTTATTTCAGATGATTTGAACTCAAGAAGTGAACACTATTACCTTTTTCGACAAGCCGTATGCATTAATATTGACATATTTTGTTGACTTTCCACATGTGAATTAAGGCTGATTGAGCTGTTTTCACCGTTTGATAAAAAGCTTTTGTTTCTACTTTTCCCACAATCTGACGTGTCTATAGGCCTCGCCTGGTGATCTACAATGTGGAGCTGCTAGACTGACCAGAAACGAGTCTGAAAAATGGAGCTGGCTCGATCGGTTCCGCTCAGGTAGGTCATGGATTCAAAATGATGCCTCCTGCCCACTCGTCCTTAAGTAAACATAAGATACCCTGGTATATCCATAAGCTTAACCTTTACCAGGCTCAAGGGTAGGTTTGGGACTTACCTCGCTGCCGCCATTTGAGGCCCTCAAAGGAAACGAAGGGATTGAGCCACATGACGAAACCGAAGAAAGGTTCCAGCTTCGCCATGTATCTCAAGCCCTTCATTTCATTTAGGACACAAAATGGCGGTAAAAAAATTAATCCCAAGCTTATAGCCTCAAGCCTCGCCTCGTAATGGCCTAAAACTCCAAACCTTTCCTTCCCTGGTCCCGCAGCAAATCTGGAGTGGGATTCGTCCGCCTGTACGCTGAATTACACGGATACCAACCGGACTGACTGCATCTGTAGAGTTCTGGATCTCCTCGGTTTGATACATGATTTATTTCCCGCTCCTACGGAACCACAGGTAAGAGCAGAAGATTCATATTTTCATTAATGTTCATCGTTAAGATTTAAGGTCAAAATTGGACCTTCCTTTGTCCTGAAAGGTTTATGCACTGGCTCTCAAATCCTTAAGTGTAATTTACTTAGGGCCTATAGGAAAATGAAAATCGAGATAAAACTTTTTGGGAGGAACAAATGGCACATCCTTTGCTCTCCGTTGGGGCGTGTTTATTATATGACAGATTTGAGATTAGAAATCTCATCTTAAATAAAAAGAACTTTTTTTTTATTTTAAGACTGAGATTTTTCAATAGTCATTTACTAATATCACCATTGTTTGTATTACGTTACCCAGACAACGCAAGAGGCGCCGAAAGACCTATTTGGATTTTTGGTGAGTAGAATTCGAAAATATTCACGAACGTTTTTGTTCAATTGGACAATGTTCTCCATTTTTCCTTGTGATTTATTTACGATGTTTCTTTGTGAACTATAGTCTCCTGATGATGACTAGAGCAGGCTAGTCGAAACGTTGAGACCTTACGAGAAGTGCGAAAGAAATAGAAGTGTGAAAGAACGATCGATTCTTACATGGTGTTTCCGCAAACGATCCCATAATTATAGTCTTTAATGTCACATAATATGATATGTTTTCATTGGAATCATTGCTTTATTTTGACAGAGTTTCCCGTATTACGTCACATTGACGGCACTGTGCCACATCGGATATTATATCTCACTCGTCAGCCTCCTTCTCGTGATTGCCACCTATGCTGCATTTCCGTAAGTCCTCGTTCTCAAAAACAAACATATAACGCTTTGCTCCATCCAGTCGCTGGAGTTTGGTTTAAAGCAACACAACTGACCAATGTATGTTGCCCATGCCCAAAGACCAAGCACATGCTTGTAGCATCAGTGCTGCCGTCAGATAAGTAGGCCAATTACAAATCATGTTCCTTTATTCAGTACATGCTTTTTCTTCTTCTTCTTTACCTCATGTGGACATCTGTGCTTCGTGTGCCAGAACATCAAGTAATAGGGAAAGCACCCCATGCCTGCTGGCTAGAAATATACAGTTACACATTCGAACAAAACGATTTTCTGCTAACGTCCCAAATCCCCAAATTTGCGCACTTCTTGGTATCGCCCGTATTGTTGTGCAGTCATCTTCAGATGTTTCGGGGAAATGACACATCTTTTTTTTTTCGTTGTGTCTGCCTGCAGACGTGTTCGGCGTGGTAGACCCACTCTGATCCTGATCAACCTATGTGTGACCATCGTACTCCTGATCATCATCCTCATCACCTCTACCACGTACTCCAACACGCTCATCGGCTGCCGCATAGCCAACATCCTCCGACTGTACTTCATCTTGGTGTCATTGATGTGGAACGGCGTTGAGGCCGTCCACATGTACATCGCCCTGGTCAGAGTGTTCTCCACACCCATCAGACATTTTGTCAGGAAGAGCGGCGTCATTGCTTGGGGTGAGGATTCGTGATTCGGACCTGCGACCACTGGGCTACGGCTCCAGTGGTCCACTCACTAAAACTATCGTGCCCTTGGTTGTGCCCAAATGTCTCACGTATGTGATGTAATTTTTTTCATAGTTATCTTGATTATTTTTAATCAGCTCCTTGAACTTTGAACATGTCTACTCTTAACAGCTTGCTTATAGCTAAGCAGGCAAAATATTTTTGTTAGTTGGGGTGTGTGTTTGTTTATCTGTTTGCTAGTCGTATGGGTTTTTTGTTCTGTTTCAATAAAGAGTGAGAGACAGCACCCCTAGTATGATTGTATGTCATGGGCTTTCGGTACTAATTCAGGAGGGCTAATGTATTACTTTGTTTTGAGCTATTTCATACCCGTATTGAGAAACCTTGTCATATCTCGTCAATCATTTCAATTATTCCAAAGGATTGGTACTCATGACTGTGCATTTCTGGCACTTTACTCTAAAGATAAGAACAAGAGTACATTCCAAGTAATTCTACTCATTTATTTCATAATTTACCTTTTTATGTTTCCTTATCGACGCCAGGGCTGCCAGGAATTCTGATCGGGCTCCCGCTGGCGTTCAATTTCGAGATTTATGATGGCACCTACAAAGACTGCGACTTTGTGTAAGTTGAATAGTAGTTGGTGGCAGCGGTGGGATTCAAATTTTCCTCAAAAATAACTACTGTGCATGTACCTGGGCTCGATTTCACGATAGGCTAAGACAGATCGTAACATGCATATCAATCTTAATTGCTAAGCAAAATGTGATGCCACAGTGCTAGTTTACTATGGAAACAGGTACAACTAAACTAAAAGATGAATAGTAAATTTTTCTGAAATCGACCACTGTATGACTTATTTCATGACCAAAACTCTCATGTTGGAAATTAGATGGTTTGAACAGTGTTCTGAGTTTAGGTTCGGGTTTGTTCTTTTTTTCTTTATTGCAGGTGTCAGTTATCAGCCGAGGCATTTAGCTTTGTGTTCCTCACGCCTATGATCACCATAGTCATCTGTAATAGCATTGTCTTTGTCATGGTGCTGTGGATCATATGCAAGATGTGTGCCAGAGGTATGAGAGTGGATTGGCTTATGGGTACGGCTTATGGGTTATTAAATACGGCTTATGACATATTTGGCATGGCTTATACATGTAGATATTGAGTACGGCTTATGAGATATCTGGCATGACTTATGGAATATCAACTACGGCTACGGCTTGTGGGATATCTATCATGGATTGTGCAAGATTTGGTCCTGCTTATGAGCATAACACGGATCATAAGAAATTTGTCTTGACTCAAAGGGTAAAGCTCGTGACATTTTGAACGGTTCAATAAAAAATGGAAGACAATGGATGTTGCTCTAGACATAATTTATCAAGATAATACACTATAAGATTGCTTTTTTATCAAACAATCGTTTATGATTTCTGCCGTCCATTTTTTAAGTACCTATAGAGATGCCACCTGCTAAAAAGAATCAAACCTATTTGCTTGATATCTTCAGATGAGAGGCGATCTCTGTTGACTCAGTTGATGGGAGCTGTAGCATTACTGGTTCTACTTGGTATCAGTTGGGGTTTCGGGGCGTCGGCTGCTATCACGTACTCCCAACCAGACGAGGGGTCCGTGTCAGTGGGATACTTCATACTACAGGTAAAGATTGGTGTATCTTATGGGACCTTCCAGAGCCATGTGTACAATGTTATGTTATGCGTAGCTCCAGAAAGATACCAGGGGTTGATTTCACGAAGCCCTGCGATCGATCGTAACCTTAGTTACGAAGGATAACCCATCGTAAGGGGCCTATCCCACGTGGGGCTTCAATGCATCAAAAGTCCTACGATTGATAGTAAGTTACGAAGAGTATGGTGAAATCGACCCCAGATTTGTTAACTCTTACTTCCAGACAGTAGAATTGTATTTAGGTAATAAATTCCTACGAGTTAATAGTGTTGGTTCCACGACGTTTATTACAGACGCTCTTCGTGCTCAGCGTGGCATTCCAAGGCTTCTTCATCTTCATCTTCCATTGTCTTCGTTACCGTGACATCCGTAAGCAATGGGCCAAGACATTCGGGCCATGCTGCAAGATCATCTGCTGCTGTGGACGTAGCGGGCGCTCCAAGACCGCCGGTGCCGCCCTGGTCCCACAGACCTCGCCCATGGCATCACCGGTGACGTCACCTATGACGTCGCCCATGACGTCGCCCGTGACGTCACCGATGTCGTCACCGGAGGCGTCCACCGCCGGCCTGGAATTGGACAATCACGGCGCGGACTTGACGAATGCGGCGGATGAGGACACTCGCTTATGACGTCATCGTGACGCCATCATTGACGTCATCACGGCATATGTGTAGACTAACGTGACTCATTGTAAAAAGATCATTAATTTTTCTCATCGGCTAAGCCTCAGTTATATAGTTTGACCTGATGTCAACCATCAAGTCAAAGTATGTAAATATTTGTATATAAGCAAGACCTGATAACTGACTTAGTGTTGTGTTTTTTGACGAAATGAAACATTCAGTGCTCAAGTATTTGGAAATGGAAAGTGCAGTTTAAACTCAGTGTAGATCTTGATTGCTTATAAGTTGTAGTTCATTCATTCTTAATGCACGATGCATGAAAAGGCCTACTTGACCGTGTTTCATGTACATTCGTAGGACAACAATATTTTCTGACACAAGGGGTAAGCTCCTTTAATCCGTTGAAGGTCTTCTTTGTTTTTTATTTTATTGTTTTCTTATGATTTCAGTTGTTGAAATAAAAATTCGTTTTGTATGACAACTTGTGCTATCAATGCCGACGTGCCATTCTAATTGTTGGAATTGCTTTATTATTCATTTTGCATATTCAAGAAAATTACCTGACTGAAATATTTTGTGATTAGATTTTAAGGGGAGTCACAAACATTCCTGAAAAAACATAATGATATTTTGGGGCAAGATGTAGATGTATCACAATGGAGGTATCTCTTGTATATACACTTGTTCCCCAATTTGTGCGTTTAGAATAATTTTTACCCCAAGCTGTTAACAAACGCTTATTGTTCTGAATTAATTCTTCGGATGCAAACGATTTATCAAGTTTCCCCAACATTTCTTTTCCAAAGGGAGGTATGAAATGAATAAAATAACACATTCAGACAGTAATATGAAACCAATGAAGACAAAAGTTAGTTTTAACTACTTTGAATTTAATAACCCTCTTCGGTTCCAGATAAGAGAAACAAAATATACTCCCAAAATAGGTCTCAAGATTTGCTTATAATGGTGTGCGTCTATGCGTCTCATTTCGATCTTTACGACTAATGAATGTCAAAGATCATAAAATGCCATAGTCACTGTTTATTATTATCCTACGACAGCAGCGAGTTATTTATTTTGTTCAAGGAAGGTTGGAATATAAACTGTACTTTCTCGATAGCGTAAAACATGCAATAAAGGCTTATATTTAATTTATAGCAGAACTTTGGATAGTCGCAAAAAATAGGTATCACTGAAAAGCTAATGGTTGAAAAGGTATAGCATCTAAAACTCAGATCTTAAACGAAATTATATAAAATTATAACTGAATGTGTGCTAATTTTTGGTCCATGCACTTAACTGAATTCTCTTTGAACAGTTCTCATCACTAAATCGGGCACTTATAATAAAAAAAGAAAGGAAAAAGCTTCTAGATATTCAACTAAATCTAAAAACGAACAATAATTTGACTCAAAAGTTAAAAACAGACAGAAAAACACGCAGCAAAAACAAAACAAAAATATCTCCAGTTCTAAAAAGAAAAAAAGCAACACCACAAAAATGAATAACACAGTACGTAATTACCAGCAAGTATAATAATGTAAATATAACGACATAATAGGTAAACAGACTTAACATTTACCTCAAAATTCCATCTTGGTTTCTCAGAAATCACAAATATTTCTTGTAGTACTTTTTATATTCAAACTATATGGGAATTACTATGGAGAGCAAGGAGTGCTTTGACAAAAAAAAATCAAATAACTGCAGTAATAGTACGAGAATATGAGAAATAATTCAGGAAAAGTGTCAATAATTATACCAGAGTTTTCAGAACAAAAATAATACCAAAATACCAAAAATACCTAAAGATAGATACCAAAAAATTGAATGTCCACTGTTGTGTTTATCTGAAAAACGAAGATGTCGACCGCCAAGTATAAGGTGATGTGATGATATTGTCAACCTCATCACCCCTGCCGCTAGACAGAAGCATCTTGGCAAGCATCTTTCTCCCTGAGAAGAAGGAAAGAAGAATGGAATATTCCATTATATTATTAGTGAAGCACAAAGACAAAGCGCCATCCCTATTGTGTCAATTGTTGTTATCCTTTTCTTCATATCGCCCCAAGTTACATCACCAGACAATATAATGCAATCATCACGAAAACATAACATCAACCTTTAAATATTCTCTATTCTCTGTCGGTTTAGCCTTCGATAAAGATCCTGCTAGGATCAAAAACGCGCCAGGCCCTCCTAACTCCAAGCATTTTATTAATTTCGGGTCATTATTTTGGCTGATGAGCAGTTTGCAGCATTTTATTACTTGTATTGTTTATTACTTATTTTGTTTAAATAATAATTCTCATTATTTATCGGTGAAATTTGAGCCACTGCCATGAAAAACAAATCTGCTGCCCTTTTTCATTCAGTTTAGTCCCCTCAAAGTTGCCTCGTGTGACTTGGTGATCTGTACCCTGAGTCTTGACGGAGATTTTTTATGCTACCAGTACCACCACACCATGCACATACTGACCCCCAATGCAGACTATGGTCTGGTTCCCTACCTTCACTCCCGCTCTACACGGAGTACTCTTTGTCGGCCATGTGCGGCACAATCTCGGACTCGACCACAGGCTCTCCGACGCCGGGCCCATCGTCGTACCAGTCGGGGTAGCCGCTGCCGCTAGCCTCGGTGGGGCCTGCCGTCGGTCCCTCGGTAGTGGTGGCCGGTGTGGTCGGGCCTGGTGGGTCGCATGGGATCGGGGTTCCGTCTTCCTCCAAAGATGGCTCTAAGAAGAGAGGTTGGATAAAGGTCATTAATATAAGCCGTGGGGTCCATGTCACCAAACTCATCGTAACGTTCTGCTATCAGCCGTAAGGCTCATGATGCCGCATTGCAGCCCTACGTAGGATACGATGGGTTATCCTTCATAAGTCACCTGACCTCACAGTGACTATAGTAGCCCGAGTCAAAAGAATTCTCCAGAATTGTCTCAGTATGAGAAAGAGGAACCAACTTGGTAAGCTTGACTAATTTCCAGCTTTTTTCATTGGTGAAAATAGCAGAATCTGCCAAGTTGTCACTTCACGTTTTTGAATGAATATGCATGGTGCCATTATCATTTTCCTCATTTTGCGACGTGGCTTTGGCCTACCCATGCCTGTGAAAACTCAAATTTGGATTTTGTATGCCATCAGCGTGTCTACTGGGAATTATCTGAATTACACTCCCGGCACAAAGGATCCCTTCGGCCGAGAAGTGAACCATCCTCACCTGCTACAAGGCGAGCATCGCTCGCTACGATCTTCCAGCCCTTATACGGTCTCTCGTACTGCGTCTCCCACCGAATCCACGTTGCACCTGTCCGGGGGATGAAGGCGTCGTACAAGGGACGGACGAAGCCACTGTGGTTGTCCACGATCACACTGCTTCCAAAGTCCTTCTTTCTACACCTGCTCCAAAACAAACAGTTTAAAGTCATTGGAAGATGAGCAAATTGACTGGAGCAGGATTCGAACCAGCGACCTCCTGAATACCGTACAGGCACTCTACCAACTGAGCCATTCAGCCCTACGTTGGTAGTGAATTATCTTTGTTCGTTTGGCAGTCAGAAGCCATGAAACCACGCACACACCGCTATATCCCAAGGATCATTTTATCGATACTTGCAGCAGCAATGCTGCAACCTGAGAAACAGTACATGGGGATCACTCAAAGAGGGTGCAGCTAGTTTTTATCAATATACATGTATAATCATCAAATAACCACTAGGGAAACTGTCTGTCAGTTTCCATTTGAAGCTTATCCTATGGTCCAGATAATTTTGGTCCAGTTTTCCAGTCGAATTCTGGTTGATGAGCTATTAAATTCTAAACTGCATTTGTAGGCAGTCAGCAGACTGACTTACCCTTCTCCAATGCTGAGCACACCGCCTAGGTATTCGGACTCAAACTCGGCCACGCTGACTCGTACACGGTGATTATTGGATCCGACCACCGTGTAGATGCACTTCTGGTCCCCTGGGTAGCGGTCTGGGTAGCCGGGGGAGGCGATGGAGATCGAAGCATTGGCTGGGACAACTATGTAGCCACCGCATTCTGTAAAGCCAGAAACAAGATGTGGATGATTCGAGCTCTGTATATTTAACTGACTTCAATGAGGGTCGCCGTGGTTGTTGGACCTACAATACTGCACCAGTATTGTACAGTATTGTACCAGAATATCCCATCATCCTAGCTCGATAATCAACTCTACTCTTTTGGTGTGTCATGGGCACTCAGAAGTAATGGAGGTAATGAACTGTATTGATGGTGATGAACGATGACATCATGGCTTTATGCCTTGAAAATCAAGTCAGGATGTTGCCTCAGATTTTGTATGAGAGGTGATATTCTCCCAAGTGGAGATAATCGTGAGATTGCCAATGCAGATAAGTGAGATTACCAACTTTAAAAATGTGCAAGTTGGTATGATCACGAGGGAATTAATCCGTTAATCTGCATGAAGCTGGATTTCTTGAATGAAGTCTCTCTTAATCTTGAAAGGTTTTGGAGTGCTATTTGCCTTACCCTGGGTGGGAATAGAGACAATCTCCAGTTTCCATCCCGTGCGCTCCCAGGAAAAGTCGGTCAAGAACCTGATCCATAACTTTTTCTGGTCCGTGACAAGATCCTCTGGTCTCTCTCTGCCGCTGACCATGTTGTAGAGGGTGGAGCCCTCTGCCTCCGGGTCGTTACCCGTGCCCACGCTCACCACGTCCCGGTGCTTCTCGGTGTTGAACTGCTCGAAGTGTAGCTTCACGTCGCCTTCGTAGGGGATGTCGATGAACCATTGGCAGTCCAGGAGGGGACGGTAGGTGTAGGGGTACTCAGGGGAGGTAATGACGGCCTTGCCCATGCTGGGGTCGAAGCGGAGTGTACCACCGCAGTCTGTCAGTCAGGAGGGAAAACCAGATCGATTATAGACCCTGGATTGACAACTTGAAGCTGCCATCTTTCAGGTAAAACAATAATTGTCCTTTGTCTGACCTTGAATTCGATGTCGGTCACGTTCGGCTTCCTCTTTTTTTTTTTTAGTACATCCATTTAAAAGTATTATGAATCAAATCAAAATAGAGGCTTTGTGCTGCGATTGTAAGATATTTTGTTTCTGACTAATCGGAGTATGAGTACTTAAACGAAGCTGCAGCATCAACGGAAAACCACAACCTACATGTATAATGTCAGCTCTTGATGAAAGAGGAATGGGGGATGCAGACAAAATGAAGCTGCCCAGGCTTGGTAGTAACCAGTTTAAGCAGATCCCATATTATCCACAACAATAGGCCCTACACTTTACCTTTTGGAGACAAGGATTGTAATCCATGTATTTGGTGTGTTGGCCAAATTTAAATACTGATTATGTCATGTTCATCCTTACCTCTGTCCGGCTTGATCTTTTGCCTGGGTTTGACAGTCGTGTTGGAAGCTGAAGAAATAAAATACAAATTAGATTAAGACCACGAAGTCCACAAAGCCTTCAAATAAAAGGTAAAGTGGGTGACTGGGCAGGAATGCTCAGTAGCGAAAGTTGCAATGTCAGGAAATACGTCTAAGTTTATGAATTTTGTTGAGAAAACAGGGCACAATTTTAGTATTTGTGTAAAATGTATTTATTAACTTTTAGATATTGCAAAGCAAGGTGTCGACTCAAATGTGTCGACCTAATGCGCATCTCGAAATGCGCGTCATTGTGATTGGCCAACGCGTTGCACACTCTTGGTGGCGCACTGTTTGCAATCGCCCATATTGTTTGTGACACACATACAATGTACAGTATTCATTGCTCACTCACATACGACATTACTGTCGAAGATCTGCATCTTCCATCCACGATCAATGACCGTTCCGTCTGACTTGAAGTGGATCCACATCTCGCTCTCCTCCGTGGTGAAGTTGTAGGGTACGGGCAGCTTGTCCCCGCTCCAGTTCTCGATGACATAGTTAGACCCGTCCCGAGCCGGTTCGGGCCCGAAGCCGACGGAGACTGTGTCCCACTGCTTTTCGGTGTTGAAGCTCTTGAAGACGGCAGTCAGACCGCGTTCCGGGTCGCCTGTGATCTTCCAGAGACAGTTGTGATTGAGATGGTAGCCGAGATCGGGGAACTGAGGGGAGGCCACGATCACTGAGCCATCACGGCCCACGGGAACATCGCCACCGCATTCTACGAAGGAAGAAATCGTGCCATTAGAACCACGAGGAATGTCAATTTTTCAAGCCTACCAATTTCCTGTAAGGAATATCTTATTCCATTGTATACCCTTCATCGTGTTCCATCGTGTATAAGGACTAATGATTCCTCTAATATTACGATCTTATTAAGGCCTCAACGTCTCATCAGTCTTCCTGGTCTCCAGCAAGTCTCCGCGACGTCTTGGAGACATCGCACAGACTGGACTGAAAAAGCCTCCCAAGAAATCTAACATGTTTTAATTTCTTGCGACTCCTCGGAGACTCCATTATTTTCAGGAGACGTCGCGGAGGCGTCTCTGCGACTAGCAGAATCTGGAGTCGCGAACTAGTTTCAAGCTCAGTGAGATACCCCCTCTAGGAACTACATGTATAAATAAGCTCTTGCAAGAGCTATGGACCAGACGCCCCAATCAATGAATCTCGGTTCTAGAGAATCTATTTATGATTTAACAATCTACGATACCATTGTAAGGTTGCTCTCGCACTCTGGCCTTGAAGCCAAGCCTGTTGATGCTGGCGTCTGTCTTCAGCCTCAGCCAGATCTTATCGCCTTCCAGGATGATGGGGTCTTGGGGCTTCTTGTTGCCTGTCAGCCTGACGGTGGGTGAGCCCGGAGTGCCTCCCTTGCCAATCTCCAGGAAGTCTGCTTCCGGCTCCAGGTCCATGGTATCGAAAGAGATGCCCACTCGCTGACCACCCTCGATGGATACAGTCCAGTCGCACTCGAATTTGTTGGGGTAGTTCTGTGGATACTGAGGGGATGTAATCATGATCTCCTCGTCGCCCTTAAGGACATTTGGTCCACCACAGGCTGTTAAAAAGAGAGGCAAAAGAACATAAGGATCGTGACGATACAGCTATCAAAATCCATTGAGTTTTACAAGCCTGTCCATCTATTCAAAACATTAAATGACTGTTACAGTTACAATACCACACTTACTCTTGTTTACTTCATCACTCGCCATAACATCAGCTACACTCACTCCAGGATCTGAAATAATCAATCAATCAATTAATTAATCAAACAGTATCAATTTCAAGTTGAATCGTTTTGAGTATATTTAGGAACAGGTAAGTAAAGTTTGTTCTCAAACATAGGATTCTTTCTAAGGTACATATTCGAGCATAAGCGAGGCGATTCTGAGGCGGTTCACAGAATAACCTAAACGAAGTATCTCACTTAGTGTGTGGCATAAATAAGGTAAGGAGAGGAGGGGTCAATGGGACCGTACCATAAGCCGACACGTCAGCAAATTCGACCTCGAAGCCTTTGTAGGTGACCCACAAGTCCGTCTCAAAGGTCACGAAGAGCTCACTATCAGGAGTGCTGAATGCCGGCGCTGGTGGCATCTTCTGACCACTGTGCTTGAAGATGTAGTACGTGGAGTCATCTTCCCGTTTCGCTCCCTTTCCTATGTTCATGACGTCGTAGTTCTCCTCGGATTCGAAGCTCTTGACGTTGACGCTGAGCTGAGTGCCTGCCGGCGCCTCGACGGACCATTCGCACTGAACGTCACCAGGGTAACTCTGGGGGTAGTACGGGCTGTACACGGTGGCTTTGCCGCCCTTCGGGACTTTCACGGTCTCTCCACAGGCTATATAGAAAGGAGGAAAGGTATGGAGTAGGCTATTGGGATGCGGCTGATATTTGGTTAATGAGCATCATGGAAGCAACATCTTCTGCTAAGGGCACAGGGAATACAAGCAGAACAAAATAGGTGCGTGCATTACCAAATTGATGACGCCCCAATGTCTGGCCCCCTGACTATACTTACTCCTCGGTAGATACTGAGACAAAGCGCACCAGTCCTTATTCTCGTCTCCGTTGCATAGGTTATCTGGAGGTACTCCGTAGGTGATCTGGGTGGTATTGAGACAACCAGCCTTGATCTCCATACCACAGACCTGTTCACCATCGCAGATACCCTCCCAGGGCACACATAGATTCTCCTCCGGACACTGCACGCCCTTGTTGATGTCGCCCTCACAGGCTGCCAGAAAAAGAGAAGGTCCAAACATATTTCAAACATAATACAAGTAATAAACTGCTGCCAACTGCTCATCAGCCAAATTGACCTGAAATATATCAAATGCTTGGAGTTAGGAGGGCCTGACGCGTTTCGATCCTATAGCAGGATCTTTCTCAAAGGCTTATGAGCCTCTGCTGGGATCGAAACGCGTCAGGCCCTCGAACCCAAGCATATTTCAAACTTGAGGTCTCTGATTCTGTTTTGGAAATTGGAATTTTTAAATTTTGTTTCCCCCTGAACTTGACAAAGAATCACGACTTCGTGACACCATAGAGACCACGACATAATAATGATTGGTTTAAGCTCAAGCAATGGCGTTCATGTAGACTGTGTGGGGTTATACAAGGACGTGAGACAACAAACATCTCTATAGGTTCGCCTCAACTCGCCAATCCAGTCCCGAGAAAATCCTTATCAAAATCTGTCCTTTCTCCAGCGGTAATGTTGCGCATACTCTAAAGAACGTATTGTGAGCCTCCCAAGATTTTAAATAGTTTGGGCATTTGATTTGCTCTTTTATTATCAAATATGTCATTTTTGCAGGCCAGAACATTTCAAAGTGAGATTTCTGCCACATCAGTCTTTATGGTGTGCCCGTATTCGGCATATAGGATTCTTATCTTCCCATTTGTTGTGTGCGTGATGATTATGATGCTTTATCCTTTTGTACACTCTCTCATTGACCCGGAAGTGAATTGAACATCCGGTCCACCTACCTGTTAGACTCAGGTCTTCCATCAGCTTGTACAGAACGGAGAGTAGATACTTGGTCTGTCTTTTAGTAGTCGGGGTTCCATCGGACTGGCGCCTGACCCTCCCCAGGAAATTCGCTCCATCGTTCTGGAAAGGGGTGAATGTAAGCACTACGGGGTTATTCTTATAGGTTTGATAGGGGATCTTCACTTTGCATCCAGTCCCAAAATGGCTTCGTATGCAGTTACAACATAGAGTTAATTAAAAACGATTTAGGCCCTATACAATATTTGTTTGTATAATTTCTGGGCAACATTAGTAGTGCTCGCACCAAGTCCGCTACAGTTTTCAGTTTAAAGGTTTACTGTAATCAAAACTCCTATGAAGTTAAAGACATCCATACTGTTATAAAACTCAACCTGTCTATCATTGCTTGTGCGAAACATATTGTATATAGAAAAGGGAGGTATTTCAGACCCATAATTTAGCACCCCACTTTTCGCGACGAAAAACCTTGCTTACGTCACATGCAGAACACCACGCAGTATTATACTGTGGTGCGAGCCTATACTGTAGGGGACTTTTGGGGGGCGGGGCATACATGTACTGGTTTTGTAACTTTTTGGTCAAAATTAAGTACTATAGTCATTCATTATGATATTCGTCATGTATTCACCCATTTTCCAAATTTGAATATGCAGTAAACCTTTAAATAGTTCAATTTGTTGACATAACTGTTCAAATCACTTGGCACAAATTTCAACAGTAGGCTTTATACTTTGTCCTTTTTTTCCCAAGTTATCTGGTTAATACACTAGAATAAGTTGTAAATGTTTTTGAGAAAAGAAATACCCACACCAGCCAGAGTGACCTTTGACACTATCAGTGACGTCACTGCCACACTGTGGCTTAACCTTTAGCCTGAATTCACGTTCTCAGCAGGTTGCGATAAATTTAATTCACCTTTTTCAATTTGCATTCACCTTTTAATGTCTCCCTGGTTTCCGGTCCCTTGCAATCCTTGAAAACATGGCTATATTATGTGGGTTACTGAGACAAGGGTTATTTGAAATCAAGGGCAGGAGGTGCGGTTTGGGCACGATTTCAATCCTAAAATCAGAACGAGAAAAGGTTCAACCCCCCCCCCCCCCTCCTCCTCGAATGAGGAAATTGAGAAAGAATGGGACTTAAGGCCTTTTCACACGACGCTAAAAGAACTCTCAGCCATTGAGAAATTCTCTCATGGGTCTGGACCTCGGTCAAAATCTCTCAAGGATTCACCAGGGACGTCGGTCACTCTCAAGCATTGGTGTCCTTTCACACGATGACACGCTTGTAAGACTTCGCAACCATGAGAGAATTTCTCAATGGTTGAGAGTTTTTTACCGGCGTGTGAAAAGGCCTTTAGTATGGTCACTCCAATACCACATTCACCACTTTAACAAGTGGAACAATCTGTTTGCAACCGTCACCCACCGAGTATTAAGTAACGTGCAGATGTAACAGGTGTTATGTCAATCCCTCGTGCTACACAAAGTGTTGTGAGCAGATTATGAAATAATTGGGTTTGTGTGTCTAAAACCTATTGCTTCTGTACTGAAGTGGGTCTATATGGTTCACTGTGTTGTATAATGATGTGATTGATGTGGATTGAAATAAAAATTAAAAAAACAGCTCTAGGGATGATAATTTTTTTTCAAATAGGCCAAATTTATAGCCGGATTACCTTGCAAAAAACAGATGGTGATCCACTGATAATATTCAGATAACTCAATATTATACATACTCCAAAAAGACTAAGGGAAGCCATTTTTGATTCATTGAATTACCTTGCCATTCATCCTGAAATCTTAGTGTACTGTTCAGTATGAATTGTGCCAAATTAGTCGAATTAGTTCTACTTCTTATCAGCTTTGCTAGATTCACGGCTTGTGTCCAAATGTATACACTTGGTTTGTGGGATTTGGTGCATGAGTCTAAATGTGTTTGAAAATATGAATAGAGATTTTGCTTGTAAAGTTTGTATTAAATTAGTAAAAATTACAAGTATCACTTGAATTACTTACTAGAGCAAAACTGTGCATACACTTTCGTAGGAACTACTTCTTCATCAGATGTAAATTTCGTGCAATATTTTTGTAAAGGTTTTTCGATGTAATTAATCGATATCAGTGTAAACATCGGTTTATTCCTTTATTAGTTTTCCCATTTTTGAATGTGATATATAAAGTTAAAGCCGTTTTCTTCAACCATGTAAACCCATTGTGCGAGTGACCGATTTTAGTCACCATTAAAACTTAAAGGGGTGGTACAGAACTGGTTTTTGCGACAACATTGTTGCTGACAGTGAAAGCACATTATGTAATCCATCATATACATTAAGTGACAAACATGTAGAAGTTTGAGGTCAATCAGCCATCTGGGTCACGTGAAAATAGCGAAAACCCGTGTACAGACTGAGAACTGTACACTCATTCAACGAATGAATAAAACGCTTCGAAGCGATTTATTCCAATCGGAAAATAGTTTCATTTATTTCTCAACGAATATGGCATTTCAGACAAAAACATTTCATGGGATGTTTTCTCCTATCATCACCATTATACTGTGTAAGTTTTATGTGAATCTGTGATCATGAAGTGTATTTTGTTTTACCAATTCTGTACCATCCCTTTAAAGGGAAATAACTTGCTCCAAAAAACTGCGCGCCTTGAAACCCGCGCGTTGAAGACGCGCTCATACGTACGTGCGCAGTGCGCGTAACCTGCACCGGCGCGCTGACCAGGATCTGGGTTTCGCACACCATCGACCGTGTGTGTGCGTGAGAAACACGGTTCCTCCTTGAACCCTGGTAACCTTGCCACAAACAAATACGGGGGTAGAGTTGACTGCTTGGCCTATCCAACCCCATGCATGCTGCACAGGTGTGGGCTGACTCCATCGCTGGTTCCCAGAAGAAATTATGACTCATATTATTTGTTACTTTGGAGCAATCAACGCAGCATCATCTTGTGGATTTTTCTACCACTTTCCCATCCCCAACCCCCGCTTATTTTGACTCTTTCGACAGCTGTTTTTCAATTTCTTTTCAATTCGACGCAATTCTGAAAGTTGTTATCAATAATTCAAATTTGCATCTCATTCGCGAAAGTCGGCCATACTGCACTTGAATAATGCAATACAAAAGATTATCTTAATCATACCAAAAATACGAACAAAAACCTAAACAGATCATCCTGATCAATTTATAATTTAACAAAGCCTACTTATAATGTAGGTTAACTTGAAGTTACCAAAAAATATACCACACCGGCTGTTTTCATAATTTAGTAACTTTATCCACCACATCTGTTTCAGAGCCTATTTATAAACTTTTTTTCTGATTTGCATGTAAAACACACATTGAAATGTTGAGTTTTTTCAGCCATACTTTAATCATGTTGTCCCATGTGTTCTGTGTCCTTAAGGACAGTAAACGAAGGCCCAATTTGTATATTTATCGCTACAGCCCTGTCAGCAGTATTTTGTAGAAACACGATATTACTAGACTTCATGAAGTCCTTTGTAGAAAAATGAAATCTGTATAATTAACCGTTCATTTTCAATATCAATATTGATCAATGTCGGAATCGTAGCCCAACATTATCCGTTTACTGCTGAGACAGAAATGATTCAAAAACAGCATTATTTTATAATCCCACAGCTAAAATATCCATTTTCACATGAGACTGAGAAAAAAATCAGCACCCCCCCCCCCCCCAGCGCCACCTAGATTACGGGACAGAGTTCACGTAAGTTCACCAAGGTCATTCTGACCACGGTGTCATTTTACCGACCTGTTTCATGTGCTTCGTTCAACCTTATGGTGAACTTTGCAGACTATACTTAAAAATGTTAGTGCATACACTAAGCTAAATTATTAGTCGTTCGTATTTTAATGGGCCATTTTGTAAAATGGATCTTGAAGACACAATGTGATGCAGCCATGTATTCTATAAGGAGAGTATAATTCTTAAGCTCGACAGTGTTTTCTGCTTATAAAAGCAGATCCTAAAACCGCCACGTTTACGTGACGGTAACTCGAAGGACATACAATTATTTCTAAAACCGAAACTTTGAAATAGTTGAACGAATAATCTTTGAAAAGAGGGTCAATTATGAACAGGAGAAAGATAAAGGAATGGGGGGATTTGTTGATACACAGTGACCGCGAAGGATGGTGAGTGCAGATTAAAATTAAGAGGACAATTTGAGCAGAATCTTGCCTCCTTGGTGGTTCCTTAAAATCAAGGGGGCCTTAAACTCGTCCAGTCATGCAGGGCTACACTGAGTTGATTGGTAGAGGTTAGGATGACAAGATGTCGCTGTGATTCTGGAACTTGGTTCGTCGAGTCTTCTAAGATGTGATGAAACTTACCTCTTCGATGTCGTATCCGAAGAGAGCCGTCCGTGGCCGGGCTTGTACCCAGAGAATCCCCGCCAGGAAGAACAGGAAAAGACTCCACACCCTCGCCCTCATGATGGTGGTGGTCGGGAGAAAAAAACAGGCGAGCCGCTGCAGTGAAAAGTTCAGCCCTTGGTAGGAAAAGCTAACCCGTTCTCCGCTGGTTACTGATGGGTTAAGGGGTAAAACAAAAACCCAGCCGTTACTGTAACGCAGTATACCAGCGGGCATAAGGATGGATGTGACGCGTCAGCAATATAGGTCCTAGGAGGGATCTCCACTGGACTGGCGCTTAGAGTTACCTTCACAGCCCTGATGTTAACTTGAAACCCAGACAACCCCGATCTGAAGGAGCAAGGGAAAAAAAATAATAATCCTATATGCCCCGCCTGGGAAACAGTTCGTGGAAGATTTATGGGGGCGGTAAAAGCTTCACTGAGAAGGTTGCTACTCTGCTCTGGTATATAGCCTAGCTTTCACTCATCAGGTGTTTTCGACACTGCTCTGTTCCAAACTTGGTGCTTGGTGACCAAGAAGAAGGTACCCACAATAACGATGAACTGATGGTGCCTTTGTTTCTCATTAGGAGGGGGAGTTTGTGGAAGGTGGTAATGTAAACGTACACCAGCCTGCTACGCAGGGTTAGGGCCAGGGAGGTATGCACGATCGCGAAGACAGAGAGAAGAAATAACGAAGAAAAAAATACACCCAGCGGTCATGAAAGTCAAGATGGAAAATCAATCATTAAACGCCGTTGGGGAGACCTTCCGGGGGCCATAAGGCCCGACCAATCAGTTTGGTCCCTCTTGTTGGGCTCGTTTCAACTCAAATTACAGCCAAGGCTGACATGACGTGAACTAGCGAACGGCAGGGGAGGGGGGGGGTTCGAGGGTAGGTTACCATGGCAACAGTTTGGGCAAAATCTCAACTTAAAGGAATACTGGATTGTGGTTTAAGACGTCATAATGTAATTTGAGAATTCCGTGAATTTTGTATTATGGGAAGAATAGTGCGATATCCGAATCAATGTCAAGATGAAAATTCGTTCACCAGCTTCTTGCACTTTTCTCTCCTTCTGAATTAGAAATTGTTATGGTGTAAAAATAAGCAAAATGAAGGAAATTGAATAAATTAATTTTCCAGATTATTCGCCCACGTCGAAGTGGCTGTATTGGAGAGGTGTTGGCCACATCAGCCTACTTGTAATCATAATTGTCATAGGGCCTATAGGTGTCCACTGCTTAGTACTTCTACTATAATTATATGCTCCTGACCTCAATGCCTCCTCATTTAACATTGAAAAGTTAAATGATAAAGACCCGCCCCAAAAATCTACGTTATTTACAAAAGGAATTCATAATAACAACATTTATAAAGGTTGTATCATCATCTATGGTAAGAGACCAAAAACAGAAATTTTCACAGATTTACGTATAATTTACAGGGTATGAAGATGGTGCTGGTAGAAACATACCGTTAAAATGTTTCCGCCTGAAATGGTGTATTTATCCAGAAATTAGTAAAACAACGACCGAAAATCTTTTTGATCTTTTAAAAGATCAAAAATAAAAGAGGAAAGACTTAAGAAATACCGTGACCGCTTTTTACGGTTTTCTCAAAAAAGTGGGCACCGTATGGGACTGAAATTTTCACAGATGACTGTTATTTTATTTCCCTTGATATTTTTGCCCATGAATCTGTATTTCTTTGACAAAAACCAATGTATGATACTACCTTAAGCATTGAAAAAAAAATCGCAGACCACGTTATTTACAAAAGGAACTGACAATAACAACATTTTTAATCACATGAATTTGATTCTACGATTACTATTTTCAAAAAGTTTATTACTGTAATAAATTACCTGGTTGATAAGCAATTGGAGTTTTCTTGAGCAGATGGCACGTCGAATGGTATACTGAGAAGTGATGATAGCCAGTGTACTCTGAGCAGTAATAGTTGAAACCGGCATATCAGCCCTTAATAGCAAACAGCCTACACTAATTGCTCACAGGATCACCGTACAAAACAGACCAAAATACAGTCCGCCCACAATAATTATCCAAAATTTTGAATTCGCAACGAGATTGTCTATTAGATATGATAAATAACACAATTCGTGGGATCACTTGTGCAATTATTATGCTTCAGTTGAGAATTTTAAGCTTCAACATCTGTCCTAGTCCTATTTTGCTTTTTTTTTTACAGTGATTTACGGAAAAGGCGCATTTTCAAATTTATAGCAAACACCATCATATTTAGTCGGCATTTTCACTAAAATAATAATAAGCGGTTATGATGAAAACAAAATTATGATGTACATTTTGAAAACTAGATGATTGGTCAGATTAAGACCGAGGGCTGTAAGGGTTTTATTCGAATAGAACATCTTGACTAATGATATGATAAACCTTTGAGGTAAAATTGGCACTATGCGTTTTCAAGCGTTTTCAAGGAGGATGGACACAGCAATTGATGCTGTTTTTTTTTTTATCTCAAAGAGCTATTTGGAAGTGATCAGCATCGACGTTATTGGTCGTGTGTTTCAGGATCACACCCCACTGTGTGCATTTGAGGTATTTACTCACGTCGTGCCATAATCCTCAAACAATACACAGCTCTAATGAAATTTGACAAAATTACTGATAGTCTTCCCCCAATATTTGTGATTCATTCTTAGATGCTGAGCCGTCATGGTACCTTTAATGAGAAAACCCTTAAAGTCTTTACATGGAACACCTGTTTCTGCCTTAACAGTTATCGGTGCTCTGACAGGTGGCCCGTCGTGAACCCCAGTGGGAGAAAATACCACCACAAAATTCATATTCTTAATATTACACTATTATAATGCGGTAACACACACCATGTTTTCTATAATATTGTAATGACTGGGGAATATATACATCGCTTACTTAATTGGGAACGTGTGGGTAATGATACAAACTGCATGTAAACTGGGGCAAGACATTTTGGGAGATTTTTCTGATGTTTTTTTGGTGTATGTTCAGGTGGTTTTGAGAGTTTAGTTCGTATACCATCAAGAATACACACGACGTCAATTGCTCAAGTTTGTTCCGAGGCCTGGAGCCAATTTCATGGCCTTGCTTAGCATATTATATTATTTGCTAACCATGAAATTTCTGTCTTAATAAAAACAGGATTAACAACCAAATTATGTGTTGATATCAACTGTAATAATATTGTTCTTTGACTGTTGTTTGCTGACCATGCCGGGAGGCGGCAATTTTCATTGGTGGTTTGTTTTATTGAGCAAATTTTGAGAAGCAAATTTCTGTGCTTAGCAGCTTCATGAAATTGGCCCCTGGTCATCATATTGAATATGAAGTAGTCATCTCATGAACTGTTAACAGGAAATATAAGTGTCTGAAGTCCATCGTGTTGATCGTTGACTTCTTGCATCAAAAATAGTCGATAGAACTGGGCCCAATTTCATGGAACCCGTTACCGTTAGCAAAACTTCTTTGCTTACGGTAGCAGACTTTTTTTGGTTACGGTTAGCGTATTTCACAGAAGAGTTTCCTTTTTGGTAACGGTAAGCAAGGAATTTGTGCACCATGCATACGACAGCGCGTCAGCAGATTTATGATCACGGTTACCCTAGAAATTCTTCGCTAACCGAAAGGTCTTGCTTACGGATTCCATGAAATAGATTTCACGTGTAGCTGGCAGAGCCCGTAAGCACAAAAATATGCCGTAACGGATTCCATGAAATTGGGCCCAGATGTCTTATTCTTAATCAATACTTACTGGTCTAGATTCAAAATGGTGGTCGATTTCACTAAGATCTATGGTTCATCTTTTAGATGAGTATACTGACCTGTTTCCATAGTCACTATAGCATTGTGACATCACACTTTGCATAGCAATTCAGATTGATACGCATGTTATGTGTCTTAGCTTTTCGTAAAATCAAGTGATATTCAATATTCAAACTAATGCTATATAGACTGTTAATTAGTTCTTTCGGTTTCGACCGTTTCGTTTCATCAGTCTCAGTAATATTACTATAATTGTGAATAATTATGACGTCAGCTATAGGTGCTGTGTGTATTTATAGACGACCTGTTAACATAATAATTTAGTTGATTTTTATGGCTTTTCGTCTCAATCATGAGTTAATTGATTGCACTTGTAAACGGATGAAGGTCACAGATGCTGAATAAAAAAGAAACGGACTAGGGGATGGAACAGCGCGGGCCAGAGGGCCATGCATACGGTGATCAGACTGGATGACGGCACGGAAGCAGGAAAAGCACACGGGGAACATAGGAGCTCGACTCCCCATTAACCATCCCCCATTACACGGTCGGCTCCCGTCAAACCCTAATCCCTCGTCTCTGGTGTTTTAAGCTTCTTTGCTTATTTCGATTAAAGGCAGCATCATACTTTGGTGGCATACCGAAACAGAAATCTTCACAGATTTACCTATTAGCTTACAGGGTATGAAGATGGTGGTGGAAGAAACATACCGTTAAAATCGTCTTGCCTGAAAGACTGTATTTATCTAGAAAAGAGTAAAAACCAATGACCAAAAACAATTTTGATCTTTTAAAAATTATAAATATAGGGTGGAAAGACTTGACAAATACTGTGGCCATTTTCACTGTTTCCTCAATAAGTGGGTACCGTATGGGACTGAAATTTTCACAGATGACTGTTACTGTATCTTCCTTGATATTTTTACCCATTGACAAAAACAAAGTATGATATTACCTTTAAGGACGGTAATCAGATTGTAAATGGCTTCTTCTTTTTTTAGGGATTCCCAACCATAATGAGATTAATTTCAGTTGCAGACCACGATCGATTCCATGCAGTTTAACACAAAGCAAGAGACCATAAACAACTGAAATTATATGGCTGGCCGGCCGTTCATGCCTCTATCATTTAAGTGCCACTAGGCACTAGGCAAGGGATAGTCAAATTGAATTTTATCAAAACCTTTAAGTTCTCTTAATACTGATACTTCTAATGCAATTGAATGGACAGCGACAAAATGCAGCAAATTGTGACCAACTCCTTAGAGCTATACGTAAAATTCTTTGGGCAATATTAGGGTGAAAAAAATATGGTGTTTTAAGTTAAACCGCCAAAAAGTCCGAAGGATATGGGTCAATTTAAGACGCAGTACCTAAACAGTTACTTCGTACGTGTCATGTTCATCATCAGTAAATAACTTTGGAACTTCTAAATTTATCGGTATTTTATCTTTTATTTTTTATTCGGCAAAACATTGACTGTACTCATCAGTAAGTGAAATTTATTACAAAATAATTCTTCTTTTTTTAAATTGTACATTGATGAATTTGTTAATAAGCTTGCTCTATCACTATAGCGTTTTATATTAACAACCCCTTCTCGTGCGCCTCGATACCGTGATAAGAGAGAACGGAAAGGATTTGTGACGTGTTTCCATTTTTGACAAAAAGATTCAGACCTGTCTTTCGCCCTCATCGGCTATTATTCAGATTTTGACCTGAGACAGACATTTTTTCCCACGCCCTAATTTGTAGCCAGGGGCGTGTTTCATCGAGTATTAATAACCGAATTTGGCGCACTGGAGGGAACTATATCCTCACGACTACTTAGCTATACAGCAGACTAAAAATAATTGCCTTTGACGGGCACATAGCGCCCTCTATATTTAAATCCTCCAAGCAAGTCGAAGGTGATAGGTAAAGATAGAGAGTTGAGTTTTGATTGGCTCATAAAGGTGTCACACGTGTCCCAAAGTGAGCCAATCAATGGGCCTTTACGAAACCTGGCTTGAGGCTAGAGCCCTTTTCCAAACCTCGGCTCCGGCTCAGGCTCCGGCTCCAGCTCCATTTCTTGAGTTAATTTTAAAATAACGGGTATCAAAACAGAGACTTTTGGCTGTGGTTCGGAAGTAGATTCTCTGGTTTGAAAGGGAAAACGGAGCTTCAGCTTCAATGAAAACCCATTACCTCTATTTTCAGCATATGGATGACGGAGCCGGAGCCGGAGCCGGAGCCGGAGCCGGAGCCGAGGTTTGGAAAAGGCCCTAGGTTTGGTAGGGTTTGATGCCCTCAAAATGAAATGAAGGGATTGGGCCACACGACGAAGAAATGCCCCAGCTTCGCTTTATATCTCAAGTCCTTCAATTCAAAATTGAACTCAAAATGGCGGTAGCCAATTAATGCCAAGCCCAGTCTCAAGCCTCATTTCGTGAAGGTCCAATAATTATTTGTTTTGGGGGTTTGAGTGAGCGATAGTGTAGGCTTAAAAATGTGGCCGCAGTGATATAAATTAAGACTAAGAGTTTTTGTTTCCTTTTTACAGCCTTTTCTCTCTTTTTCTAGTATTAATTTGAACAAAAAAAAACGTTGTTGGTTGATTGTGACTATTAGCAAGCCTTTATAGACTTATCTTGATAACCTAACAACCCATTATCCACTAAACCATGGTCCAAATGGTTTGAATTATAGAGCTCAGATTTATAATCATAGCACCGTGTATTGAAATGACTAAACACAACAAAATGTTACTTAAATTAGTGATACAAACTAAAACAATACAAGAAATACGTAAGAGAACTACAATGTTCTAAATATTAATCGTTTTCAATTAATAGAGAATAACTTTTGATACATTTTCGCTTCTATGCGAAATGAAATCTCAACATCAACCTTCTGCCTGCCACTGCTCGCTGTTTGTGTGATATTAAAGGTATAATACATGATTGGTAAAGGTCACAGAACAGCACTCACACTTTGTCTGATCCATCATGTTCATGAATATGATAAACCTATGAACATTTGAGCTCAGTCGAACATCTGAGTCACGAGAAAATAGCGAAAAGCCGACTCAATTTTTCTTAAAACATTTTTTAAAAAAATGGTTTTGATCTAACCCCGAGATCAAAACTGTTTTAGGTTTTTGTTTTACTCATTTCTGGATAAATACAACAGAATTTCAGGCGGGAATATTTTAATGGTATGTTTCTACCAGCACCATCTTCATACCATGAAAGTTATACGTAAATCTGTGACAATTTCTGTCTGGGTATGTTACCAATGCTGTACTTGACCTTTAATATTATGATACAAGCGTGTATAATGTTCGTGGTTTGATTTCTTATTGAGAGGAAGAGATCGAGAAGCCGCTGTTGTAGTCAGAGCTGAAGCTGTTTGATTTCTCCCCATAGTAGTCCTCAGTGGTGGTCGCTACCGTCGTTGTCTTAGCAGCCGTCGTGGTAGCCTCCGAGGTTGTTGTTGGTGGCAGTGTGGTTGTGGTCGGCTCCTCAGTGGTCGGCGCTTCGGTCTTCGGCTTTTTCTTCGGCTTCTTGGGCTTCTTTCCATTCTTTGGAGGTACCTCGTGGGGCTGGATCTCGCGATCCAGTGGGTCCCCAGTCTCGGGGTCGGTTGGATTACCTTCTCCGTGGTCCGTTCCGATCTCAGTCTCTCCCTCCCCAGTCTGGGGGTCTTGGGGTTCGGGCTCGGGAGATACAGACTCTGTCTGGTCGGTGCTAGGCTCCTTGGGCTTCTTGCCTTCGCTCCCAGTCCCGGTGTCCCCTCCAGTTTCACCCTCTCCTCCTACTTCATCCACCTCCTGGTCTTGCAGCTGGAGGTCAGGCAGCTCTAGGTCGGACTCGTAACTCTCAGACACTGACAAGCTGCTCATCAACTCGGATGTTGGCTCCACGTCGATAACAGACTCCTCAACGATCCTGGAAGGAAATGGCAGATGAGAAATGGAATTAATGCTAAGCGACATTGCGCCTATATTACTTTTATCAACCGTAGAAACCTTTCCCAGGACCAATGATGACCAAGTAAGACCAGGAGGCTGGTCAAACACATCGACTCACATAGAGTGTGGGAAAGTATACAGACAAATTTGTATGTGGATTCGTTTGCGAAAACATCATTTAATAATCGTTCGGACTTCCGCACTTCTTATTTCGTCTGGTGAGGTCTCAACGTTTCGACTAGCTTGCTCAAGACCTCATCAAGAGTCGGCTGCAGTCATCATCAGGAGCCTCAAAGGCAAAGCCCCAAATATTTCTATGCAGACAAAGCTAAGAAGGAGAGCCTTACCAAGGAGAGGATTCCTCGCTGTACACATTGAACCTGAAGCCCTTCTTCTGGTTGTAGTTGTCGGACGTGAAGTGCACCCAGGCCACCGGTCCGGACGACCGGAACGCCAGACTACCCTCACCGCCACCAGGCAGGTAATCCCCGCTGTGCTCGAAGGCCACATTAGACGCGTCAACGTCGGGCTCGAATCCGTTGCCGATCTGCACCTTGTCGAAGTTGTACTCCGTGTCGAACTCCGTGAATCCCACGTAGATGCGCTGGTCGGAGGCGGATCGGAACTGCCACAAGCAGTCGTCCACACCCGGATAGTTGTTCGGATAGTCTGGAGAGCCGAAACTCATCTTGCCGTCGCTGGGGACAGTGAATATCCCACCACAATCTACCAAATAAATGTTAGAGCATTTGTTTTTCAATAACTTCTCTTTCTATTAAACCAACACATTGAGTGACGGCATAATAAGACAACAGAACGTCCGTCACAAAGGTGTGCAAGAGCCTGCAGCATATATCACGTGGTCGAGCAACAGTTATTCAGTCAGGAGATCTGACATTTTCAATATGCGCACAATGAAAAGAAGTCAGTGTACTAGACCAGTGGATTCAATCTACCATACATCAGGGGTCCTGGCATTCGACTCGAGCTCCAGCTTTTTGTTTGTGGTCCAAAAAAAATGCAAAATAATGTATCGAGTGGTTTTTAAAAACAGAGTATCTACTTCCGGAGCCAAGGCTTGGAAAAAGGTCAATTATTATGCAATGTCAGTACTCAGTAATGTGGCAGACGTGCTAGGTCAGTCTACCAAATGCCCATACATTGAATGAATTAGCAAAACGTCTTATGGAGTGCACTATTGCTCATTCAGATATCTAGCTCTTCGCGAAATGATCGGCCTTCGAAGATGGACAATGGACACTCACCATTGATAGGCTGCTCAGTGAGGATGAGTTGGAAGCCCGTTCGTGCCACGGCGATACTGGACACGAACTTGATCCAGACATCGCTGCCCCTGGACACGATGTCACCGGGCTTGGTGCGGCTGCTGTACTTGTACAGGATGGGGGCTCGCCGACTACTGACACCGTTACCGATGCTCAGGTGATCCTCTTCCTCTTCAACGTCAAACTGGGTCACGATAGAGGGACAAACAGGTGCGTTAATTGACGTGAGACTCCAAATGTATAAGACTACGGTTCTTAGGAATGGTGGGAGATGATAAAAATGACTCAAATAGCCATGATGATGTTAACGATTTTGATGGTAATGGTGACGATAAGGATCACCCAATTGAAATTGCAATTCCAATTCAGAAAAGTCTTCATCCGTTCTATAGTGCGATTACAGAAGGCAGGAAAAACCTATGGAATAATGAAGTATTATTTACAAAAGTACATGTATGTTCAATTCGACAGATTATCCTTAATCGGAAACGAATGTGCGAGCGATGTGGGAACGTGACTTGGCACATAACTGCATAATATTGTTTGTCAGGCAACTGCGGCTAAACACTTGAACACAAGGTGACTTTATAGAGCTGGCTCTAAGCCAAAGATTTCCAACAACATGTGTGCTTGATGTGCATTCTGCTCTCAGCTTGCACTCTTCTATTAGCTAGCTTCCTTTTCACACGGTATCTTGAGTGGTTACTTGAATTCATTTAAGCAGGTTTTTTGCTGCTTAATCAGTCCTGTGCGAGTGGACCCGGGCTGAACAGCTATGAAAACAGGAGGGCAAAACATCGTGGCCGCCACATCTCACCAACATGTTCCGTGCTTGATAATAATTATTGAAACTCAGTAAGCTCAAAACTAAAGTCTTCAGCTCGAGACCTCTAAAATGAAGAATGAAAATGGCTGCTTACGGCGTCGAAGTGGATGCGGATACGTAGCCCCTCTTCGATGGAAACAACCCACTCGCATTCCATGTTGTTAGGGTAGAACTGCGGATGACCTGGGGATTTCACCACCGTCTCCCCCTTGGGGTCCATCAAAATCTTCCCACCGCAATCTGTGCAATGAAACACAAACATATAAGTACCCCAACGAGATTCGAACCAAGAACCCTTGGGTCGATTTGGCACCAAACTCATCGTAACTTACTCTCAATCGTAGGACTTGTGACACAATTGCAGCCTTATGTAGGATAGCCCCCTGCGATGGGTTAACCTTCGTAAATCGAGTTACGATCGATCGTAGGGCTTAGTGAAATCGACCATTGGTCCCTTTAGTATCTGTACATTTATCAGTGATCCTTTAGTTGGTCCCGACTATCGGATGGTCTAGCAGTCAAGTCACCAATCGAGATCAGGATATTAAGAAATGAACATGACCCAGCAACCTGGGGGCAATTTCACAGAGCTGCTTAGCACAAAAAATTGCTTAGCACAAAAATAGCGTGCCCAATAAAAGAAACCACCATTGAACATTCCATTTGATATTCATGGTCAGCGAACAACAGCCAAAGAACAATAACAAATGATAAACAACACACGAACATTTGGCTGTTAATCCTGTTTTACCAAGACAGAAATGTCATGCTTTGCGAATTTTTGTGTGCTAAGAAGCTCTATGAAATTGGCCCCTGATGCTTACCTCTGTTGGGCTCTTGGTTGAAAGGGTTAACTGCCATCACTCCAAATTCTGAAGGGGAAAAAAGGGATTCACTTTTTACTAAGACAGTTCACCGATTAACTCTTACAGAATAATATTTTCCCAAGTTATTTTGGTGATTTGGTGTAATGTCAATGCAACTAATGACGTTTCGACTGGTGGTCGAAGTATAAATATTGCACATTATCAAGCTTATCATTTACAGGCAAGGACCATCGTACATTGGTGTCAGCGGTGGGATAAGGATGCCAAATTAGAATCGGATACATTTGGTTGAAGCCTAACCATGCCCCTCAAACTTGATATTTTGTCTCGATTTCCATGGGAAATTAGCAGCAGATTCAGCGACAGTCTTACCCTTTCTCTCTCTATCTGTGAACTCGATCACGAAGCCCTTAAAGTTTTCCCAGTCGTCGGACTTGAACGTCAGCCAGATCGTGTTGGAGTTCGTGTCAAACTGACTGGGTTCCGGCTTCTTGCTCCCGCTGTGCTTGAAGATGATGACGGAGCGGGTGTTCTCGCGGTTGTAGCCGGTGCCCAGGGACAGAAGGTCGTAGTTGGACTCAGTCTCGAAGCGAAGGAAGTTGACGGCTAGCTTGTGGCCCTCGGGGACCGAGACTGTCCAGAAGCAGAAGAAGTCGCCGGGATACTTGTCCGGGTACCTCGGGGACTGGACTCGAATCTTCTTCTTCGTGGGCTTCAGGAAGATGTCTTCGCCGCATCCTGAGGGGAAAATAGAACAGTGCGTTGGATAATGGTTTACTGACAAAAGGAAGATGCTCAACACTGATACCGTAGTGGAAAAGGAAAAGCTGAATTGAGCTTATGTCGACAAGACCGTACACAGGGAGCGAGGAACAGGGCTGCTTCAGGGAAATTTAAATTTCTATACGTACTGACGGGGGCCTGGTACTTCCAGTGGCACCACTTGGGGTTCTCATCCCCGTCGCAAAGCCTAGAATCCATCCGGCCAAAGGAGGCTTCGGAACGTTCCAGACATTCCTTGCGGTACTCCAGGGCACAGATCTGTTCACCGTCACATATTTGGTCCCAGGCTGAGCAGAACGGCTCCTCGGGACATTGGATTCCACGGAAGGGATCTCCCCTGCAAACTGAAAAGGAGACAGAGGGTAATTGGTGGTTAGCAGAAGGCTCTCACGTCATCTCTCTCTCCTACTGTCTTCTTGGGTAACAGCCAGGCCGAATAATCGAGAAAAACAGTCAAGTTTGCCCAGCAGTTGTAACGAAGAGGTAACGAACAGGGGCCTAATGTTTTCACATTTTTGTTGAAAGCGACTTTATGATATTGCACCCGGGCCAATTTCATAGAGCTTCTTAAGAACCAAAATTTGCTGAAGCACCAAAAACCTTGACGTAGCCAAATACACGTCAAAAGCAGTAGACATCAAGTGAAATTAAATTTGGTTGGTAATCCTTGTTTGATCAAGAAAGACTTTTTATGCTTAAGCAAAATTTGTGCTTAATCAGCTCCAAGAAATTGGCCCCCAGATGTGACCTGATGCAACAAGATAGGTAGCATCTCGCGCAATGGTATCACCACTGAGAGTAGAAGATCTGATAAAGAACTCTATGCCTAAGAAACAATGGAGTTTCCTCCTTCCCTCTCTGTTACAACCTTGCACACTTCTGGAGTTTTAAGATGTATGATTTCTGCCTTTAGACAAGGGTACACATCGGACACAGTGGTCAATGGTGCATGTCAGTGACCATGATACTATAATTATACTTACAGTATAAATCATTGTTGTTGAGATCAGCCTTGAGAACATCGATGGCGTGTCTCGTATAACGCCATGATCTGGCTCCACCGATGTCTCTACGATTACGATGGACGTCGATAAAATCCTGTAACTGTTGATTAGAAGGTTATAATACACTATGTCAGAATGTCTCACCCTGAGCAGAGAGGGGTTAGTGTGGTTTATAGGATAAAACAGTTGATGATCAACGTTTCGGACCGCAGGTATTGTCCGTCTTTTACGGTTACGATGTACGTCGAAAATCCTGTATGTCAGAATGTCTCGCCCAGAGGAGAGACTTAGTTTGGTTTGGGGACAAAACAGTTGATGGTCAACGTTTCGAACCGCAAGTACTGTCCGTCTTGAAGTCGGAAGAGAATGTTCATGTGTTTATGGTTTTCGGGCAAATCAAGATGGCGGAAAATACTGATCAGATTTATGGAACTGTGCCAAAAAGCTCTTTACACTAATCGGTTTACCAATATCGTCTGAAATTTTAGTTTTCTTGCTAAATAACATGAACATATTGGTCAATTAAGGTAGATTTGCGGAGTATTACGGTAGTATAAGTAACTCTATTTGAAAGTTTATCATTTCCCAATTGGCTTTCAATTGTTGTTGATACCACAGAGCGCCTCGCGATCAAAGTGGGATTGAACAAAGTCATACGGGTACAGTTCGAATTTTGTCCTGAACCAACCCTTTAACGAGCGTGCTGCAACATTCTGGTGGTTTATTGAAAGCACATGATACTGGCAGAACACATGACTCGGCACAGTTTAAGGTGTCTATATTCAAAGGTCATCCCCTCCCCCTCTAAAAACAAAGCGAACTGGCTCTCAAGTTACAATTTTGACCATAAATTATGTCTTATAAAGTTATGTTATACCTATATTTCTATACGTGACAATGTCGTGAGTTTCGGTAGAGGAATCTATAAACCGCAACAGCAGGAGAAACAAAACCCACAGCATGTTTGCCTTAGCAGGTGGCGTAGCTTTGACCTATCTTTCAACCGGCACCTCTGCGGAGCTGGAGCTGCTCAGCCCCGGCGCCCATTCCTGGACCGCGTTGGCCAAGAGTGTCACTCAACAACCGGCAAAATTAATAGTTTCGAATTTAATCGCTCTGTTTTGGACATATTCCCCGCAGAAAAGAACATATTTTTTTCATTGCCAGAGTTGAGACTTCAGTTTTGATGAGAATTCCATATTGTTGGCGCGGGGTAAACTTTTTTTCTTGCCCTTTTTGGGGGCACAAACAGTTCGGTGCTTTTTGTGTTAAATTAAGTTAGATGTTTGGATCAAGTTGTTTACCAAAAATGGTGGAGATGGATTTTTAAGTCGGACGAGTTCAATGACATTAATTTGTGCGATTATCATTATGGTCTAGCATACTGCGCGAGAGTTGCAGCCAAGGTTGTTTGTTGATAATAAAAATATCTATCCTGTTGATTATACGATCATGAATCATTTTGTTCGTTGGCTTTTCGCATGATTATTATCACAAACTACAATGGCGACAGAGAATGATACCGTAAAAGACGTGCAAGGGCAGATGAAGTCTGTAAAAACGAACTGTTTAATGTCTTCTTTCGGAGAAGCATGCAAATGCAGACGCAGTTGAATTCAAAATTCATCATTTTGTGCTGCCCCGGTACACAGTTCATAACGACTATCCTATGATACTGAAAAACATTACGTCATCGCAATCTCAACTTCAGCATCCATGGTTGTCTCTTCCCAAAACAGTACAGAAAACAGGGATAACGACACCTATTAAAGTGATGGTATATGTATCTAGATATTACGCGCGTACGTCACTCTTAAAAATGGTAATAAACGTCGCACTAAACATTTCCAGAAACTTGGCTGAGGAAATGGTTCCACCAAGACGGCGTATTAATAGCACCACCAAACAAACACGACAAGAACTTGAATCTGTGGGCCGTATAGGAACGAGTGATCGCAGGCCAAAGAGAGGGAGCTAGGGTGAGAAAGAAGACGAGAAAAACGATAAGATTCTGTAAAGGTATCTCACCTTGCTGGGATGGGACTTGGCGTGAAGGAGGAAGACGAGTGAGCAGATAACGGAGACTTGAAGGAGAAGCGACTTGGCGGTGGTCGTGCTTGCGTGAGCCATTTTGGATACTGTGGTTCCACCGATACGTGCTGTAGTCATTAAGATCTGAAACTCCCGGAGGACTCGACAAGCAGTCGGTGCGGCTCCTACGAAGATCTGACTTGTGAGCGGCGCTCACCCGGCTGGTGATGCAATCAGGCAGACCTTTTCCTCTCTCTTTGCCCTCGATCCACCCCCAAAAAGAAACTTGTGCCTGGAAAAACAGTTTGCGGTGAGCTAAGGAGAAGCTAGACGACCCGCCACTGACTTGACCAAGAAATGCTGGAATGTTCTAAACACGAGTTGTCGTGTAACCATTAAAGATCGATCGATTTTGCCTGTTCTTCTTCCAAAGTCCAGGTTTCTACTTCTTCACAATCATTTAACTGACGTCGGCATTGATGAAACTCCTGGTAAAAATTCTTGATTACCGTCCAAGTCTTAAATACCAAACGACATACTTAAATACATAAGTGGACCGTCGGCACGCTCTTAAAATAATATCAGGTTATAATATGCTTAAAATGATTTACACACATTCAATTCCAATGATGAATGAATTATTGCAATTTTTTCCCCTAGCCTTGGTACCCCAGGAATTTCGGAATGTATGTTTCGATTTTGACTCCCGCGCTCATTTTTATAAGTGTCACTTTCCCATTATTCGCGTCCGGTAGACCAGCGACCAAGGACACTGGAAAGCCATGACGTCGTCAAAGTTGAACCGTTGTCATGGCAACGGAAAACTAAACACAGGATTTGGAACGAAGAAAAAAATATTGTCAAGGGCAGACTATTTTTTTGAAGAATTTATCAAAGAACAAACCACATCCGATTTCGCTTTTTGGGGGCTGTAAACGTGACAGCTTCCACGAAACTGAGTCAGTTTGTGGCGTCGTACGAGGTACGGACGGCCGGGTGAAGCCATTCACTGATTGGTCCCAAGAGTTTGTTGGACTGGCCAGAGTTGACCTGTAGAGGGCGTAACTTATGTTCAAGATGTCAACATGCAACGCTCTATAATGAATGCTGACTTTGAACTTTGAACCCGCGACAAGGCAAGGCAACATCACTCCAGGATTTGTTTTATGACCCACTGACAAAACAAATAGATGCCTTTTGGCTGGTTTCGTCATTAAGAACTATTGTTCCAATTTCTTGCATACAGAGGGCGCTATACAGTCTATGAGGTCACAACCTCAAGTCAAACGTACCTAATGACGTCACTGTTAATGAATACCTCGTAATTTCAACATAATTATTAAGAATCCACCGCTTGATTTCAAAGTTGCCCTTGAATGAAACAAAAAAACCAAAACACACACAGGAAGCGAGACAAGACGCCTTTTTTCACCATATGGCAAATGATTTATATCATGCAAGGTGGCCATGAAACTTTTGGCCCTGCTAGATCGGCTCTCAGGTTTCTAGAAAGTTCCCGGTCGCGCAGAACAAATCGAGAAATGGTAGAGCGACGGGACCTATGAAGAGTGTCAAGGCCAACGGATAATTTCATTTATTATAAATTAAATTACCGCATACAAGCATCTGCTTCGTCAATTTATGGGGTAAAGATATCCACTGAAAATCGCCAAATAAATTGCCAGATTCTGTGAAAACGATCAAGAACATAATCATCAAAATTATGACATAAAACCTATAATTTGCGACATCTCTGTTTGGAAATAAACTTCATTTTTCGGCTGAAAGAAAAAACATTTCTCTTCCCCTCGCGGCGGTTTGATATTTGATAATGATTGTAAAATATTTACTGGTACATGGTTCATGTTCCCGCTGTGCACTTGGGTAGCCAGGGTAGGCCTACATACATGTACATACTGGATGGGTGTACATGTACAGTGTACATGCTATGTTGTCGAATATGCACAGTTTGGTCGATAGTCTAGACAAGTAGACCTTGCACCGACCTTAGCCAGATCTGCAGGGGTGCCACTCTCCTATTTCCACTCAGTCATAGGGCATTTTGTACCTCTTACATAGGGGCCTATGCTCCACGGTTTCGCCGCACGGTCAGGTGGTGGGTTATTTTCCCCTTTGGTTTTTATCAAAGAAATACAGATGCATGGGCAAAAAAATCAAGACAGATACAGTGACAGTCATCTGTGAAAATTTCAGTCCAATACGATGCCCACTTTTTGAAAAAACAGTGAAAAACAGCCACATAATTTCTTAAGTCTTTCCTTTTTATTTTTGATCTTTTAAAAAATCAAAAAAGGATTTTTGGTCGTTGTTTTACTAATTTCTGGATAAATACACCATTTCAGGCGAAAACATTTAAACAGTATGTTTCTACCACCACCCAAGTTCATACCCTGTAAGTTATACGTAAATCTGTGAACATTTCTGTTTTGGTCTCTTACCAAAGTATGATACTACCTGTAAAGTTCTCGACGGTGGTTCGAACGAAACCACATGTATGGGATCATTATACAAAGCCATCGAATAACGAAACAGCATTGATACGGCCATCAGAACCATTATACAACTACAAACAATAATTTGATCAATTTCACAAATCATCTGTTCATTATTGTTTTTCACCCGAGTTACAGTGATAATGTTCTATTCATGCCTGTCGAAAAACGGCGTGAGAAACGTGATCAGGTTTATGCAAAGAGAACACTTTCTTATGAACAGATTATAGTTATTCTGTGGTTGTATTAGAGTTTCTTTTGACCTGTTGTAGCCCCTGGGAACCTAACCTTGGCTGAAGCCTGTTTCGTTCTTGACAACGGAACCGTTTCTATGACATCCAGGGTCAACGATATAACTAGAACAGGCAAGGCCACAGGAACACGTGTATCGACACGGAATCGGAGCCCAGAGACGCCACAAATTAAGATCTTATCAAAAATTGATATTTCTCAACTCATATAATATTCACCATCTCTCTTTGTGGGAACAAAGCCATGCATGGAGTATTAATCTCAATTCAAGGGCTTCTTTTTTCTTTTGAAGATGGGGAGATCAGTTTGCAACGCCCCTCTTCCTTTCGTCACTAAACTTTAGTGGTTCCCTCATTCGGTTTGAATGATTGAGTCATTATTGACATTATGTACAATGAAAAATGATAGGTACACACACTTGAAAAGCTTTTTTTGAGGCATACTTAGTCGATAGTCGGAGTGGTATTAATCGATAAACCGGTTTGTATCGCGCAGCCCACAATGAACCGTTATCCTTCACAAGTTAGTTCGTGCTGACAACTAGAGTTCATGGCGAAAGGTGACAACGTCAACATGTTGACTGTAAAAGTAAAGAGTGAACTTGGAAGCTCAAAAATAGGTACGTGCACATAAGTCATACATGTTCATGACTACTGTTTTCTTTAAATGACCGTTGGGGGCGCCATTCTCCTCGAGACATTAATTCACTGGTTCGAGCACTGGGTTTATTTCCACCTTTGTTTGCCTGTGTTGTGTCTCACTGTTAACAGCAAGATTACTACTAAAGATAGGCACACAAGATACTCAACTTTCTTTACAATACAAGTTGTGTTATAAAGAAAACTTATAATCAGGCTATATATCCGTCAACCGCATGGACATAGGTTAACTCTACGATAAATCGAGGGACCCCCAAATATTGACTGTTTCATGTCTCTCTTCTCTTAAGATTGCCACAGCCGTCGGATGAGGGCGCCATCAGGCACAACACAACACAACTGCATGTGTCGCATAATTTAGTTGTAACTTGTGGACAATATTGTCTCCCTAAAACGGCCATAAGTGTACCGAATATCACTACTAAGCTCATAAAATGGAAGAAGTAAAGGGTTATCCCCCTATCGAGCCGTACATGACGGGCACCCTGCAAGTGGATGACATTCACACGTTGTATTTTGAAGAGAGTGGAAATCCAAATGGGAACCCGGTAGTGTTCTTGTAAGTTGTAAAGTAGGGCCTAACTAAAGGGGGCGGGGTTACAGGAACACACTGCCTCAGTGAAAAAGTTGGCAGATTCTGTTGAACTTTATACAGGGAATAATGATGGATAAGAATTCGTCAGGTAGCCTCAAAGTTTTCATCGTGATCAAAGTCAAATAGTTTTCTGTCAAAAGACAAATGCAAAAACCTCGATCTGAGCAAAATCTGACTGTTTAACTTTAACTTAAGTAACATTAGTGTTTAAACCCCCCCCCCCCCTCCTTACAAAAAAAGGAAAGCATCATTTAGATTGTTTATGATTTGAGACGTTTTTGTCATTTGTGGAATTCTTTGCCTTTCGTGAACCATTCTGAAGCAATTAAACATAAAAACTTTCAACTGTTGACATTCCCGGTTGGATTAGTCGGCTCTGCCATTGATACCCAGACCCAACAGCTGAAGTTGCCCTGAAGAGTCATATTTAGAAGTGAGTTCATAGTTAGCTGTAGAAGCTTAGTACCGGCTAACCACAGTGGACTAATCTCCGGGAATGCCATTATGTTTATAATCCGTTCTATGATAGGGTTTTATCTAAATGATTTTGAAATTATTTTGTCCTTTTTGGCAATTTTTGAGATTTTACAAATCATGAATCTATTTTGAATTATAGCACAGTGTGCTATAAGGAGAATAAGCAGCATGCATATCAGAAACTGACTTCAACACATTTTCAAAACAGAAACAAGAAATCGAAAATACTGTCAACATTATTGCAATTATTTTGAATCACTGCTCAATATTTGAACTGTTACAAATAGTTTTTGTTTCTATTGCAGGCACGGTGGACCAGGGGCCGGTACAACCGCCGCTGATCGGACCTTCTTTGATCCCAACATCTACCGCATCGTCATCTTTCATCAGAGAGGGGCCGGCAAGTCCACACCTTATGCAGAGCTCAAGGTGAGGCAGTCACATTTTCCTTCTCTGACAAATACCTTGGGCTCAATTTCATTGTCCCGCTTTACACCACTTTAGCGTTGAATCGAAGCTTACAGTAGCAGAGAAAATTCTGTACTTGCAGGATCCTATTTCATGGATTAGGAAGGAGATATACAATTTTCTCGATGGTCATGTTTCATTGAACAAGAAAGCTTCTAATTAGAAATTTTTCACAGATTGGCAGATCGTTATATTGTACGTCCTTCCTGCCTTGAATTGTTTTCCCTGAGTCTCAGGTTCGACTCCCACCATGGACAAACTTACCCTTGAATAGATATTGTTTTGACTGATATTGATAACAAAATATTGGCTACTTCCAATAAACAAAGGAGAAAAGTTGCAACAATGAATTACCTCCTCAACTGTAGAAGGTGGAATTGTGATTCCATTTTTATTTCTAGTCCCCGCCACCCTGACTCTGCAGACTTCACCTCTGACCTCTGACCCCTGACCCTTCATGTTTGTTTGTTTGTAGAATAACACCTCCTCACATGTCGTAGAGGACATTGAGAAGTTGCGCAAGCATCTTGCGATTGATCGATGGGTGGTGTTTGGAGGCAGCTGGGGATCCACTCTCGCACTCCTGTACGCTGAGAAGCACAGTCAGAGGGTCAAAGCCCTCATTATCAGGGGCATCTTCACATTCAGGCGGTGAGTTAATGAATATGGGTTTGGAGGCTCAGACTCAGGCTCAGGCTCCGGCTCCAGCTCTTTTTCGTGAATTCATTCTAAAATAACGGGTAAAAAAGAGCCTTTTGGATGAGGTTCAGAAGTAGATTCTCTGGTTTGAAAAGGAAAACAGAGCTTCAGCTTCAATTGAAAAACCACAGCCTTTATTTTCAGCATATGGATGACAGAGCCTTAGCCTGAGCCTGAGCCTGAGTATGAGCCTCTGTTTCGTAAACTCCTATGTATGGATTCTGATTCAACCTAGAGTGTGATCCCACTGCGGTCTACAAATTGCACGATCATGAACCATCAAAAAGATTGCATCTGTTGGACTCAACTTCAAAACATTTCAAGTTTATCAAAACCATATCAAGGCACTTAAGCCACTCTTTGGCGATTGTAAAGTTCAAGAGCCTCCTGTGTTTTTATCATTATGCAGAGCATGCGCAACGGAAAGTATTCACGGTCGTTCAAGAGTGTGATAAAAACACAGGAGAGTCCAAAACTTTACAATCGAACAAGACAACTTTCCTCTGTGACTGCACGACAAAGGCTGTGCTCGTGGCAAATATGGAATCAGAGACTTTTGGAGAATCGGTCTCGAGTCAACAGCACACGCACACGCAATACAATGCACGCACGCTCACAATTGCGCAAGCATGGTTTGGGCGTGTGCTGTTGACTCAAGACCGACTCTCCAAAAGTCTCCCATTCCATTAACAAAATCACTACATGTATTTTGCAAATTTTTTACCCCACTCAGGGAGGAAGTTCAGTGGTTCTTTCAAAGTGGCGCCCACCAATTTTTCCCTGAGGCTTATGAAAAATTCATCAGTGTTATTCCTGAGGTAATAATCTTAATCATATCATCTTTAGAAACTCTCGATCTTCAATTTCCTTGCAGCTAGGGGTAAGGTTTTTCTGCCAACTCCGAGTCTGCAAACTGCACTTTGAAAATGCTCTTTGAATAGAAGAGGATTTGAACCTGTGACCACTGGAAAACTATATCAACTCTACCAACTGAGCTCTCCAGCCCTACCTTGACGAAGTCCCAATTTATTATCTTTGTTCATTTGGCAGTTATAATGCCACGAAACAACTAACATATTATCATTATTATTATTTATTTCTGGTAATGACACCAAGGATTCCTCAAAAGTGACCAAGGCACTGTAGCTCGCAAGCCTGATGAAACCTGTTATGGAAAGATGATGAGAAGAAGATGGGGTGGGAGGAAAACCCCAGAGTAATATTCTGGGTAAAACCCACGGAATCATGCAGGGACTGAAAATCCAATCCACTTGTGAACTGAGCCGGACTTGAACCCGGTCCACAGAGGTGAAAGGCGAGGAAAGAACCGCTACGCCAACCTGACTCCCCAAGAATCACAAGAATCATTTAAGATGCACGCAACGTTGCAAGTCATTGAAAAGTGAATAAAGCATAATTGACCGGCTGACAGGAGTGGGATTCGAACCTGTGACCCTCGGAATACCTGACCAGTGCTCTACCAACTGATCAAGCTAACTAGCCCTATGCTATTGTTTTTGTTTCATAGGAGGAAAGGAACAATCTGATCGCAGCCTACTACAAGAGACTGACTGGTGATGAAGATAATGAAGCCAAGCTGAAGTATGCCCGGGCCTGGAGTATGTGGGAGTGCCTTAGCTCCAAGCTCGTACCGGACGATGAGGCCACCATCTTGAAGGTCATCAGTGACGAATGGGTGTTACAGTTTGCCAGGATCGAGTGGTGAGCTACAACCCTGAAGCATAATACCAAACCTTGGCTACAGCTTTGTCTCTGTAATCCCAATAAAGCTAGTGGTTTTTCTGTACCGCTGTGCCATTTCCAAGCCATAGCCAAAAGCCTCTGGATGCATATTTCAAAATGGATGTACGAAATGAAGTCAAAGATAGGGCCCCTTTGACAGAATTGCTTTCTTTTGGGCAATCCTTCGGGAGCTGATTGGATTCATAAGTAGGTATTGCATCATTTGTTTTGTCCTGTTCTACTGAAAGTGTTAATTGTTTGTTCTTGTAACGTTGTAACTTATCCTTCCCGAGAAATAACATAAATACTAAATGCTAAGTGCAAAAACAAATTGTACAGAGTCATACTAAATACATCAATTTCTATTTTGGTTTTTATTTCTGTTTCAGTCATTACATGTTCAACTATGGCTTTCTGGAATCAGATGATTACATCATGGACAATGTTGATAAACTGAAAGATATTCCCGTTACCATCGTGCAAGGACGCTATGATGTTGTGTGTTTGCCCGTCATAGCCTACAAACTTCACAAGGTAAACGATTTCTACCTTTAAAGGTAGTATCATACTTTGGTAAGACACCAAAACAGAAATGTTCACAGATTTACGTATAACTTACAGGGTATGAAGATGGTGGTAGTAGAAACATACCATTAAAATTTGTCCGTCTGAAATGGTGTACTTATCCAGAAATTAGTAAAACCACGACCGAAAATCTTTTTGATCTTTTAAGAGATCAAAAATAAAAGAGAAAAGACTTAAGAAATACTGTGGCTGTTTTTCACCATTTTCTCAAAAAGGGGGCACCGTATATGGGACTGAAATTTTCACAGATGGCTGTTATTGTATCTGCATTGATATTTTCGCCCGTGAATCTGTATTTCTTTGATAAAAAATCAAAGTATGATATTACCTTTAAAAACATTGAAAGGTGCGTGAACAAAGAAATATTAACTGGAGCGGGATTCAAACCTATGACCCTCAGAAATACCATGCCGGTGCTCTACCAGTGAGCTATGTAGCCCTATGTTTGCGGTGTCCCTAATAGTCAATTATCTTTGTTCATTTGCCAGCTGAACTGACACACCTTAAGATAGAGAAATTAAAAGATCAAACTTTGAAGATACACTCCTTCTTCAAACCGTTGATTCAAAGTAGGCTTGCCCTTCCCCGATGTGTCTCGGGGCTGCATACTAATGTGCTTGCTCAGGTGGGATTTGAACCCATTACCTCCTGCTTACTAGTGCAGATGTCATACCACTAGACCATCAAGCTAGCTGGGGTCAGCTGGTTAATTCAAATCCAATATTGCACATGGTAACGCAATTGATCATTGATTAACGAAACCAAAATTAAGTCAAACTTTTCACACATGATTTTGTTGCAGAAACTTCCCAAATCTGAGCTTCATCTGATGACCGCTGGGCATTTTTCTCGAGAGCCTGAGATATGCACTCAGCTGATCCTGGCAACCGACAAGTACAAAACTCTATAAAATTCAGACAAATTCCTCAAATCACTCAAATCTGTGATTTTTTTTTATGAATGACCCAATTATTAGGCTAAAGTATTGATTCAGGATAAAGAATCAGAGATTTTGCATGATAGCAAAAGTAATTTTTAATTCTGACGATTCGCTAAGCTGTATTTCATTTACTAAGCAGATCCTTGACCTTCCTTAGTCTTAGGTCCAGTTTCATTGCGCTTCTACTCATGATTATGAAAATAACAATGCTAAGCATTTTAGACAAGATTTATAAGACTTAAAGGTATGCATGGTGGAGGTACTTAATTAAAAAAAAACCTCTTCTATAAGTGTGTGGTTCTGAGAAGAACTGGTGTTGAACACTTGATATTTTGAACACCGAGTGTGCTCCGTTTGTCTTCTTGAAAAAGGTTGTGAACAAGATTCCACCTGAGCCAGCACATGATTTTTTTAAGGTGTACTCAACTTGAAAAGCACTGATATGTTGGTGAAGGACAAGCTTAGTTAGAAGAATATGAATTTTATTTGATGTTTATGTACCGGTGTATGGTGGCAGTTTAAAGGTATGTCTAATTTCATACTTTGTCATAGACATGCAGATTCATTGGCAAACATATCAAGCAAGATACAGTAACAGTCATCTGTGAAAATTTCAGTTCCATACGGTGCCCATTTTTGGAGAAAACGGTGAAAAACAGCCACAGTATTTTTAAAATCTTTTCACCGTTATTTTAAAGATCAAAATTGTTTTTGGTCATTGGTTTTCTCTTTTCTGGATAAATACAGCATTTCACAAAGAAAAACTCAAACGATATGTTACAACCATCACCATCTTTATACCATGTATGTTATAGGTAAATCTGACGGTGAAGATTTCTGTTTCGGTATGCCACTAAAGTATGATAGTATACCTTTCAAGTACAAAATGTCTTATGCGCAAGTTAGCAGGGGGCAGCAATTTGGAACACCACTTAAGAAATGCTGCAGACTTTAAATTTGTCATTAGGCCTAAAAAAAAAAAAATTTTGTGTTGCCCTCAGCGACCGACCGTAAAAAGGCAAAACTTGGGGTCGGGATTTTTTTTTTTTTTTTTTTTTCTTCGAGTCCTAAAGTATCAAAACTCACCATTTTTGACAGAAAATGTAAGATTTAGCAGTAAAAAAGCGTGTCTCCTCAAAACGACCCAAGACCGTTGATTTATAAGCCCTGGTTACCATACATCCTGTATTTATTCTTAAATGTTTGAAAGTCTGCCAAAAAAAAAAAGAAATCGACCGACCGCCCCAAAATTTTTATTTTTCCACTTGAGGGCAACACAACAATTTTTGTTTAGGCCTTATTACTCATCGAGCAGATACTTGCTGTGTTCACCCAGGTGCCTAGGACAAACCATTCCTCCTGTCCAACAAATTGCGTCACTGATGCAACTCTGCAATATTTCTATTTTCAGTAAATTTTTATTTTTTTAAATGTCTTTAATTTTGGTGATATTTTGGTTGTTTTTGATATGGAATTCTTATTAACAAGAATTTATTAAAATGCAGCTGATTGTATTCAAATGAAAACATAACTTGGATGCTTCTTTTTATTTGGTTTTGAGAATGTCAGTGTCTGACTTGCCATTAGTTAAAATTTATTTCTTTAATTTGTCCTTAATTCCAACATGTGATAAATAACAATAATGATTTGGGAGGCTAATCATACTTACTAACAGCTGGGGTGCTGAATTGTGAATGATGGGGCTACAACGTGATCGAGTTGCTGGCATTCATGGGCGCCCTTGGCTGCCAGCAACATCAAACCATATATGACCACGGAGCACAGCCTGCGATCGAAAGTGTTTGAATTTTGGATCAAAACATTGGTGAGAGGTGAATGCCTAACACACTTGCCAGATTTACAATCAACTATTGATTCAGACTCGTCTTGATTGGACTCATAAAATGACATATCTGTTCTTCTGCCTGTTGAATGTTTGGGAGTGAGGGCTTTGTAGACCTGTAACAATGTGGGCATCAGTGAGGAGGACTGTTTTCAGCAATGCCCAAGCATTTGCCCATGCGAGTCTCTTGGCGCTGTAGCTGTCGTATACCTCCCTGGTGTCATCGGTCGGTCCATACTGGGATTCCTCTATGGGATCTTCTGTCCTGTTGTGTATCAGAGCTGGCACATGAGACTGGCTGTGACCAGCCAGAACCGGTTCAGACTGGTGACTGTGTGTGTGAGAGTTTGGTGCATAAGTCTCTACAGAACCAGTCTGATCTGGTTCCGACCGGTCGGAGCATGTATGACTGTCTGACACTTCATGTGACATAATCGTGTCATGTGTGGTGCAAGATTTACATGAGTCCATTTGGATTGAGCTGGAGAGATCTGGCTTGGACCTGTTGAGACCACCAGAGCCATACAAATACTGCCGTTGCAGTGCAGACTGGTCACAACTGGATAGAACCGGTTCCAACCTGTCCCTCTGGACACTAATCATTATGGCGGCTCTGACTTGTGATGCATCGCTCATCTTCCCCATGTTAGTCAAAACTTGCATCAGGTACCTCACAAACCCCTCGGCAAATGCTGAAACCACTGCGTCCTTGTAGACGGACAAGTTGCCACGGTAACAGGAAGTGGAATTTGACCCTTGGAGAAAGGAAAACAGAATCACAAATGCAAAATCGTTAAAATAAGTAAAATGTTTATAACTTATTCATGACCTACCGATATTTAGAAAGATCAGAGCACTTGAACAAAATGGCTGGGGTAAATTTGGTGCTGGAGCAGCAATATTTACTAGCTTATCACAAGATTAAGTAGCAATAAAGTACTTTCATGAGTACATAACTGACTTGTGGCCTCTAAAAATCAGTTGCACATTGTGCTATTAGAGGCATGGAAGCAGTAGCATTGGTATTATTTTAACAACTGTATGACAATATGCCATAATGCAGAATCCATATGAATTTTCATTCTTACCTTGAAGTTTCTGCAGTTGCTTGATGGTCATCTGCTCTGGACGTCCAGCCCCATGGAGGTACTGTCCGTCCTCTAGACAGCCTTGCAGTCTGTGAGCACATGACCAGAACCTGGTCTCAGATGCAGACAGGAGGTTGGACACAGGGTGACAGAGGACGGCAGTCTGTGGAGAGACGACAAAAATGCCGACTTGACAATTGCTCTGCTGAATTCAAGGTAGGGACTAAAGAGTGCTGAATTGTTCTGGCTCATGTCTGAACACCTCACATATGCTCCAGCTCAGGCTCCGGCTTCGTCTCTGTCATCCAAATGCTGAAAATATAGGTTGTGGTTTTTCATTGAAGCTGAAGCTCTGTTTTCTTGTTCAAACCAGTAATCTACTTCCGAACCGCAGCCAAAAGTCTTTATTTTAATACCCGTTATTTTAGAATGGATTCACGAAATGGAGCCAGAGCCTGAGCCAGAGCCAATGTTTGAAAAAGGGCCCCCAATATTTCTGTGACAACAAATTTCCTTCAGACTTTCTGTCACAAGAACCCTAAAAAAAATCAGGCAATTCCAAATACCGGTAGTGCAGCACCAAGAGTTTGCAACGCATTGGCCAATCACAATTCACAGAATATTTCGAAAAAATTCGCATCTGGAAAGTGAAGACAGATTCTGCGCATTGTGATTGGCCACCATCAAAACTTGCTTTCTGAAAAAAAAAAACATGAACGATAACGCCCAGGCATTCTTTCCCATTTCCCTGATCAGACTCACCTGCAGTAATGTTCCGTCCACGTGAATCCTAGCAAACGTCTTTCTCCTGGCCATCCCAGACCTGGCCCTGCCCCTGTCTACCCATGCAGTCTCCCAGCACGCCACACTGATGCCGCAGGCAGTGTCGTCTTCCGTAGCATCAGCCAGGTAGGTGAGAAGGTCTGTGCTGCAAGCTTCTCCTAGAGACTGAAGGGTCCTATAAGGGACATCTTGGAGGAGGAGGATTCTAGTGGAGAGGCAGTGATGTAAGAGATGCTCATCCGCACGACCCTTCAGCACGACAAGTCCGACGGCAAGCTGGATGACATGACAAGTGTTTGTATCTTAATTAAACCACAATGCAACTCGTTTTAATAACAAATTCACTGAAGTAATAAACTGCTTCGTCAACCAAAATAATGACCAGAAGTATATATGACGGTTCTGTATATCGCTTCTCCTCAGAACCACACAATACTCACAAGGGTTATACATGGCATCACCACAAACCATCCCTGTCTCAAAATTACCAAATTTCTTAAATTTCTGGGCGATCTCAATGAGAACTTTGAATGATTTACAGCATCAAGTTCCTCTATTACCTCTTGAAGCAGGGTGGTCATGTCCCGGAGCCAAGAGTTGTCTTCAGTCTTCACAAGTCCCGTCCTGCTGCTGACTACGGTCGTCATCTTCACTTTGTTCTTGTATCCAGCGTGTCTGAAGGTAGGGGACGCGTCTCCATTCACTAGCTGTCCAACAAAGCATGAAGGTAGATGCTGGTCAGTTTATCAACATTTTATTTCGGCATTCAGCACTCAGCTTACAATGCAATTCAATTGTAAAATACCTGGGGTCGATTTCACAAAGCCCTACGATCCATCGTAACTCGAGTTAATTTGAAGGATAACCCATCGTATCCAACATAGAGCTGCAATGCATCATACATCCTATGATTGATGAGTTTGGTGAAATCGACTCAGGTGGTGTTTGCCTTTGCTGAACTCTGTAAACACAAAATTCGCAGTGATGCAAAAAGGAGATAGGCAAAAGGCTGAAAACACACTTTTGTCAAACGCGCCATGTTCCCTTACCTTTGAAATACCCCTACCCCTCCCACAAATGTTGACATGCTTGCGTTCACATAAAACGTGCATCTAAACCTTTTATATCATCCAATTATTAGTGAAGATTTATTGTTTCCTTTTACCAAAGCTTTAAGATGTTTTCCTTCCGCCTCTGCAACTGCCGTCCTCTGATGGTCATCGATGGGAAGCAGTAGACCGACCTCCAAGCGAGAGTCTGATGTGGATGGACCAGCAATGCTGCACACGTTGACACGGTTCAAATCAGGCCACCTGCAGAGGAAATCAAGGTATGCCAAGGCCGACCAAAGTGTCATTATCTAGAAAGCATTCAGGTATTTCACAACACACGACCCTAACAAACCTATCTCCACTGTTGAAGAAAGCAAGTAAGTTGAAGGTTATCGAGAGAAGTTCACCAAAATTGGCGTCTGATTGCCAAACGAACAAAGATAATTGACTATTAGAGACACCACCAACATAGTTCTGGATAGCTCAGTTGGTAAGAGTGCCAGTAAAGTATTCCGGAGGTCACTGGTTCGAATCCTGCTCCAGTAAATTTTTCTTTGTTCACTTTTCAATGAGTGAAATTAAGTTTGCTGATTAAAATTCAAATAAATTAGACTTACTCCAAAAACATAGGAAGTGAAACTTTAAAACTGGCAGGCCCAGCCTCTGAAAAACCTTTTTCCAAGAGATAATGATAGCATATTAGAGTGCAGAAAATGAAATTGAGCCTAGAAGCTCGCCCCTGAAATCTAAAAACATGAGAAGGTTTTTTTCTCTAGATACAAACCTCGTGCTCCTATCTCTCCGTCCAGCGTGTACCTGTTGTATCCTAAAACTCTCAATGACTAGTCTCATCTCAAGATCAGATCCGTGGCTCAATCCAAGTCTGTCACAAAGGAAAATGAAAAACATTTGTGAAAATGTTCAAATGAAATAAGCAAAGCAACTGGCCAACACTATCAAAAGAGAGCATCAATTTGTTTAGCTCCCAACTCAAAATAACAAAATGTGAATTTTTGGAAAGAAAGTTTGATGAACAATACTTTGAAAGATATTTACCCGAGATGTTCCAGATGTGGCTCTTGAATTCTGTCTAAATGCTGGATTTCTTGTTTGTCAAGTGACAAAGATGAAAATGTAGTGGACTCTGGAGTCTGGTTAAGATCCAGTGGATGTCTTTCATTTTGTAGATACCAACTTCTGAAGGAAACTCCGGTATCCCTTGATTTAGGACAAGGCTCCCTGACCAAGGAATTAGGTTTCTCTGAATGTTCCTTTGAGCCTGGATCTAAGGCTAGGCTTGGATTTTTTGACATGCTGATGAGATGTGTTAGATCATTCGTTCCAAAATGTCTGCTGTTGTTAAGTACATTGCTTAGTCTTTTCGCAGCCGCCTTTTTCATTCTTTCTTTGACGATTCTATCCATGGTGTCTGGAGCATGAGATTCCGATATCGTTCCATTAGTTACTTCCTGTACATTCTGCAGGAGTCCAGCATGAAGTAGACTTGTACCAGTCTCGAGTTCTCTTTGGTGTGAGACACCATTTTCTCCACTTAGTGCGGCTGTCATTACCGATGTTGCCATACTGTTTACTTTGGTTTTGGTTGTTTTTGTGACAGCTTCTTCGCCATGGCAACTGCTTGTTGAATTTGTTTCCTTTGATATGTCCCGGCTTAAGACAGTTTCAACACTTCTGAAGTGTCTGCTGTTGTTCTGAATATTGGAGAGTCTCTTGGAGACTGTGTCCTTCTGCTTCTCTCGTAAAAGATTTTGCAGTGATTCTTCGATTGCACTTGGGGTTAGGTGAGCGATTGCAAATCTTTGAGCTGTTGCAGAGTTTGTATTGCACGTTCTAACATCACTCCTATCTTTCTGGAAGCTCTCTTGCAGCTGTGCCGAGTTTCCTGAGGATACCGATGAAAAGCAGGAATCAAACTCGTCTTGTTCAGTATCTGAGACTCCTCCAGTAGTTTCATCACGGCAAGGTCTTCCGTTTTCTGAGGGAATTTTCTGCTCTGTGTCCAATTCCTCAACAGGAAGACACGACTCAAGCTCATCAACTGCAGCTGGTTTTCCCGAGGAATCTCCCAAAGGAGACTGACTAGCAAAAGAGGTTACGTCTTTGATGGGAAAACAGGAATCAAACTCATCATCACTGTCATCCTGAACCTGTTGGCCATTCACTGGACTGTCTGATGCAAATTCCTTGTGAACTTGATGATTGGTGACCTGGGGAGGGGGACCTAATCCATCCTCATAGTGCTTATCATCATCAAATAGTGTTGACAGAGCTTCACGATTCACTCCACGCAGATCTAGAGGACATTCTGGAGGCTCTGTCTCTCTTTCAAAATACCATGAGATGTCATCATCTTCACAGCTGGTTTCGGGTTTACTTGGAGAGTCTGTAACTTGTTCCCGTGTTGATGACGTCGGTTTCAGAATCATCGGTTGGGGTATAGGCATATTTAGCTGAACTTCAAGAAATGGTTCCTCTTCCTCGTCACTTGCAAAGTCCTTTTCAAAGTCAAAGGCTTCTGATGGTGCTACAAGACTTAATCTATCATTGTCTAGACTGTCCTGATGTTCTGAGGTGCAGCTCTTCCCTGAAGCTTGGGGGTTATTCTCCAGATCAGCTTCTGGGGTTCTGTGTGGCTCAAGGGTGTGGTGAGAAACTTGGGAGCAGGATACTGCGATCGTGTCCAATGTCGCTTGGCACTGCTCCAAGCATTCATCTCCATACTTGATGATTGCTTCAACTGGCACACCCTACATTTATCACAAACAGAATGAAAAACGAGAAATCAGTTCGGATCCTACAACAGGTACATGTTTGCCTTGACAATGAACGGTATGAGACAAATGACGATTTTACTTCCATTACCGATTGTTCTTATGAGTTATTTACTGACATTTGCAGCAAACCGTCAACTACTGTGACACTCCAACACCTTGAATCTGGTGCTATGGTTTACAGTGTGTACATACAAAATAATAATACCAATAATTGAAACGGTTCTACATCTATAGACCGATCCGACGGGACGACCATGGATGTAGGATTACTGCAATGTCCCCACCTGCCTTCTGTCTGGCAACAAAAGAATTTACGCTCTGCCGCACTCTGTACTGCATGGTGTAAGTCCTCTAATCAGGGGGACACCACAGTAATGGCGGATAATATGACGAGGCGTCCGATCGGTGGATAAAGTGAGCTGGGTTTGGATCAAGTCAGTCTGTTCATACCTGGATGAGAAGTGCCTCCATCTCAGTTCCCCAGAAGCCTGCCATTGTCATCAGGGTGGTGGTTCCAGATCCATTCGCCTTCTGATGGGCCAAACAAGCCTCAAGAGCTACATGGCCGACAGGATGCTGAAGAAGATTGAATAAGAAAATTTGGTTACAATTTTGCCATGAACTGGATTTCAGGTAATAGCCAAAATCGTGAACGAGGAGTAAGTAGGGCTCCAGTAACAGGCTCTATCTACGAGTGCTACTGTGAAGTCTTACGCCTTGGTTCCACTAATAAGCCGATGGAGGATCCCAAGACCATTAATGGAGTGCCCAGTAAAAACAGTTTATCAAATGGAGGTAAATGGACTGTTCCGGCTTTGCTCCCAAGTCCCACCCGCATGTGTGTTTTACATACCGCCTATGACCAAATTTGACTGAGCCTTTTGTGGTCACCTGATTACAAGGCATCCTCCAATTAGTCAATGTGCACAGTTTGATTGACAGGCCAGAAGGGTCCATTCTACGTAGCGTTCAAGATGAAAAGGAACCTACCTCTACTTCTAGTTTAGACAGGAACTCAGAACAGCTGGAAATCAGACTACTGGCTTCAACTTCATCCTCAATCATGCATTTTATCCTGCAAATTAGCAAAATTATTGTTAAATATTTGACGTAAGCAAATAAATAGAAATGTTCATTATCTTGATTAAAATAACATTAAATCTTGCTATCACTTAGTATCAGTTTTCACTGGGACCTCTGTTTATTGTAAATTGTGTTGGCAGGCAATACGTCACTTATTGTGTAAGCACACTCTAGCGCAATGTGTACTACTAGTAATTACATGCGCTTGTTTTCACTCAAGCCACATTCATTGTCAAGCATTGTTCAACTTCAGTGACCAAAAAAGCCAGGATGTTCAACCGAAAGAATAAAAATAGTAAGCATCACACGGTAAAGATATGACTTACCTTTGATCTGGTCCAAGAAATGATCTCACAGAGAAACCTGACAGTGAACAACAAAAAAGAAATAAGATACACCTGTAATTAGTCAATTTCATTATATACTAATTACTAATACTAGGCCTTAAAGGGATTGCATACGTTTGGTAATTTGAGCCTACTGTTTGTTTCAAACCAATATAATTGTATATATATACCATAAAACTAACCTGTGAAAGTTTCAATTCAAAAGGTGGTAGCGTTTTTGAGATTTTGGCGACAAACTACTAGCGGTTATTTCACGCCAGAGAACAGTTAGTCAATGGCTGAGAAGCGTTACGGCCATAACGCTTCTCAGATTCATAATTTTTGGAGATAAAAAGTGACATATTTTTCCATAACCGCGGTACTTCGAATTGAACGTTTCTCAATATGCATTATACTATCCAAAGCAGCTGTACTTCTCACCAAGTAAGTTTTTATTGCAATAAATTTTCAGAGTCATTACCAAACGTATGCAATGCCTTTAAATTAGTGCCATGTGCATAGTGAATCTAAATTTAACAGCAAACTCGGATCAGATTTTATGGACACATTTCTCGATATTTAATCACACTAAATGGACCAACAGTGCCAAGGCAAAAGGCTGGAACTTACATAATGCATTCAGCGCCTGAAGTGATGAATAAGTTGACATTTTGTCACGACAAGCAAGAAAACGAAAGAGAAATCGCGACACCGGTAAAGCAATGCATGCTGTTCTCGTTGTTTACTGTTGTCAAAAATAAGAATTTGGAAGTGCGCCCTCAAGAGACGGTAGATTTTATTAGCAAGATGGCGGCGCCCAGACAAATTTCGTGTTTACTTTTATCGCGCATATTTCTGCTCAAAAAAGCAGCTTGCAATCCATTGCTGGCACAGAATCATGTGTCTGTGTCTTCGTGTATACGCCAGAGACATTTATCACCTTCGAAGTTGGTAATTTCTTCTTCTAGAAGGGATATTTTGAGAAAAACTTTTTGCACTGCCGATGATGATACTGAAAAAACTGCTACAGAAAATCAGCCCTCATCAAGTGCAACTCGTTCAGCTGCTGCTAGCTCAAGTAGTAGTACTTCTGCTAGCACTACGATCAAGAATGTCAAGGCCAAAAGCAGCGTTAATACTGAAGATTCACGTCAAGGACGAGACCAGAATCCAGCACGTCCAGTAAATAATGGAAATGTCAACCACCCAGACCCATCAGATGTTTCAGGAACTGAAAATCATGCACTCAGCAGGAACCGTCCTCCCGCCTGGCGGGGTCAGGAAGGAGATATCAAAATCAGAGCGGATTCGCTATTTGACTTGTCATCAGACCTGAAGACGACGGTTAATCTTGAGCAGCAGCAAATACAGAACAAAGACTTTTATCGTCGTCGTATGGAGAGTGAGTGGAGGTCTGGTCCATCAGCACAAGCCTTCAGAGGTTACCAGGAATACGACTCCGGGCCGGGTCAATTTGTAGATGCTCCTCCCATCGTCACTGAAAACAGAAAGCCTATAAAAGAACCTGCATTTTATTATGCTTTTGCAGGTACTTAAATTTTACTCCAGTCCGGCAATAACACTTTTAAAATGCTTACAGTTTTCCTGTCGTTAACATTCAAACCACACAACCAGACTTTGTTGTGGTGATTGTAACCTTTGGTCTGTGTCTGTAATGTGTCATGAAACATGAACCAAGACAGACCAAGGGTTACGAACATCACAATTTTATACATTTTATAGCGGTTATTCACTGACGTCATAAAATCATGTGATTGGCCGTCAAGCTTTTTTATGTTCTTCATGGTAATTAAGCGGCTTGTTTACATGTGTGCAATCATTGTGCTTGACAGCCAATCCAAGCATGAATTACCTCTTTATACCATGTAGAATTGCATGATGTGCTTGTAAGTTGTATGTTGTATTGTTTGTTTTTGCAGGTTTGTGTTGCTGTTCTTTGTTAATGGGACTTGCCGTCTTTAGGTCTAAGGAGAAAGAGAAGGATACTATCCAAGTCCTCATTGCTAAGTCATGGGTAAGTATTGACTGTTCAGTCAAGTCAAATTCCCCTACAGAACCCCTAGTCCACCAAAAAAATGCTCAGAGTTTGTGTGATCAACGCATACTTGGCCTAGAGATTCGCATTTTTATCAAATGATCCTCAGAACTGCCAAATTTGTCTTCTTAAGGTTGCGAATAGAGAGGGTAACTTGGCCGAAGCAGAGGAACTCCTTCACAAAGCCCTGAATATGGCTCAGGATGAGAAGAATCAGGACGCTATCACGTTCATCTACGATCAGGTTAGTTCGTGAATTGTTGGCCGATTCTGGTTCTTGGTAAAGAGAAATTAATCAACATTGTCTTGTTTGGTCACAGCAGTGGCTGTGGCATTATCAGTGATGGGTATGGCGTTGGTACAAATGGTTGCTCATTGCCTTGACTAGTTTCCCTGGTCATTGCCTTGTTGTCCCCAGTGGTTATTGCCTTGGTGCTCTTGGTCAGTGTCATGGTGCCCCTGGTCATTGACTTGGTGCCCTGGTCAATGCCTTGGTGCCCCTGGTCATTGCATTGGTACCCCTTGTCATTGCCTTGGTGTCCTGGTCATTGCCTTGGTGCCCCTGGTCATTGCCTTGGTGCCCCTGGTCATTGCCTTGGTGACCTTGTCATTAATTACACCTGTTCATAAAACCTTGTCTATTTTTCTTCCAAGTTGGCCAACTTGGCCATGAAGCACGGCAGACTAACCAAGGCCGATGGTCTCTTCAAGGAAACCCTGAAGCGCATGATATCATCGGGAACAGCACAGGATGACAGTGCCGTCATCGAGATCTCCCTCAAGCTAGCCAGGATGTACGACAGAATGAGAAGGTATTAGCGGGCATGGATATTCTCGTCATTAGATCTTGGAGATTCTGCCGAATCATCATGTTGAGAGAAGGAAAGGATGTTGAGCCAGTTTTTAAGAGATGACTGCAGTGACATTACACTTGGGTCAAATTTCTGTGGGAGGGGGAGGGGGCACAAAGGCATGCACCAATTTTGCACAAATGTGCTGTAGATCTCATCCTGAAACTGAAATTGAATTCTGTTTCTTGATTTGAGATATATCTGTTCGGGTTCTTTTCAGGTACGAAGAGGCAGAGCAAGGTTTTCGCTGGTGCATCACCACCACAGAGAAGAGAATAGCCCAGCCCAACGACAAGGAAGCGGCTCGGAACTTGCAGTCCCTTCTAGGGATGTGCCTGGACTGCTTTGGTAGATACCTGGCTGCCCACGGCCGCCTCCAGGAGGCCAAGGAGACGTACAAGAGGGCCTTGGACATCTGTGAGAAGGAGCTGATGATTGATGGAGTCCCTCATCCTCAGGTATTCAACTCAGTGGAGAAGGAATGGAATGCCAGACTGCCTCCTTCCATCAAAATCCCTCCATCTACATATCTGTTTGTCTTTGTGTGTCTAGTGTTTTTGTCCCCAACCCTTCCCGCACCCCATCTAATTAAGCAAATAAGACTCTGTTACCTGGGATGGATTTCACCAAACTCATCATAACTTATAGGACTTATGATGCATTGCAGCCCCATGTAGAAGTCGTAAGATAGGATGGGATATCCTTCGTATCTGGAATTATGATCGATTGCAGGGCTTCATGAAATCGACCCCTGGACTCCTTCACTTTCGAGTGCAAACTCCACCGATTCAGTTTCAAAGCCCAGTTAATAGCCAAAGGAAAATTAGATAATATATTAGAATTGTGTATATTGTAATGACGGCAAATTCCTTGATGGTGTAATGAAAAGTGGCCTTTTTTAATGAAGCATACACTCTCTATTGTAGGGTGTCACACTTCAAGGACCTTTATTGAAACAGGTATGAACACCTGGCCACATTCTTAGGACTGTTCTCACTTTAGAAAAGGAGGATTTCACTTTTAATCTTTTTTTCCTCTTTTTCTGTGCAGACTGTCATCCTGCTGAATGATCTTGGCACCGTCTACGATCTGGGAGGCAGTTACGATAGTGCTATTGAGTACATCCAGAGGGCGGTAGACTTGGCTGAGCAGAGGTCACCCAGCGACTTACCAACGGTGCTTTGCAACCTAGCTTCAGTCAAAATGCATGCCGGTAGGTTACGGAAACGCAAAACCAAGGGCCTGTCTCAAAGCTCGGCTCCAGCTCAGGCTCCGGCGTCATCTCTGTATTCCATATGCTTTAAGTATAGGTTGTGGTTTTTCATTTAAGCTGAAGCTTTGTTTCCATTTTAGAATGGATTCATGAAATGGAGCCAGAGCCTGAGCCGGAGCCGGAGCCGAGCTTTGAAAAAGGCCCCAAATGTTAATCACTTATGCGTTAGGATAGCCAGACGTTTTGATCCTAGCAGAATCTTTCTCAAAGGTCTTTTATAAAACAAGATTTTCTGGACAGACTCCCCTTGAGGTTGATTCTTCCTCTCCTTTGCATCTCAGGAACACCATCCAAAAATGAATCATCAGCACTCTGAGCCTCCTTTAAGGTCATGACTAGGGAATTGGGATGAGTGTGTGGCGTCCTTCAGTCTCGAAAGTCTATGGTCTTGCATTCTGGGATTTTGGTCTGGTTCGGGAACAGCGTCGGATGTGGCTGACCATAATATGCATACATGTATGTGAATGACATAACTAAAGTTTGTTACCCTCCTGAAGACAAACAGAGCACACTGTTTGGAACGCTTAGTGTTAAGCTGAGAAGCACACTCTTATATAAGAGATTACACGGTGTCATCGCAAAGCTACCCTTCCATGCATAGCTTTAAGTCTTATTTGGCGTACCAATATACGTGTGCTGTGTCATTTCCAATGACTTATTTTACTGTTCTCTACTATTTTATAGAGAGGTTTGAGGAGGCGAGGGTTCACTATGACCGAGCCCTCCATCTGGCCGAGAGGCAGGGAGATGACACTGCCATCTTAGAGATCAAGAACAGTATCGCTCAGATGGAGACCAACCAGTTCCTGAAAGCCCAGAATAGCAAACAAGAGAAGACGGGCAAAGAAGGAAGAAAATGAATCCATGATTCGTAAAGATGAATTCGGCTTACCATCCTCTCGTCATATTCAGTCTTGAGTGTATTTTTGTTAATCACTCCCAGGCATTGAATTATTATGTATTTCTTTTCATCAGTCTTTTTTTTTTCTAGAGAGATAAAGAAAATGACTCCCTCCATTTTGAGGCTTTCTCCGCCCACATCCTTATCCCATTCAGAATAACTTTATGCATTTGGTTGTCTTGATATTTCTCATTTTAGATTACTGGATTCACTTAATAATTACTGAAAAGCAGCATCCTCTTTGAGTGACCCCCCCCCCCCCCCCCCCTGTGCTGGTTGCAGCATTGCTAATGCTGTATGTAACTTAAATGTTCCTTGGGATATAGCGGTATGTGAGTGGTTTCATGGCTTCTGAATGCCAAACAAAGTAACATAACTGAGACTTTTGGCTTGATAGCTCAGTTGGTTGAGTGCTGTTATGCTATTTGTGGGTTTTAGGTTCAAATCCCACTCCAGTAAATTTTTCACCTTTCAATGTTTTGAAGAATATAGATGCTCCATCATGCCATCTTATCTTGTATACCTTTTTCTTTTCTTTTCTTTTTTTTTGACAAAAAGAATTTCACTAGCATTCGATTTTAATAATAATAATAATCAGTTAGCATTTATATAGCACCCGTCCATGATAAAATCGTGCTCCGGGGCGCTTTCTATAAAAGTAAAGACACTGGATAAAACATATTACAATTAATTCTTTAAATAATAGAAATAGTAAAACAACAAATAATAAAACAATAGCAGCTAACAATTATAAATTTTTAAAACTTGAATCAAAAATCTGTAAATATGAACCAAAATAGGGAATTTGGAGTTTTGGACCATAAAACGCTTGCTTAAAAAGTTTTATATCAAGTTTTATTTTAATAAAACCTGTACTGTATCAATCTAATTATTGAGTGAATAAATTGCCTCAAGTTGAGAAACTTCATGACTTAATATCTTGTGATTGTCAGCGTAATATCCACCATTTTCAGTGTATGCCTATTTTCACTTTTGATCAATGTTACCAAAGCCATTTGGGAATGTTAAGTTTTCTGAGGGAATGTCATTTGCTTTTGTTTTGAATAACTTTCCGTTCAGTCGCACTTTGTCGTTTGGGGTATCCGGTGTGCGGGGGTAATATATTGCAACAAATATTTTTGACGATTTTAATTTTAATTTAAGTTTAAGTATAAATAAACTGCTACAAAACTGCTCATCAAACAAAATATTAACCAAAATAATGACCTGAAATATATAAATAAATAAATAAATAGGAATATTACGTGCTTGGTAGGACCTGACGATTCATTTTTCAATCCAGTAAATTTTGTATTGAAAAGTGAACAAAGAAATAGTTGGCTCGGTTAAGTGGGCGGGGTTTAAACCAGCGACCTCTGGAATAATGTACCGGCAGGCAATTTTTAGCTATGATGACATAAGGTACGGCAAAATTATTAATAGATAAATTGCTAAATGTTTAATTGTTTGGTTTTGGGTTTTTTTTTGCAGTTTCTCTGCATTGCATCATTATTTGAGCACTATAAATATTCAGCACTGAGTCTGCAAACATTATTGGCACCCGTTTTGTTCCTCCGTGTTGCTAAAACTTGACGAGTGGTGGCGCCCTTTTTTACTTTTTGATCCACGTGAAAGATGGCAGACACGGGAGAAAAGTTGAGCAAGAGGTTCGTAGAAATTGTCATTTTTCACAATTTTCCTACCATTTGTGATGGTTATTCTTGACGAATGATATGAAATAGCTCACGCTCATTCCTTTGCACAAAAGGTTTCATTGAGGTATTTCAGCAAATGCATTTAAGTGGCCGTTTTTTGGCGATTGTGGGTTTACGGGATCCCAAAACACATTGATTTTTTTGGCTCTGAACTAACTTCTACTCCTCAAAAATGATACTTTTGACTTCCAGCAAATGTTCCTGGGTCCTTAAAAGCCTAGATTGAAGAAATTTGTTAAACATTTCAGAGTTAAAATTCAATTTTCTTACGCGCTTCTTGTAAACTTTAAAACAGGCCGTCTGAACGCGTGAGGCCATTTTGTCTGGTCTGGTTAGTCTAGTGCCCAGACCCAACATATCAAGAGTCCTCAAAATGTCAGAGTGGAAACCAGACTATTCTCGTGTGCGGCCGTCCGTGCAGTGGTGAAATGTTACAATCTTGGTTACCGTTTTTACCCCATAATTTCCCTCAAAAATCAAAGCCCTGCCCTCTTTCCAAAAAATTAACCTTGGTAATATAGAGGAGAAGACCAACAAAGTATATGTAGGTAAGTTACTTTTCAAAAAGAAGTTTCCTTTCCTTTATAGTTTTAGGACCCGTAAAGCTACAATCCCCCGTTTTTTAGTATTACATGGATGAGCGGTTCAACTAATTCAAGGGATTTCCGTTCATAATGCCATATTATAGTGTACATAATGTACACATGTACATTTGTACATTGATGCATAGTACACACACGAGTCTTGCATCATTTTTTACTCTGCACTTTTGGCATGTTATTCCGCCCGGAATGATCACAAATAAATAGGCCTTACTCTGTATTTCATATCTGGCATTCTGAGAAGGAAAGGGGCAATTTTCAAGCCGGTTTGTGATGTTTTCACTCTTTGTTGTCATTTCATTTGTCTTTGACATTGACTTTGACATCTGCTACACAGGTTGAGTAGGTATTGCATCATTATTTTGGCATTCCCGGAGATAAGTCTACTCTGGTTAGCTGGTACCCAGACCCAACAGACAAAGAGTTATATCTAGGATTAGACCCAGTAACTGGGGTGCTGAACTCCCTTTTTTGACTTTTGGGGTTGACGGTCGGTCTAGCGCCCCAGTGAATCCTATAGGGCAAAATGTGTCGTACACAGGAAAAATAAAATTTCACGGCACTTTCGCCGAAAATGTCCCAAAATGACAACAAAAACATTGCAAATCAGGGGTTTGCTCCACACATTTCTAGTCTTAATTCCAAGGCCTATAGGGCGCCCCCGCGCGGCGGACATGGATAAAATTCTGTGGGATCAGATAGCGGTTAGTCACACTGCGCGGCCCTCTATTGACTGCACTTACACACACACTTAGGTAGTAACGTCTTGGAATCAAGACTAGACATGTGTGGAGCAAAACCACACAAAATGGCGGATCTTAAATCGTGGTCGTCTGGTTGTTCGTCGGAAAACATTGATTTACATCACACAGAATGATTGTGAGTACAAATGAATAGGCCGCAATTCATCCCTGACAATCGGAGAAGAGATGGAGCGATTTTCAAGCTGATTTGCGCTGTTTTTGTTGTCATTTGGGGACATTTTCGGCGAAAGTGCCGTGAAATTTTGTTTTCCTGTGTACGACACATTTTGCCCTATAGGATTCACTGGGGCGCTAGACCGACCGTCAACCCCAAAAGTCAAAAAAGGGAGTTCAGCGCCCCAGTTGGTAATCTAGGATAGTTAATTACTGTACTCAGTAGGAGCTGGGTACCAGCTAGGCTTATAGGCCTACCAGAGTGGACTAATCTCAGGGTTCATGCCATTATTTTCCTGAAATTTAAAGTCAAACTGCTCCTATTAAAGCCAGACCTGTTTCCCTGGTTTGCTCTTTCTATATAGTTTATTGAAGCAGAGCAAGCAATGAAAAGGCACACATTCCCTCCGCCCTCGCTACGAACTGCCCACACGGACGCCTCGCCCACAGACCAAAACCCATGTTCCACACAAGTTTGAAATATGGCGCCCTCTTGTGCCGCACTCTTGCCAGGCCGGGGTCACCCAATCAAGCTCTGAATTGGAGGCGGGGCCAGATTTGGAAAGGGGTGTTGGTCGGTAGCAATTGCTCCTTTACAGACAATGGAAGGTTAGTGGACAATTTGGCAAACCTTTCAAAATAGCAAAATAGAAAAGTAAACGAGATTTGTCGTATAAATCTAGACGTCCCTTATTCACACAAGCCACCGGTTTCAATGTTTGAATCTTCATTTTTAAAATCTTACCCTTAAAACTCGACATGACCCAACAAAGCTAGACTCACTCATATTATGAATTGTACCTTTTCGATTCCTTGCTCTGCTTGGTTATTAATTCAAAAGTAAAACTTTATTAGAACAAAAGTAATTTTTAAAAAAATGACAGAAATTTTATTGTTTGTGCAATGTTTATATACTAAAAAGTAAAATTATTTTAAGAACTAGTCATGGACCCTTTCATAAGCCGGAAGTCTGCAGGGTTTACGAGAAATGCACACATGGAACAGTTAGCCCGGCTGTCCGGGAAAGGGTCTTGGCCTATTAGTAATTACATTAATAACTACCGTCAGTTACTCATCATTATTAAACAAATTGCAACAACAAGTGCACAGAATCAGACTCTTCAGAAGGTCTTCATTTGACAACTTAGCATCAAATTTAGATCGGTAATTATTTCTGGGAAAAGTAGCCAGCTGAAATATATAATCTACTTTAAGGATTGGGAACCCTGGAACTCGTGATAAAACATATTTTCCTCTCTCATTCCATCCAGTGAGTTGAAGAGGAGAGCCAAGGCCGCCAAGAAGGCCGAGGAGAAAGAGGAGAAAGCCAGAGCCGCTGCCAAGAAGGAAGAACAAGATGGAGCCAAGGCAGCTGCCAAGAAACCAGCCGTGGACGAGGAGACGCTGGATCCCAGGGTAGGTACAGTTTCAATCATTCACCACTTGGTCATGTGCCGCTACAAAATTAATTTTCAAGGTGTTCCCAGCAGGATTCAAACCATGTACCTCAGAAGAAAGGGCAAGCAACACTCCAACTGTAGCACTATATCAGTATATTAAGATAACTTTCCATTTCCTTCTTGGTACCCAATTCAGGAAAACTTCAAGGTTGCTGTCAGGATTTTAACCCTGTACCTCAGAAATAACGATCAAGCACCTCTCCCACTGTATCACTATAAGATAGCTATCAATTTCTTTCTTGGTTCCTGTTCAAGGAATACTTCAAGATATGCTGTCCAGATTCGAACCTTGTACCTCAGAAATAACGATCAAGCACCACTCCCACTGTATCACTAGCAATCCATTTCCTTCTTGGTGCCCGATTCAGGAAAACCTCATGACTTGCTGTCAGGATTTGAACCTTGTACCTTTAGAAATAAAGAGCAAGCACTACTACCACTATAACTCACCCATTTCTTTCTTGGTTCGTGTTCCAGGAATATTTCAAGATTCGGTCTCAGATGATCAGCAGCTTGAAGGCATCCGGTGATTCTCCCTACCCTCATAAGTTCCATGTCACCATCTCACTGTCTGAGTTTATTGAGAGGTACATCGATCTAGAATCAGGGCAGGTGATGGATGGTCAAGTGCAATCTCTCTCAGGTAAATATAATCAGGATGACAAATAACTCGGGTCTTTGACATTGATGTCTCTAGGCTCCCGTAACTTATTCCAGGCTGATTTGAGATATCTGGCCATTGGTTAGGGTAATTAGTCACAGCCACTGAAAAGCCAGGCCAGGCCTGGGGTTTGCCTGTAGTTTGTCTGGGGTTTGCCTGGGGTCTTGGGCTTCTATTATCCCCAGCCTTGAACTATCAACTTCAAGGCCCTGATCTGTCCTGGATCGTAGATGAAAAGCCAGGCCAGACGTGGGGTTTGCCTGGGGTCTTAGGCTTCTATAATCCCAAGCCTTGAACTATCAGCTTCAAGCCCTTGCTGTGTCCTGGATCATGGTTGGCACTAAACCTAATTGACAGAGTCCATATTGATCATGGACAACATCTAGATCCTGCTTAGTTTTATTCTCACTCCTGCCTCCCGCTTTGCTATTTTTTCAGGACGTGTACACGCCAAGCGAGCATCAGGAGCTAAACTGATCTTCTACGATCTCCGAGCTGAAGGCAAGAAGCTTCAGGTCATGTCCAACGCCTCGTAAGTAAACAGCTCTAAGACCTTGTTCCCGTAGATAGATTCTTTGCTAAACTGTCTTCTAAGCAGGATCTTTCTTTGACAAAGATCCTGCTTGGATCGAATCCTCTGGTTCTATTTAGCCTTTGACAAAGATCCTGCTAGGATCGAATCCTCTGGTTCTATTTAGCCTTTGACAAAGATCCTGCTAGGATCGAATCCTCTGGTTCTATTTAGCCTTTGACAAAGATCCTGCTAGGATCGAATCCTCTGGTTCTATTTAGCCTTTGACAAAGATCCTGCTAGGATCGAATCCTCTGGTTCTATTTAGCCTTTGACAAAGATCCTGCTAGGATCGAAACCTCTGGCCCTCTTTAGCCTCTGACAAGGATCCTGCTAGGATTGAAACCTCTGGTTCTATTTAGCCTTTGACAAGGATCCTGCTAGGATCGAAACCTCTGGCCCTATTTAGCCTTTGACAAAGATCCTGCTAGGATCGAATCCTCTGGTTCTATTTAGCCTTTGACAAAGATTCTGCTTGGATCGAAACCTCTGGCCCTATTGAGCCTTTGACAAAGATCCTGCTAGGATTGAAACCTTAGGCCCTATTGAGCCTTTGAACAAAGATTCTGCTTAGATCGAAATCTCTGGCCCTCTTTAGCCTTTAACAAAGATTCTGCTTGGATCAGAACTCCTAGGCCCACAGAATCAGGCATGGAGACTGAAAACCCAATCCACTCGTGGACTGAGCCGGACTCGAACCCGGGCCACCAGAGGTGAAGGCTAAGGAAAGAACAACTGCGCCAACTTGACCCCCATGTTTGTGTTATGTTTCTTATTTTCTCTCTTTTTTTTTGTCGCAGCAAATTCTCTTCTGAGGAGGAATTTTTCAAGGCCAATGATAAGATCAGAAGAGGTGACATCATCGGTGTCCGTGGCAACCCTGGTATGCAATAAATTTGTAATCATAAATTATTTGATATTTCCTTAAAGATGCTGTACTTAAAATTACCAAAACGGCATCTTTGGCTCTTCAAAAATATCAATGAATCAAAATTATGTTTCAAAGCCAGCCTGGGTATTATGATTGATATTAACATGTTATTGAAAGGTGAACAAAGAATAATTGTCTGGAGCGGGATGCTGTACAGGCGCTCTTTCAATGGGAGACTTTTGAGAACCGGTCTTCAACTCAACAGCGCACGCATGCACGCGTTGTTTTGCGCCTGCGCTGTTTTGCGTGCGTTTGCGCTGTTGACTCGAACACCGGTTCTCCAAAGTCTCCCATTGAACCACCCAAAACTATGTTGGCCGTCTCTCTAATTGTCAATTAACTTTGTTCGTTTGGCAGTCAGAAGCCATGAAACCACTCACATACTGCCATATCCCAAGGATCATTTAAGATACACGGAGCATTAGCAATGCTGCAACCTGAGATACAGTATATCAGGGATCCCCCAAAGAGGATGCCGCTTTTTAATCAATAGAATCATCAAATAATCGCAAGGGAAACTGACTAGATTAATTTGAAGGTGAGCGAAAAAATAATTGACTGTAGCAGGTTTAATATGACCATAACGATGATGATTGTTATTCTTCTTTTTTTTTCAGGAAAGACAAAGAAGGGTGAGCTGAGTATCGTTCCTTCTGAGATGACTCTACTCTCACCTTGCCTACACATGCTGCCTCATCTTCACTTTGGTCTGAAAGACAAGGTAACATGAAGCATTAAGCCACTTGCTAATGCGAGGCGTATCTTCAATGATCCTTGGAATATCAGTGGTTTCATGGCTTCTGACTGCCAAACGAACAAAGATAATTGACAATGGGAGACTTTTGAGAACCGGTCTTCAAGTCAACAGCGCACCTCACGCACAACAGCGCAGGCGCAAAACAACGCGCGCATGCTCCCAATTGCGTGCGCGTGCGCTGTTGACTTTAAGAATGGTTCTCAAAAGTCTCCCATTAGGGACACCACCAACATAGAGCTGGATAGCTTAGTTGGTAAGAGCCCCGGTACGGTATTCAGGAGGTCGCTGGTCTAAATCCTGCTCCAGTCAATTTCTCTTTGTTTACTTTGCAATAACTTTAAATGAACCAGTCTGTTTCTCTTGTGGTTGTTTAATGGTTTAATTTAATTTGATGGAAACATATTTCACTTGTTCATTGAAGTTGTCATGTCATGGTATCTATCTGTTTTAACAAATCTGCAAAATTAATCTGCAATATGAGAGGAATGCATTCAGCAGAAAGTGGATGAGTTGAAATTTACCAGCTTAAACAATGTTATTGTTAACAGGAAACCCGATTCAGACAGCGATATCTTGACCTGATCATGAACGAGTACGTACAGCAGAAGTTTGTCGTCCGAGCCAAGATCGTCGCATACGTCCGCAAGTTCCTGGATGACCTGGGATTCTTAGAGGTGATCATTATTTTCCTGTCGTAGGATCAGACTGCTTGCTCAATAACTGCCCTGCCACTAGGAGGGTTACCCTATGCAGCAGGGAGTCTGTAGGGTATTGTAGGGTCAGACTGCTTGCTCAATAACTGCCCTGCCACTAGGAGGGTTATCTTATGCAGCAGGGTGTCTCTAAGGTATTGTAGGGTCAGACTGCTTGCTCAATATCTGCCCTGCCACTGAGAGGGTTACCTTTATATGCAGCAGGGAGTCTGTAAGGTATTGTAGGGTCAGACTGATTGCTCATTAACCGCCCTGCCTCTAGGAGGGTTACCCTATGCAGCAGACAGGGATCAGGCTCCTTACTAAGAATCTGACAGCCACTAAGAGAAGAAGTAAGGCACTACATCCCAAGACATTGGACTCCAGCAATCAGAAGTTCTACGACTGATGGACAAAAAGAAAGCAGTGGGCAGAACACTTAATGGCAGTGTCTTTCACTCTGTTCAAGGATGATTGATGATGACAATTGAGTCTTGCCTAATCTAACACGATCTTTCCTGCTTCAGGTCGAAACGCCGATGATGAACATGATCGCCGGTGGAGCCACGGCTAAGCCGTTCATCACTCACCACAACGACCTAGACATGGACCTCTTCATGAGAGTAGCTCCGGAGTTATACCACAAGGTAGCATCCCAGTACTCTCTAGAAGAATTGAATAATCACAATTTTTGATTTTGTTTAATCTTGTCTCAAGAAAAGTATTACATCCAAATGAAAATCACTATAAATTCCCGTCAAACTGTAGATGCTGGTAGTCGGCGGCATCCAGCGTGTGTATGAAATCGGTCGCCAGTTCCGTAATGAGGGCATTGACATGACCCACAATCCGGAGTTCACGACCTGCGAGTTCTACATGGCCTATGCCGACTACAATGATCTCATGGATATCACAGAAAAAATGCTGACAGGTGGGTGACTAGGGGCTTTTCTCAAAGCTTGGCTCCGGCTCCGGCTTTATCTCTGTCATACTCTGAAAATATAGATTGTGGTTTTTCATTGAAGCTGAAGCTCTGTTTTATTTTTCAAACCAGAGAAGCTACTTTCAAACCACAGCCAAAAGCCTCTATTTTGATACCTATAACTTTAGGATGGATTCACGAAATTGAGCTGGAGCTGGAGCCTGAGCTGGAGCCGAGCTTTTAGAAAGGCCCCAGAATCTCCAATATTCCTTCAGGACCCTATCAGCGTTAAAGTTTCTCTCCCTTAATACATGTATTGTTTTAAATATGTCATAACAATTTGGACCTCATCTTGGCAGGTATGGTGAGGAGCATCACGGGAGGGTCATTGAAGGTCACCTATCACCCTGATGGCCCAGAGGGAGAAGCAAAGGAGATTGACTTTACCCCACCATTCAGAAGGATACACATGATAGAGGACCTGCAGAAAATACTTCAGGTGAACTTCCCCCCTATGGACAAGCTGGATACTGCCGGTAAGCAGATCGGTATTCTTTCTTTTATGTATAAAGCTCAATGTGTAAGACATTCTGCACAAGCAATCAGATGGTTCAGGGGTTCAAATCTCAGGCTGTGTTCTGTGATCATAAAATGGGTTGATGTGGCTGGCAGCCAAGGGCGCCCATGAAAGCCTGCTACTCGATCACGTTGAAGTCGCATCCTTCGCAATTCAGCACCCCTGCTGCGAGTAAGGATGATTAGCCTCCCAAACTAGAAATATCATTCTCACTGATCATCTAAATGTCTCTCTTTTGTCAATTTTGTGACGTGTGACTCATTTTGAGAGAGCAGGTCACTTTTTTTTTTACAATAAATGCCAGGGTCACTACAGGGTCATTCAATGATCAATGATCCATCTTTTTGGGCCATTGTTCCAATTTCCCTGCAAACGTTGTCTGGGGCCAATTTTACGGACCTAATAGCACAAAAATGTGCTTACCATGAAATTTCTGTCCTAATAAAACAGGATAAACAACCAAATTTCCATGTGTTGTGTATTACTTGTGATTGTTCTTTGGCTGTTGTTCACTGATCATGAATATCAAATGGAATTTGTAATGGTGGTTTATTTGATAGAGCTAGACATTTTGTGCTGAGCAATTTTTGTTGTGCTGAACATCTCCATGAAATTGGCCCCTGACCAGTGCAAGATATTAGTAGATACAATGTCCTGTTTTCTATTGATTGAATCTTGGTATCGTTGGTGATTTCTGCAGAGGCCCAGAAGTTCTTTGACGATCTGTGCATTAAGAAGGGCGTGGAATGCTCCCCGCCCAGGACCACCGCCCGTCTCTTAGACAAGGTAGGTGTGGCCGTCCGACCCCCCGGAACAAACATCGATTGCTATTGAATATATACAAGAGTTTTATCCGTTCACCATCAAGTATTGTTACACTGAAATCCATAGGAATCATGAGCTGTTTTCATGGTGACACAGATTTTAGCAATTTTCATTAAATCTATTAATTTAAGTGCACAGCACTTACATGGAATTTAGGCTGGCATTCCGTGCTCACCGAGCGAGGTTTTCTGAGTGATGCAAATGTTATAAGTGCCCAACAGCTAAGAAGTCGACCCCCTAGCATTTGTTTTAAAGTCTCATGAGATCAGGAATTTTCATTTTTTAGAGAAAAAATGGACGGCTCGTTTCGAGTGAAATGTCAATTTTGATTGTTCTCTCATTCGTCTTCAGCTTGTGGGTGAGTTGCTTGAAGTTCAGTGTATCAACCCAACATTCATCATTGATCACCCGGAGATAATGAGTCCTCTCTCCAAGTGGTACGTATGTCAAGCCTCCCTCGCCTTTCTGATTTCCCCAAGGTGGGGCTTCTTCGGCTAGAGCCAGAGTCCCGATTGTAAACAGCTCGTAACGATTCCCTTGTGTATCGTTAATACCTCTCTCCCATCTTGAAATCGCTTCTGTCGGCGCTACAGATCAACAGATAAGCTTGCCGGCATTTTAATAGTGGGCAATCTTTCTAGGGTGTGACATCACCGAACTGAAAGCAGCAGCATTGGAAAGGCGGGCTGTGGTGGGAGCAGCACCGGTGATTCCCTCAGTGCATAATTTGAGGAGACCACAGGCAAATAAAGCCTATGTCTATTGATTGATTGATTGCAATCTTTCACTTGCTTTCTCTACCTGGTATTGAAGAAATCTGCTTCACTTGGCACAAGTCTCCAACTTAAAGATCACAGCTCAAGGGATTTCAATTTGATTGTTTCTGACGGCACTCAAAAGCTCGGAGAATGACGCAAGAGACAGAGAATGTTTTTGTTGTTTTCTTTGGCAGGCATCGTACTAAGAAGGGCTTGACAGAACGTTTTGAGCTGTTCGTTATGCAGAAAGAGATATGCAATGCCTATACAGAGTTGAACGACCCTGCCGTTCAGAGGGATCGATTCGCCCTTCAAGCCAAGGTAAGTAAGAACCCTAGCCCACAGAATCCTCTTGGAAATTCAGTTTACCCGGTACATACTTAGGACATGTTTGTTTCGCGTATGAGATCCGTGATCTGCAGATCCATGTCCCATGCAGGATACGCTAAAATGGTATCCGGATCAGCAGGATCACTGATCTCGTGCACGAAACAAACAGGCCCACAGACCCTTTTAGATCGCATGTGTGAAGTAGAGGTATATTCAGAAATGCATTGTGGTATTTAATTGATTTCTTCTTTTGTTTACGTGATTTGTGGTTTTGCTTTTTTTCATTCCAGGATCGCGATGCGGGTGATGACGAAGCCCAAAAAGTTGATGAGAATTTCTGCGTTGCCCTGGAATATGGCCTTCCGCCCACCGGTGGGTGGGGCTTGGGTATTGACCGCTTGACCATGTTCCTGACTGATTCCAATAACATCAAGGTCAGCCCAGCATCAGTCTCTCTTGAACAGACCCCACTTACAAATCTTGAATTGTATACAGTTAGGGCGCAATTTTATGGCTCTGCTTATCTTAAGCGTAGAATCGGTGTTCTAGACATTTTGCGCAAAAGAACCTTCCAATGCCTGATGTTAAATTAGATTATAAATTTATTTCATGGCCAAATCCTCTTTCTAATAATTTGTCTAATGTTTAATAATTTGTCTAAACGCTAGGCTCGGTGGCCTAGTGGTATGGCATCTGCACTAGTAAGCAGGAGGTCATGGGTTCGAATCCCACCTGAGCCAGCATGTGATTTTTTCACGTGCTCTCACAAGCACTGAGTATACAGTGTTCATCCACGTCGGTGAAGGGAACGCCTAGTTTGCATATTATCTATTTCCCACCAAAATCAATTAATATTCATGATTGTCTAATCTTATTGATTATTTTTTCTGATATTTGTTTTCTTCAGGAGGTATTGTTCTTCCCTGCTATGAAACCAGAGGATCCGAAGGCAGCGGAAGGACAGGCAGATAAGCCCCAGGAGACCTCTTAACATTGACCTTTGACATCTAGGAGTCAGCCATCTTTGTACCTATAAGCCATCTTTGACACAAGTCCACAGTAGGTCAGTTGTTTGTTGTCAATCTCTGCAAGGGACGTAATTAAGGCCATTTTGATTCAAAAGGCTGTTGACCTTTGACATGCAGGTCAAATGTCATTATCTTTCGATATATCCTCAGGTATGATGAACTCATCACTGCACTCTGACCCTTGACCCCATCAAGTCTGGTGCCCAGACCAGTCCTGTACTGTGCCACCAGTCACTTTGTCCCCTGAATAATTTACTTAGATGTGATCATGGTGAACTTTTATCTGGCAAGTTGATACGACAGCCTCTTTTTGTTTTGTAAATTTGAGGCATTTGGATTGTACAGAATGGAATTCTTGACCAATCTTTCTGTAGTTTTGGTGTGTTGGTAGGTGTTTTGTATGGGAAAATTAGGCTCTGTTCACAATGCTTCTTTTAACCTTAAACTTGCACCCTCTTTACCAGTTTATATATACCGGTATGTACTATTATCCCAGACCTATTGCCCTCGTCACCGGTCAATATTTGTATACTGTCAACTCAGACTTATTGCCCTCATTACCAGTCTCATGTGTACTATGAAAACAAAGTTATTTGCCCTGATTGCTGGTCAATATCTGTGTACTATTCAACCTTAGACCTAGGCCATAAAAAAAAAATTGTTGTATTGGCGTAACGGAGGTTTGGAAAAAAGGGTAGGGCGGGCGGATTTTTTATTTTTTTTAATTAATTTTTCCTGGGGTATTAAATGCTTTTTCCCCTGTATATCACAGTATTTGACGTGTCAAATAAAGACAAGAAATGACATAACAACTTTAACCAGTCTGGTTTCCATCTTTTGCTCCTTTTAAGCTTTTAATCTGTATACAAATTTGCCATTTTTTTATTTTATTTAATTTTTTTCCCGATTTTTATTTATTTATTTTTTTATTTTAATTTTTTGGGGTTTAAAATGTTTACGGTCGGGGCATATTTTTGGGTCGGGCGGGTTACGCCAATACAACAATTTTTTTTTTATGGCCCTATTGCCCTCATCACCGGTCTATATTTGTGTACTATCAACTTGCACTTATTGCCCTCATTGCCAGTCATATGTATACTATAAACACAATCTATTTGCCCCGATTGCTGGTCAGTATATGAGTACTATGAACTGACTAGCAGCTATTGCCCTCATCACCAGTCAATATTGGGTATTGATTTGGGGAACTGGTTTGACATATTTAGATGATCACTCGAGACAAGAATTCCAAATGGACAAAACAAACTCGGAGACATTGTGTCTGGCGCTTAACACATTTCTTTTGTTTTACTGCAAAAACACCTGCTCCTAATACTCCAGTGCATTTTACTGTATCATTAGTTTATTTGATCCCCAAACATGTCTTTAACAGTGATGGATAATAAGCATAAAGATCTATCTACGTGTATGTGAAAATATACCCTTTTGTCAAACATACAATTTGCAATATTTGGATAGTCTGCCCCTACGATAGATAATACCAATTCAGCACCATAAAGTCGACCTTTATCATGGTATGAAAAAATATTCTCATCATTAAAAAGTTGCTTTTATATTAAATTATTCCCTGCAAAAAATATGTACCATGTACATAAGTGTGTCAGTTAATACTGAGTGACGTACAAAGGAATTCTTGTCATATTTAACGAGGGAGAATCTGTAGAATTCAGAACAATATAATTAGTTGTTACATCATTCTCAATGCTAATGACTACATCAATAAAAATGATTTGGAAATAATGTTTTATTGTGCTGTGCTTTGTTTTTAATAATATAATTTGCCAACCTACTTTAGACTGAATTTGCATACATTTCACCCAGAATTCAGAATTAAAAACAACAAATTATGTTAACAGTAAAAAAAGACAACAATAAGGGACAGAAACTTGAATACTGTCTTGCTATTAAGTAAAACAATCAAATATGGTAGAATAATAAAACTTTGCTGATGCTACACATTGACGCATTACGAATCATGACCCAGTTCCGTAGAATGATCAACTTACATCTATATATTAAAAGTAAATGTCAATCTGTAGAAAACAAAAGTCTGCAAGAAAACCAGGGTTGTCACCAATTTTTAATGGTAGAAATTAATGCTTAAAACTCTTACACAGCCGGTGCGTGGAGATAGAGGGATACACTTTGATAAGGTTACAAATATCTATCAAGGATTAAAGACAGTTAACAAAAGCATATATTCGCATGGAGCACCTCATTAATATTCATCCCTAAAGTACTATCATACTTTGGTAGCCAGTGGCGTCACCAAGGGGGGGCCAGGGGGGGGGGGCACGTGCCCCCCCTGGAAAACCTTGTGCCCCCCCCTCGTGCCCCCCCATTTGAAATTTGGGTTGGTGAAAAAAAAAAATAGTATATAAAACGTTTGCCCCCCCCCAACAATTGCTAGTGCCCCCCTTGTGCCCCCCCAGACTCAAAAGTCTGGTGACGCCACTGTTGGTAGCATACCGAAACAGAAATCTTCACAGATTTACCTATAACTTACAGGGTATAAAGATGGTGATGGTAGAAACATACCGTTAAAATTGTTCTGCCTGAAATGCTGTATTTGTCCAGAAAAGTGTAACACCAAAATTGTTTTTGATTTTTTAAAGATATAACACAAACAGAAATTTTTTTTTTAACTACTTTAGGGGTTTTTCACTGTTTTCTCAAAAATTGTAATTTCACAGAACTGATGACTGTTACTGAATCTTTCTTAATATTTTTGCCTATGAATCTGTATTTCTCTGACAAAAACCAAAGGATGATATTACCTTTAAATACACCATCTGATTGGCCGCTTTACCTCGCGAGACGCATGCGCAGTACATTGTTGGACGCATGCGGGAAATTCAGTCTTGGTACACAACACGCATTAAAAACTGGTGAAATGTACGGCTTAAATTACCCTTGTTTCCATCGCCCAAATGTGTGGGCTTCTATCCAGTGTTGTAGCGGGACCTCCATAGAGATCACTAGGCATTTTCAGAGATGTCCTGGTACTCATATTCAGTCTGAAATGCCAGCAAGAAGTCTGAAGAACCATTACAGTGCAGAGAGTGGCAGCTAAACTACATAGGCGCCATGTTGGTGACCACGTTGTGTGTCAGCTTTAGTGAACTGAGACGGTGCATATATAGGTATTGCTCAACAGGTATTCATTTAAGTAAAGTTTCAGCGTTTCTAGAGGACCCTACGATGCGGCCAACTTGTTATCTTTGAATGAAATAGAAGGCACTAAGACTTGTGTTTGAATTAAAAGTGTTTAGTTGAGTATGTTAACTGTTGTTAAAATTGAAACGTATTTGATGAAATCCACTTGGATTGATGTCAATCCACAGTTTTGGTACTGATGTCAATCATGGCCGACAAGTAAACGTTAGATACTTCATGGATCAAGAAAGCCAGTGTTGTAACGAGCTGTTCTAGCTGCATATCACATCCAGCCTTTGGTATAATATTTTACTTGTGTAAACTTTGGCCTATATCTTCCCTTATACTGCACTAAGTTTGTACTTGGTTATTTCCACATCAATCTTGTGCCAATTACTCGTGAGCTACATGTTTGTACTTGGCTATTTTGCCTCAATTTTCTTGTTTAAACGAATATATGCGCCCTTATGCTCTGTCTATCTACTTTGTATACTTAGTTATTTTTTGGCTTTTATTTAATGTCAATGTTTATATTTTACTTCCAAACGTTCGGTTGTAAGAAAGTCGTGTTGGTGTAGCGGATACACTCTCGGCTTTGGATCCGAGTGTCCCGTGTTCGAATCCCAGTGACGACAAGGAGTAGTTTTATTATTTTTCCGCTTGTAACTTTCATAGAAAAAAAGTGCAAAATTCTATTTTATTTTATTTTATCTAGTAGGGGGGAACACTCTCCACGAGACTCGCCTCTCCGGACGGTTCCTTTTTCCTCTGGTACCCGGGGTGGCTCGAACCCGGGATCTCCTGCACGGGGGGTGGGGTCCTTCCCCTTACCCCTGGACTGGGTCCCCGAAAGATATTCTCGTCCATAATATTTAAGGTATCGGTTTGGACTTAGTCTAAAAAACCAAATACTTTCGTACCCCACCGGGGTTTGAACCCGGGATCTCCTTCACTGTAGTCCCGCGCACTTCCACTATGCCAATGGTACCACTTGAAAAATTTGGCGAATTCTTATATATTTAAAGTATCGATTTGGACTTGGTCTAAAAACCAAAAACTTTCCTGCACCACCGGGGTTTGAACCCGGGATCTCCGGCATTGCAGTCCCGCGCACTTCCACTGTGCCAATGGTACCGCTTGAAAAATTTGGCGAATTCTTATATATTTAAAGTATCGATTTGGACTTGGTCTAAAAACCAAAAACTTTCCTGCACCACCGGGGCTTGAACCCGGGATCTCCGGCACTATAGTCCCGCGCACTTCCACTGTACCAATGGTACCACTTGAAAATTTGGGCGAATTCTTATATATTTAAAGTATCGATTTGGACTTAGTCTAAAAACCAAAAACTTTCCTGCACCAACGGGACTTGAACCCGGGATCTCCTGCAACGCGGTCCCGCGCACTTCCACTGTGCCACTGGTACCACTTGAAAATTTGGGCGAATTCTTATATATTTAAAATATCGGTTTGGACTTAGTCTAAAAACCAAAAACTTTCCTGCACCAACGGGACTTGAACCCGGGATCTCCTGCAACTCGGTTACCACTTAAAAATTTCGGCGAATTCTTATATATTTAAAGTATCGGTTTGGACTTGGTCTAAAAACCGAAAACTTTCGTACCCCACCGGGGTTTGAACCCGGGATCTCCGGCACTATAGTCCCGGGCACTTCCACTATGCCAATGGTACCACTTGGAAAATTTGGCGAATTCTTATATATTTAAAGTATCAGTTTGGACTTAGTCTAAAAACCAAAGATTTTCGTGCACCACCGGGGTTTGAACCTGGGATCTCCGGCACTATAGTCCCGCGCACTTCCACTATGCCAATGGTACCACGTGAACATCTTGGCGAATTCTTATATATTTAAATTTTCGGTTTGGACTTGGTCTAAAAAACCAAAACTTCACCATTATCAACTATAAATCAAATGTCCATGTGTTGTGAATCGCTTGTGATTATTATTTGGCTGCTGTTCGCAGACCATGAATATCAAATGGACTTTTTAATTGTGGTTTTTTTTATCAAGCAAGACATTTTGTGCTAAGCAATTTGTTTTGGTGCTTAACAGTTCCATGAAATTGGCCCCAGCGCGACCATGTATAGGCCTACGTGGTGACAACCCTGAACTAAAATATATTATTACAATATTTATCCATACTAAACAATGGCAAGAAAAGCATAAAAAATATATACATTGACATATTTCAGTTCATTTTAATATGATATCGACAAATTATTACGATTTCGATCATTTTGGCCACAACATTCTATTTGTTCAAATTTTGTTCAAATTTACAATGAAAAAAAATTGAAGTCTTGAAATTGATTTCAACCTTTGTAAGATTCTCGTTCTATTTTTGTGGAATTTTCAAAGATAAAGATAATGTAGTTGTTTTTTCAAGTTTCGTGTTTCTGACAGATGAATCATACATCATTTCGGGGGTCATAAAAATAAAAATGTTGAGCTACAATTGAAAATTGAAAATGCAAGACGCACACTTTGCTACTTTTCAATATCTGAACACAAACCAAAACTCTCAATGTGGCCGTTTTACGATTTAGATAAATTTAGGAATACTGTGTGAGTGATACACAAAAACAATAACATATAGTCATTTATTATTATTTGTTGTTATTATTATTTACAAGGTCAATATCATTTTGATATGTTGCCGTCAGTGGAGTACACGCAGGACAGACATGCACCACTGTGCGGAATTTGACAACAAAACCCTTCAAACTGACTGGTTTATTGCTGAATATCCCGTCCTATTATTAAGCTTCTAAACTGAGATACTGCACGAAACATTATGGTAAGCAGTTGGCAAGTGCTGATGAACATCGCATTCAACGGAATTATGCAAACATTTATGCCCTTGCTAATTCAACAGCATAATATTCATTTGACGTCAGAAAGGCGTTTTGTATTTTGGTCATCAGGAACAGCATTATTAAAATGGAATGAAAGATGTGATTCCGACTTCTATTCTCTACCGAAGCCCCCTTCAGTCCCCCACCTTCAGTCAAGAAACGAGGTTTGCCGTCACCACAGTTTCCACAAATTTATTAACCACATTTTAAGTGCTGTCAGACTTGCTGGCTTGCGACCTAATGTAACTAGGACTGGTCCTTCCGCAGAGTGGTTTTTTGTGTAAACCGTCCAAGCAGTGTCCAGTCATAGAGATACATACTAATGATTAGTTTGTATCTCTGTGTCCAGGGGTACCGGGTCGATTTCACCAAACTCATCGTAACTTACTATCAATCGTAGGACACAATGATGCATTTATGATTGTAGCCCACGTAGAAGTCATGGGATAAGATGGGTTATCCTTCGTAACTCTAGTTACGATCGATCGTAGGGTTTCGTGAAATCGACCCCAGTGTAGATAATCACTCGCAAAATATCAATTTGGTATTCTAATATTTAGTGTCCTTTACTGTCCTGCATAGTATGAGATGGCAACTGATCAGTGGATATTTATAATTTCTGGATCAAACTAATTACTCCGTGATTGTCTTTCGCAAGTCCTTGAAACCGATTACCATTACACGCAGTAAAATCTGACACAGATGTGTTCGTACACATGTTTTCGTACACAAAATTAATGTGTTCGTACACAGATTTGTTTTATTTGTACAGTTATAAATAATCAATATCTTCAGAGGTATTTTTACTATTTTGTGCATGCCTGCTTCAAGTGACTTCTAACGCCTCCCCACCTGCCTCCGAATCAGCCACGCCCCCTGGTTTGTACCTCTTGCGGTGATCCTCGGGCCACGTGATCTTGTCCATGGGAACGCGCATGAGCAGTTTGCTCTCGCTGGTCACCAGTAGGAAGAGACCCGCCGCGATGCAGAATGGGAAAGCAATCTCAGGCAGTCCCGTTGGCATGAGAACCGTTGCCATGGCGCCCTTGACAACGGCTGCAAATATGGCTGCCGGTTTAAATGAAACTCCACATAAATAGCACTGTTTGAATTCATCTTCAGAAGTAGGCTTCCTAATTTTGCAACAAAAATCTAACAGCATTTGAAAAAAAGTCACTGTAAGGTACTGTGAACAAACTGAAAACAATTACTGGAGTGGGATTCGAACCTGTGGCCCCAAGAATACTGTACTGGGGGTACCAGGGTCGCAGGTTCAAATCCCCCTACAGTCAATTTTTCTTTGAATTTTTCAATGATTTAAAACGTATTCAGTGAGTTTCCCTTTTGGTATAAGTTGATAAGTATTTGAGAAAAAAGCAGTGAAAATGCAGGATCTGAATTACAACCTTTCCAAGAACCTCTTCAAAAATCTTGGATTCGTCTGGGATTTTTCTTACCTGAAAATAGAGCTAGCAGGTGTGACTGCCACGTCAGTACGAAGAAGAATCCACCCACCGAAGCACATGTAAGCACCGAGTTATAGCTCCAGGAACCGTTGTAGATTTGGTCAAGGGGTGGTGACATTGCCAAACCTGTTCATGGATCACGGACAAAACCAAGAAGTGTCAGGGTTAGTCTAGTGAGACGAAGGAAAAGGGAGACCTCTAGATGCTACAAATCTAGCTTATTACTGTCACCACGGTGTGTCTGCTCCAAATTAAAGCCTTTGATAAAGATGCTCCTAATCAATTCAATTTATTCATTAGTCATATAAAAATCCTAGGATTGAAATGTCAAGTCCTCCCGTGACTCATGTCAAGCGTTTTCTATTTCAGGTCATTTTTTTTGTTGATGAGCAGTTTGCAGCAGTTTATTACTTGCGTTGCTTCACACTGAAGTTAATTATTTAAGAGAGAGAATTACGCGTACTGGTCAGCCATTGAAAAGCCTGGCCGTGCAGGCCCAGACATTCAGGCCTAAAATCCTCCTCTTGTCAGCCTTGAACTCCTCTCCAATAAGCTGCTTAAAATCAATAAAGCCTGGCTTCTGGATGCTGTCCATGATCAATGTGGATTGTGTACTGTCAACCAGCCCTATCCGATTCGCAGGGTCCCTCATTGTCAGTTATCTTTGTTCGTTTGCCAGCCAGAAGCCAGGAAACCACTCGATATACCGCTATATCCCAAGGATCATTTGAGATACGTGCAGCATTAGAAATGCTGCAACCTGAGAAACAGTACATGGAGCATCACTCAAAGAGGATGAGGCTTTTTAATCAATATAATCATCAAATAACCACAAGGGAAACTAAATTTGTTAATTTCAAGTATCTGACAGGTGAACAAAGCAAATCGAGTTTGTTTGGAGAATGGTCCGTTTTATTCTGAGCAAATTTCATGCAGTGTGCATGTCTAATTAGCTGGCCAGATTCATATTCCTATTCAGGCCACAGTCGTATACTTGATGGGCTAAACATTTTCAGCAAGCAAAGTACATGGAGTAAGAATGTGTGTGAAGTGCAGTTGCCTTGTACCGCTCCTCGTCTGTTCGCTAAAAGGTTCACAATTAAATAAGCATGCTTTCTGCCTAGCAACTTCATATAGGAAACAGACATAAAGGCTCTTGTCAGTGTGAATACAGAGGAGGTATTTTAGCGACCTCCACTTTTTAAACTTATTAATTTTATAGTGGCCCAAATGAGACATGAAAAATTGTCAAACATTTGCTATTTAAACGATGTCCTTTGTGAGCCACCGTGAGTTTGTCCTGAGGGCAGGGGCCAATTTCACGGCGCTGCTAAGCACAACAATTTGCTTAGCACAAAAATGTGTTGTCCAATAAAACAAACCACAGTTAAACATTTCATTTTGATGTTCATAATCAGTCAACACTGTTTTTAATAAGACTGAAATGTCATGCTTAGCAAATTTGTGTGCTAAGCAGCGAGGTGAAATTGGCCCCAGGTGCCTCCTACTTACCAGTCAGAGCCCCCAGGATCGAGCCAATTACACCATGTAGGAAGAGGGTTGGGGAGCAGACGAGCATAGCTAAGGCCATCAGACAGCCGGTTATGACATTATCGCACGCGTAGCATTGACCAATACCGATAGGTATGGCTTGTAGTACCTGTCAATGAGAGAGCCACAGTTATAAGGATTTATTTTATAGGTCTAATTTATTCCTCCATTCAATAAACTAGAATTCTGCCTATAAAATACATCACTAATCATTGTAACCAATGCAAGCTGACTCACTTTGGGAATTTATTTCACCTTGGCATTTTTATAGTTTTAGGCGTACCAAGGTAAAGGCATAGTAAAGGTAAATGTCAAAATGTTAATGTCAAATTTACAGCCATACACAAGTATACAATGTCCTAAGATTGTTCGGTGTTGTTGATTCATTTCTCATGCAGCCGGCATGAACAATGTTTTTATATTTGCTGCAATCGTCTCGTGACATCAGTGGTTTGGTACGTTGGTCGTCGTAGAATATAGAGACCTACATTAATCCAGAGTATGGGACTAATGGACACGACTCAGGAAAACATCTTACACATCTTCCTGTTACTTGATTTGTTTTCTGGCACATCTAATCACAAAACGTACGTTAGTAGAGCAATATGTGGCGTTCGATCTGAGCGTGTGGCATATCTGGCAAAAAGATCCGTTTCGAGTTACCAAAAGAACATTTGCACAAGGACATCAATCAGCTTAAAAGCTCGAAGGAAAACTTGCTTTGTGTCTTCCTTTTACTCCAATTGATTGTGTACGCCCCTCTGATAAAAAAAAATAATATATGAAATTGCTCGAATTTACTACAGAGCTCCGCATGTTATTCACCCAACGCACTGAGAGTGCTTGGTCAATACACGCTTTATTAAATGTAACGGAATTATGAGCCTGACAATAATAATTATAGTAGTACATAGTACATCACTGCACGCGGGGTCTGTCACTGTCAACAAGCGAAAGGTAGTAGGGGCCTATCTAATAAAATGTTGCATGTATACAACATCTTCGAGTGCACGAACCATAAATTTGCTGTTAGGCTACTCGTTTACTAAGGGGAGACCGCGTTATCCCTATGGCATTCAAGTGAACGAGGTCGCTACATTATTAAAGGATGACACCCGAAGGTGATGTACTCATCACTTCACCGAGATAAGAACAAGATATTAAAGGTAACTGCCACAGAAATGCAGATTCATGGGCAAAAATACGAGTAAAGATCAAATCATCTGTGAAATGTTCAGTCCCACTTTTTGAGAAAACGTAAAAAAAAATGCTCTCCGTATTTTCAAATTCATTCACATGAGTTCTGATCTCCCGTGAGATCGAAACTGTTGTTCGTCTTCGGTTGTAATCTTTTCCGGATATTTGCATTTCAGGCAAATTAAAATTGTAACTTGAACGATGTGTTTCTATCATCACCATCTTTATACCCTGTACGTTATAGGTAAATCTGTGAAGATTTCTGAGCAAAGTATGATGTTAGATTTAAACGGTTTAACACTGAGTTAATAGTGCAGTGGCGATCAGAGAATATAAAAAAAACCTACATTTCTCTCTCGTGATATATTTTGCTGTCAGATTCTGTGCTATTTATATAGAATGAGCTTGATTGCAAATCATACGCCGAAAAGCCTTATCTCTTACAAAAGACGAATATTATAATGTGAGGCCTGAGGGGAAAAGATGTCATGGTCGTTTTGTTGGATAAAATCTGATAAATGCTTCATTATTGCTCTGTAGGCCTATACTCGACCTTTAATATCACTTTGAAGGGATTGCAGCTTCGGGGATCCTTGCAAATTTACATGTAAATAATATATACAAACCTATATTTTTTATGCTGCACCGTTTACATAATAGTAGCACAAGTTCGGACAGGAGTATTTCAGTTGTCTTGTCGAGTTGCTTTGACTTGTGCTGTCCTTAGGGAAATTAAGACGATGTGCCGCAGGGATATGAGAAGGGAAATGGATAACTTGATCGGTTGCCTTATATTAAACCATGTAATATACATGCAACGGTTTAGAACCTGTGTATTGTGCACGCTGGGTACAACATTATGTGTATTATTAATATGGTAGTAGGCCTATACACTATAGGTGTAATGGTCAAATGCTTCCCCGTCTACTATGTGTCCATCCGGACACATTTACACGCTGGACATGTACCGTTGTCCACCCGAACACCGTTTCATGGTCGTGGTCATGTATAGTGTCCATCCAGACACATTTACACGGTTGTGGCCATGTACAGTTGTCCGGGGGACATATTTACACGCTTTTGACCATGTTGGCTCACAGTTAACTGGGGAACACTTTCACCTGGGTAAACCTGTCCCCCGGACCCATTTAAGGGGAGGACAGATTTAACCCTGACACCGGCATGCATTAGGTATAATCATTTATCACTCGCAGCCGCCTAAGTCGCAAACCTGCGACCAGTACTGTTTTAAAGGCTTAATTTATATCGACACCCCTCAAAACAATTGTGGACTATACCAGAGAAAACATATCGCAAAAGACGTTACTCGCGGTGCTTCAGGTACAAATGCATGTACGTCGTGTCTCGATTAATCAGTTCATGATTTCAAGACAATTGATCCTCTCGGATAGCCCATCTAGGACTCCGTAATAATCAGAGTCCATTTTACACATCATTGATGTATTATAATTGCAGCCTATAGCTGTGAAGCTGTTTTATTTATCAAGGTCATGAGGCTGTATATAATAAAGAAATACAAATTGTGTAATTACACAGTTCAATCCACGGGTCCGCATATTTAAAATTCAGAAGTCGTATTCGGGCAAATTCAACCCCCATCTTGTTTGAGGAAGTGACAGGCTTGGCTCCCGGGCACTGTCGATATCAACATGCCTCGTATAATGACTGGCAACGACTTTGCCCAGGCCTACCCGTCCGCTACAGTACTTTGTTTTGACCATGTCATCACTCAGTCCAAATGTATGTTTGTCGATATACCCGTGAGGAGAGTGAGGTAAATGTATAGGCGCAACGCTATGACGTCTGTCATTGATGGCTAAGATAATCCCCAAGTGTACAGACGGCGTAAACATGTTGTGTAGGTAATGAAACAAAGAGCCCTGGGCATTGTTAGGAGATGTAAGATGCCCAGCAAGCTATTTATCCTGGCCAGATAGGCCTCGATCTTGAAGGACTGTGTTTCACATAAAATAAATGGCATAGCAATTTACTCAAAATAATTATTTAAGATAAAAGGTCACACTAATATACATCTCTGCACCAGATTTCTGGGTCATTATACTGTTAGTTGTGTCTCCAGTCGCTTAATATTTTGATCTAAGATGAACCGATAGCCTGATGGATCGCACGTATGTCACCAAAAGGGCTTTTTATGCAAGTTTGCCCGGATAATATAAGGATATAAAAAGCCATTGTACGTATTAAAGGGAATACAAGAGGAAAATATTCGGGGAGGTAGATAATAGGTTTTTCGAAGAAATTAAGTAGAAAGATTGCGTATGTGTAACCAAAAAACAGAGAATACAAAGACTACAATCAATCAAGTAAGCAAGCGATCAATCCATCAATTCATCAATTCATCCCTCAAGCGGCAAGTAATCAAGAAAGCAAGCAATCCACCAATTCTTCAATCAATCATCTTCAATCAACCAATCAAACAATCATCAATTAATCAATCAATCAAACATGCAAGTGATCCATCAATCATGAAGCAAGCAAGCGATCCATCAATAATTTCATCAATCAATTAATGAGTAAATCAATCAAGCAAGCAATTGATAAATCAAACATGCAAGCAGTCAAGCAAGCAATCAATCAAGCAGTCAATCAAGCAAGCAATTGATCAATCAAACAAGCAAGCAAGCAATTGATCAAGCAAGCAAGCAAGCTTACAAGCAATCAATCCATCAATTCATCAATCAATCAAGCAAACAATCATCAATCAGTCAACCAATCAAACATGCAAGTGACCAATTAATCTACCAAACGTAAGCAAGCGATCCATCATTTCATTAATCAGTCAATCAAGCAATTATTAATCAATCAATCAAGCAATTATTATATAGTCAATCAATCAAGCAATTATTAATCAATCAATCAAGCAATTATTAATCAATCAATCAAGCAATTATTAATTAATTAATCAATCAATCAAGCATGCAATCTATCCATCGATCAAGCAATTATTAATCAATCAATCAAGCATGCAATCTATCCATCGATCAAGCAAGCAATCAAGCAAACAATTGGTGATCGATCAATTACTAATCAATCAATTATGCAGGCAACGTTCTGAAAAGAAAAGATTTCGGTTTCGAAGAACAGTACTTTCGAAAACGGTTCGTATCGAAAAGTGTACATGTACGTGCGAGCGGCCGCGTTTCATTGACCTTTGGGTCATCGCCATGGCGACGAAGTAACGCGCGTGTATGGCGCACGCTAATTTATTCAATTACCAATGATTATATAATGTCGCGAACGTGTAAAGGACGATTGCGGGATTATAATTTCATCTTCATCCAAATCTGGTGTTATTGTACATGTACATTGCCATACATTCATATGTGTATTATTTCTAGGCTATTCGTTGTCGATATGTCATTAAAATAAACCTTCTGTTGGATGTTAGGCCTATGTTGTCATAACCGCTGTTTAATAATGATTTTTGAAATATGTTAAGTATAACCGCGGTTAAGTGTTATGTATTAATTGCACAGTTTAATTTTCCCGTTTACGGGTGAAGGCCAGATACAACTTAAAAGGTTGTGTTTAGTTTAGAATAAACACAAAAGTCATCTTGAACAAGAATAACAAATATTTTGAAACGGAACACTTTGACTGAGCTGATCAAACGGCTCTTTGACAATTGATGTGAAATGAGAGGTTTCCAGTTTAATGTGGAACAAGAGCAATCACTCCAACCAAACCGATAGCGCTGGAAATTATGCATGTAATATTATTTCATAAAAAAAAAACAAATCGATAACACACTCTGAAACCAGGCTTTTCAAATCAAACAATGTTCTTCTAGGCTTGCGATGAGTCTTATTCAATTTGGTACACATTAACCAAACAAAAATGACATTAAAAATTCGATTTTTGTTCGTCATGTCAAAGCTTATCCGTTTAGTGAGTGATTGTGAATTAGGGCTGCATGTTTGCACAGGTTATCCCCGTCATCACATGCCGTGTGCTTCAGTGTACAGATTTGATTAATGTCCGGTAGTCGGTCAATAAAAACTGGAATTGGCAGTTGTCATAAATTATGGGGTCGATTTCACAAGGCCCTGCGATCAATCGTAACTTGAGTTACTATTGGATAACCCATCGTATCCTACGTAGGGCTTCAATGTATCATAAGTCATACGATTGATAATAAGTTACGATGAGTTTGGTGAAGTCTACCTATGTTCTCCGTGGGCACACACGTAGCTGCATAATCATCAATTTTTACCATATCAATGAAAAAGTATGATGCGATACGAATGACGCATACCAAAGACAAACCATAATAGTGAAATTTCTTGAAGGATCAGTAGAGTTAAAACATATAAATTGCTTATATTTTACAAGAAAAGATGGTTCACATAATTATAATTGGCTTCCGCACGGTATTAGCTCACGACCTTCTGCTTGCAAGTGCAGGTGTGAGGAGTCTCATGAAGGTTACAGCAGGTATCAGATGGTTCATTAAAAATGATTGCACCGGGTAGGCCTATACCACAACATAACTTGAATGGTCAAACCATCTCAATTTCATTTGTATTTGTGTTATTTTGTTGTTGTTGCTGCTGCTATTGCTGTTGATATGGGACTGTTGTTGCAATTGCTATTGGGATGCTAAAAGACGCCTACAATTCGGCAAAAGTCTCATTTTGAAGCAGCTAGCTAAGGTATACAGATTATTGTCCACTTACCAATAGCCAATCAATAGGCCTATCCGTGTCGTTGACATTGTCTGCTGGGCTCATGTCTGAGGATGGAGTACGGAAGTACGGGTTGTCCGGTCCTGAAGCTGCTACGAAGATGAACGTAGCTACATTGAAGGGCAGGTTGAAGGCAGGGATACCCCACTGTCCGAAGAGATTGCCTAACGCACTGGACAGAATGGCACTGGACAAAAAGACAACGGGAAAGTTACTATAGGTGGACCAGCAATATCGTTTGATCTATACAACCATTGACGGATTTTGCAGGAGGGATAACTTGAGGCTATGCACCCCTCCTATACCGTATGGATTATTTTGAAAATAATATATACATGATAAATCGTAAAACATATCGACCGATCAAGCGATCAGTCTATCAGCCGAGCAATCAATTAATCGATTAATCTATTAGACATCGATCGAACAATCCATCGATTGGTTAATTACTCGATCAACAAGAATACATGTAGTTAATAAATCGAGTAGTTGACCAATCGATCGATCAATTAGTCGATTATCAACCAATTAGTCGATAGGCCTATATCAATTATTATTAACCACACAATCGATCGATCAACCAACAGGTCAATCATTAAATCAATCCATCAATAACAAACTTGAATGACGAAAAAACAAACAAAAAGCAACTAAAGAACTGAAGAAAAACTCCACCTGCCCAAACATGATTCAGTAACAAACTATATAACCTCTAGATCAATCATTATTCAAACATGTTTTGATTATGTATTTTTTTCGAGAGTTTCACAGACAATGCCTAAATGCAGACTCGAGCATACATCTCCAGATTCACCCGGCCATATTTAGCAACATACAACCGACTGGTTCATTTCCATTTGAAGTCAGTAAATACTCAATGCAGCCAAAATGTTGACTTAATGCCGGCTTGTTTAAATAGAAACTCAGTATCGGGGTACACGCGCTCGATCGCATAGAGCTCTCCAACACACGATAAATCATGCACTCGATGTCACCGCTCGTATTACACTTATTGCTTATAACGGCAGGAATGCAGAAATTCACAATAAGCCTACAGGGCTTATGCTTGGTATCTGTATAATTTAATAATTTAGAGATGCCGATGCGATGATAATTAATCTTGAAACAAAGAACAGTGTTTGGGTCGGAAAGGTAATTAATTCCCAATCTGACACAAAAACTTAAACATATATCATGCATGCTACGTGATGTACAATCTGGCTTAAACTAAATTGGCAAGGAATACCAAGGTATCGAGAAGGCCTCACCGTTCCATCTTTCAATTCATCCCTTCATCAATCATTGTCTCGTTAAAAAAAATATCTGCTCACTACAAATAAAGGCACAACGATTCTGAATAGCATATTCGGCCTATACTTAAAATGTATGCATTTCTATTCCAAAGGAAACAATATAGGCAACGAACAGTCAGTTTTCTTCGTCATACGAATTGTTTTTTAAAGGTTGTATCATACTTTGGTTTTTGTCAAAGAAATACATATTCATGGCAAAAATATCAAGACAGATACAGTAACAGTCATCTGTGAAATTTCAGTCCCGTACGGTGCCCACTTTTTGAGAAAACAGTGAAAAACGGCTATAGTCTTTTCACTTTTATTTTTGGTCATTGATTTTACTCATTTTCTCGATAAATACAGCTTTCAGTCAGAATAATTTCAACGGTATGTTTCTACCATCACCATCTTTATACCCTGTATAGGTAAATCTGTGAACATTTCTGTTTTAGTTTCTTATCATGTACCTTAAAAAGTATGCATTTATATTCCTAGTTTAAATGAAACAATACATGTATTAGCAAACGAACAGTCAGTTTACTTCGCCACACGATGTTTCTTATGTCAGTCTTCACCCTTAAATCCGTACAAGAATAAACCTTTTCTTATCTCCAGTCTATTTTTTAAAAGGAAACTTCAAAATGACAAGATGAGATCGACTTGCACGCATGTTGCACGAAACCTATTATAGCACAGGTACGTATAGACCTAAATTATTTACGTGAAATGGCCGAGGTGTGCCCGAAATATTCGAAATTATTAACAGTTGAAAGGCGCCGTCCATTAAATAATCCGTGGATGGAAGCATAGGAAGATTGTGTAATCTTTTAAAAGCACGTATAGCTATCAGAGTAATGCCAATGGTTTTTACAAGTATCTTCTTTTAATAGTGGTGAAATATTAACTTAAGTGAAACGGCACGGAGCTGGATTGAGGGGAGAATTAAACTGTACTGATATAAACAGTTTCGGAATGATTTTTATTCTGAGTGTGCGTGTCTAAAAGCCTATTATTGACGCTTGGGATGGACCATGCCGACAATTTGTTCCAAATATTTGCCCATATCAAGTAAGCCTTGGCAAACTAACTGAATTGAGGGGTATTAGTATCATCCCACGTTTTAGTTACAATTATTATATTGTTGAAAGTTCATAGCTTTTCCACTTCAATAAAAATAATTAACTGTGGTGCAAACTTGCTCATCAACCAAACTAATAACATGAAATATTTATGTGAAATGCTCAGAGTTAGGAGGACCTGACGTTTTGATCCGAGCAGGATAGTTTCTCGAAGGTTTTGAGGGGCTTTGCTTTTAGACAAGTGAGATAGATCCTGCTAGGATATTAAAAAAACGTCAGGCCCTGATCTTGGTTCAATCGAGGCACCTTCTCCACTTCAGTTGACAGTTGATATAGGCCTGTGCTGTTCAAGTTGTGTAACCATTTTATTTTATTACAAGTAATCAGCTGCAAACTGCTTATCAACCAAAATAATGACCTGAGTTATAGAGGGCCTGACGCGTTTCGATCCTAGCAGGATCTTTATCGAAGACGCGTTTCGGTCCTAGAGGCCTTCGATAAAGATTCTGCTAGAATCGAAACGCGCCAGGCCCTCATATAACTCCAAGCATTTTGTTTTAGGTTCGAGTGCATATACATGATGTTTCGTGAGGTGATAGATAGTTAGATACCTTGGTGGCATCTGAAAGGTTCTGATTATCTACCCACCTGAATATCGAGAAGAAGATAATTGGTAGGAGCAGCAGTCCATGCCAGTCAGTAACTCCTGTCAATGCAGGTATGACCAGCCCGGTCAAGAGTCCCTGGAAGGCCACACCTCCACTGTCCACGCTTCCTCTAGGCTGTCGCATGACCATGGCCGTTAACTGGGCCACCACCAGGCCCACGATGCCACAACAGGCCTGCCAAGGGCTCTGGACGAACAGCCCCGCCATGATGATCAGTCCGCTGACGGGGTTGTTCAGGAAGATGGGCTGACCGAAGGCACGGCAGCAGGCGTTGACGAATCGCAGCGGGCAGGGCTTACGGGCCAGCCACCGGTCCATCGGCTCGCTGTTCCCGGTCAAGTACGAGGTGATGGCACAGAGCCGTGCCCCTAACGTCTTCTCCATCACGCCCTGGCCTGATTGTTCGGCGTCGCCTTCCCTGAGCTCCGAGTCCATCTAGATTTGACGGCAGAATTCAAACTGTGCTCAGAAAAAAACAGAGAGAAAAAGAACCAATAAAAGTCAGGTAGGGCCTATTGGCCGGGAACAGGCCAAATCGTACCTTGGCCTATTAAAGGTCACAGTACTCTTCCTCCCAAACTCTTTGTCATGGTTGTAATGCCTTCCTTTATTCCTCCAAGTACAGGCGACATTTCCCCGTGAGTGCTTCTAGTATCTTCACTCCCTGTCTTTCTCTTGTTCACTCATTCCCTTTCCATTATCTTTGTCCCACTCATTAAGACTGATGGCCGGACCAGCCATTACGCACACCCTTACAAGACCCTGACAAACTTCAAAATAATCGATGTCTGTGGTTTCATTGTTAGATTTTCTATGATGCTAACAACCAGACCAATCATGGAGAAAGCAGGCTCCATGGACCAACCAACCGGCCATGCAGCCAATGTGCAGGCAGTGAAGCAACTAAGCACACAACATCTCACCAACTAGCCGACTCTTTCCCAGGCTGACTAGCCCCCTGACCGACTCGCCCCCTGGCCAACTCGCCCCTAATTTATTCAGAAATGAGATGCAAAATGTGAAGATAATTATGCATCATAATTAATACCCAAATGCTTCTGACCCTTTTGTAGGGCCTATCTGTTTATATCGAACATTTTATAATTCAGTACGAAAAATTCACAAAGTCCAGACAAAAACTCCTGGTTCGATTGCAGGTCAAGCAATTTAATATTTCCTTCGCAGAACCAAAAACATCAAAACTTAAAAAACTTAAAAGAAGAAAAACAAGTTAACAACACTTAAAAGTCGACCAGGGAGCGAGTCAGACAGGGGGCGAGTTGGTAGGGGGCGAGTCGGTAAGAGGCGAGTTGACCTATTACCAAAAGGATTGTACCAGCGACCAGCGAGGGAACGAACCAGGTGCCTTTCTCAAGTTCGGCTCCGGCTCCGGCTTCGTCTCTGTAATTATGCTGAAAATACAGGTTGTAATTTTTCATTGAAGCTGAAGCTCCGTTTTCCTCTCGAAACCACAGAATCTACTTCCGAACCGAAGCCAAAAAGCGCTATTTTCATACCGGTAAATTTAGAACGGATTCACAAAACTTTGGAGCCGAACCGAGCTTTGAGAAGAGCCCTAAAAACACCAAAACATTGAATGACACAAAGGTTACAACAATGCACTCGTCTTGTACATCTCATGAGGCCATGAGTATAAGACTTTCTACGCTCTAGGGAGCACATCATCACTTCAACAATCTAATTACATGTACCAATAAGCACTTCATTCTACGCTACTTGACAACACAATCATGCACGTGTATAACGCTCTTGAGAAATTCAACAATTAATAGCTCTTCCGTTTCCAAGGCTACCGTTTAGGACACATTCTTCATATTGACTAATGATTCCGTCATAATTACAGATAGGCCTACTGACGTAGCCAGAGTTTAATGATATAAAACATATTATGTCAGTTGTTATGATATGAAAACGTATTTCGCCATTTGACACATAATAATCATTCGGAAATCTTATTATTTTTGCATCCAATGTTGCAGGCCTGAAAGTAAGGAACAGTGTGAGTTTCTATTTTGTCTCGTGTATCATTTCTGTATTTTTTCACTTATTATTTTATCATATTTTGACATTAAATCAGAAGACTATTTCCACAGTGGATCAGACGGTACAAACAAACAAATCATTGGCATCTGATGAACTGAGCCAAGTTGTATTAAAGTAGAATTTGCAGGGGGAAAAACGCGGGAAAATTATAATTTAAAATCGATGAGTTGATGCGTGACGGTGTTTTTGTTACATTGAGATTGGTAAATACGCCAGTCTTCTCTCATTTTACATTCCTCGTGAAAACTTGACCGTTTGACGTTTCCCGTTATCAATGACAAGATTTTGATGTCATTCTGTGTTAAAGACTATATATTAAACAGTGACCACTCACTGTGGGGATATCAAAGATCGATGATGATCACACGATGTATACGACATCTAAAGAAACGCAAGCCTTATGTAGACAGAAGGCTGCCCAAGGAACTTGTGTTTTCGATGGATCCTTGCCCCAATGCCGCTTGTTACATCTGCAGTAATTGACATTTTTCTCAGAAAGGTGGCCTTTATAAGCAAGATGAATGGCACTGACCCCATCAGAATGACACACAAGAGCCTCACTGACCTCATAGAATTTAAATCAACTTGAATAATTATGTTCAATAACAGCACGAAATAATGCTATCTTGTGATATTTGGACACAAATGGGCAGAATTTTAATCAACGTGTGCCCCAAACATGGCGTCAATAGGGCGCCCACTCTCAGATTCTCTTCGGGTGTTGTATGCTGCTGGTATGAGAACGTGGTTAAAAAGCCCGCACGTCTCCTGTACTGTAAGAATCCGTGCTCTCGATTTTACTACGATATGCTTATGGTTTCTTTCCCTTTTGATGTTTATATGGGCCATTACGAAATGAGGCTATATAGGCTTGGAATTTACTACCGCCATTTTGTGTTTAAATGAAATTAAGGGCTTGAGATACATGGTGAAGCTGGAGCCTTTCATCAGCAGTCGTCCTGTGGCCCAATCCCTTCATTTTGTTGTGTGGGCCTCAAAATGGCGGTAGTGAAATAAGTCCCAAGCCTAGAGCATGAGCCAGGTTTCGTATAGGCCATATACGTCTCATTAATTCCGCTCATAATCAAAACTTATCTCTCCGAGATGAAGATGCCATTTGGTAAAACCGCATCGGTATCGTCGCACGCAAGCTAGCTACTGCGTGATTTCCCCTGGCTTTTGTTGCGAAGTGTTATAGCCCTATTGCCATGTGTATACTTGCGTATAGGTAATCAAATACCACTCCAAGGCGATTCCACTTCGCTGTCTACGCGTTGATGTACGAAGCAAAAGAAGCTGGAGAGCCTAAGGTTAAGACCAAACAATTGGTTTTTCCATAGACACATTTCATCTTTGAAAACCTTGCGCGAAATGCTTTGTGTAACCGGTAGAATGAAAGACATAATGTACTGAATAGGCCTCCGTATTATTATCATATTTTTATCAAAAGGCATGCGAGTATGCATCATTTTTCTTTTGTGATGGAATCTTGTCAATCCGGCGGCAAAACCACCACAGGGAAACGGTTCTGACAATTGAATATGTTTACCATTCCTGTATTTATTTCATCGATCAAGGAGAGGAAAACGTGAATGCAAAATTTGAGGTACAGAAATGAGCTGAATGATTTATGTTTCTTTTAAATAAAAATCGTCTCAATATTAGACAACACATGGAACATGCACAGTGCTCGTACCTCGTACACCCAGCCGTGTAGCATTGTCACGGTTCTAATACAAATTCTATCAAGTCAGATGGCGGTTCAAATTAATTAAATCTGCCATTCATAAAACGTTCAGCACTATTTGCACGCCGTATATGACAACGGTATAATTGCATATAATGGTCAGTATAAAGGCAGCACATTAATACAGCTGCTTATCTGATTATAAAATGAACTTAATACATGCGAAATACAAGTTAGAAGAGCTGCATGTATAGGCATATACGAGTTTAGGCCTTTTCACACGACGCTTAAAAAACTCTCAACCATTGAGAAATTTTGTCATGGTTGCGAAATCTTAAAAAGGTGTCATCGTGTGAAAGGGCACCAATGCTTGAGAGTGACCGACGTCCCTGGTGAATCCTTGAGAGATTTTGATCGAGGTCCAGACCCATGAGCGAATTTCTCAATGGCTGAGATTTTTTTTTAGCGTCGTGTGAAAAGGTCTTTTGATGATGATATATGGACGCTTGCGAGATATCGACAGTTTCCCGTATCCGAGTATTGGGAATTAATTCCCAATACACGGTGTACATGCTCAATACATGAAATATGATGTATACATTTTTGTTCGTGCCAACTCAGTTTAAATCTGATAACCTTGACGTAACCTATAAAACATGTAATACCCTAGAAAGCTATAATACCACGGATGCAGGTAAGAGCACGTCTTGAATACAATAAGGCCTTTTGTTCAGTCGTTGCCATAGAAAAGACACAATAATAACACCGGAATACATGATCTTTAAAGTCCTTACCTTAGCTGCTATACATAGTATATACGTGCGGTATAAGGCCTGTTCAGTTCAATAAGTTACCAAGCACGGAGAGTGGAGGTTGATTCTTCACATGTCATTTTATAGTCACTCTGAAAAGTGAAAATCAATGTGATTACATGACAAGGTCTACAAATTCAATCGAGTTAAATTTTTCGAAAATTCCAAATTCCTCAACAATTTAAAGAATAGAAATCGAATGGTAAACATTATCATTCGTATGGGAAAACACTTCCATTCGGATGGGAAAACACTTCCATTCGTATGGGAAAACACTTGAGAAAACACTTCCATTCGGATGGGAAAACACTTCCATTCGTATGGGAAAACACTTGAGAAAACACTTCCATTCGGATGGGAAAACACTTCCATGACCATTCGGATGGGAAAACACTTCAATGACCATTCGGATGGGAAAACACTTCCATTCGTATGGGAAAACACGTCCATTCGTATGGGAAAACACTTCAATTCGGATGGGAAAACACTTCCATTCGGATAGGAAAACACTTCCATTCGAATGGGAAAACACTTCCATTCGGATGGGAAAAAAATTCCATACGAATGGAAAACTGAACACTTCCATCCGGAAAAGAGAACACTTCCATGCGGAAAAGAGAACACTTCCATTAGGATGGGAAAACACTTCCATCCGAATCATGAAAAGAAAAACCCGTAAAATAAAGGTGCTATTGCCAGAACGGCTGAATTATGCACACATAACCACAGTATGACAGCAAGGTACGGGAATGATATCAGAGCATTATTATGCTCAATTTGCTCACCTAGAACAAGTGAAAACTCACCAGCTTGAGATCTGCAGATGAGGACACGGTGATATCGCTGCACGCAGCAGATGATACAGTCTAGAACTGACACAGCTTGCTGAGCTATGTAGTAGATAGACTGGGCCCAAATCAAACCCAGCTTGTTTTGTTTGCATGTCAGCTATTAATTATTAACCTGCGCATCACACACACACCAAGGATACAGTGATGACAACATGTAGTGGATTCTCCGCCCGTCGGCCGCGCGGGAACAGGTCCCGTTACCGTGGAAACACGTCGAAGTCGTGACCGTTTTTCCCCCTCAATCAAATCAACCTTGCAACACAGATTGGAATTCTCTCCCCCTCCCCCTCCCCCTCCCCACACCGAGGAAATATTCGCCCTGTGACACAAAGAATAACCACTTCTGGGTCAGTTTCTTCAAAGACGGTCGAGTGCAACTAAAAGCATTTTCACGGTCGCTCATCAGTGATAATTTACTCCAATTGCCAAGCAGCGAAGGTCAGTTAAGGTCATCTACAAGAATAAGAGGAGCATCGTTTGATACAGAAATAGTGTCATTCAGGCTACGTGTGTTTGCTGCGCCCCGAGTGAGTGGTAAATAAATTTCCTCCCCTCGCGCCCTTGAGGTATAAAAAGCAAAGCGAATGTCTTTACATGGCCTGTTTGAAAAGGACCCACTGGAAAAGAAAAATTGAGTTAGGCCTAAATACACTAGCGATAGCAATCGGTACGTCAGTACTCTATCCTCCGGCGTAGCACGTGGCAGACGTTCCTCTCCGTAGGGCCTATAGCAAATTTTAATGATCTGCATTGGGATGGGTTCAGATGAATTACGATACCTTGTTTTAAATTACGATCTGAAAGCATAGCCTGATGGCTTCCTAACGTTGTGATAACATCGTATTGAAAACAAGCAACCATCTGGGAAACATCCCGACACAATCTCACATGCGCTCTTCACAACCTCTCCCATATGGATCGGCTAGTACTAGTAGTACTGAAATTAAAACACTGAATTACATGCAATCTTGACCATAAAGTAATTACAGACGATACCTTTTGTTGAACATACGCATGCACAAGTACACACCCACACACGCGGTCAGATGGAGTTTCAATCGAGAGACGAGATTTTAATGTCGTCTACAGTAACTGTCGCCACTTGCTGGATCATGGATCTCCTGTCGAGTCGAGTCTAGTCGTGTCTGCTTCCGTGCATGCTCCGTTCTTTCCGGCGCGCGCGTGGTGCGTGGTGCGTGGCGCAGGCGCGGGCGCGGAGAGAGAAGTAAATCCAAGGCGGGAGGAAAATTACCCCCAGCGCGGCGTCTCCATGACTACGCATCTCGGGACAGAGAGGGTTTGCTGATTTCTACACACCGATGGTGACGCCTCTGAATTGCAAATTTTTCAAAGATTCTTCTCGCCCCCCTCGACCGGCCCTTTACCGCTAATTGCAGGCATCCGTGATGCTATGTGATACGCTGGGGAATAAGAAAAATCACCTAGCCCCTCGGGGGTGACTATCTGACTCCTGAAAGACGATATCGTTCGGACATCCAAGAAAAAAAACCCGGATGAGACAATCCAACAGCTACAGTAAGAATCAAAGATTGTGTTTTGAACAAGGTAACAATGATTGATAGGTATTGGCTACATGCAGTTTACAGTGGCGTACACAAGTCATGTCTTCAGACCGGGGATGGGTCGTACTTCCATGCATAATGCATTCCCTCACTATTACACCCCTGGCAGTTGTATATGATTTTTTTTGTCCCAAAATTATACTGTCAATTAGTCAACGTAATATGAATGACAGGGATTATGCAGCCTCGAATTGATAGTCGGCATTGGGTCATGTTTGCGTCATTCCTGGCAAAGTTAGGGCATAATTTATTTTTTGACAGTGTCCCTGTTACATCTTATATCCTTTACAAGTTCATACTATACAGGCTGTGTAGGCATATCTCCCTGTTTAAGGAGCACATTGACTTCATTCTCATTTGAAGAACAATGGATGTCATCAAGTAAGGGATAATGAATGGCGCGGTTTCACTGATGTAATTGGGAGCAATACCTACCCCATACCTTGATGGCCTTACCCATATAATTAAACAAAACCGTTTCACGGCGCATGGCCCAACCATAAATTTCACGATTTTGTGACTAGCGAACAAGCTCATCCCAAGCCAATGCTAGTAAGCACTTTTCGGAATGATTCCCATAAAAGGTCTTAATTACAAAGGCTTTTGTTCACGGCATGATGAGCAAATTGAAATTGGCCAAATACTCAGGCAAAATCACATCACCCATTATCACTGACGCGATTTGATCTAATCAGGAACTTCAGCTCAGACGTACTTCCGATTAATGATATTTATTTCATAATGGCATTTGCTTTAAAACCAATTATCTCTTCAATTTTCTCCGCGCGATGCTCGGGACTGACTGTGCACGTACGCCAGCAGAAAACAAAAATCCGAGGCCAGTTTAAATCTTAAAGACGCCACAACAACAAAATCGGTGCACAATTCAAGGCGAAACAAAATTGAGACGGAAATAAAGCGAGTGGAGATAGGGGCTTTCAGAAAGGGTATTTCAGTGTGGTTTATTATAGCTCGTCTGCTGAATTGAAGTTTAAGTTGGGAGATTTTATGAAGCGGAAGTGGATAGAATCAGGGCCGAACGTCAAGATGTGTAATACTGATTGATGGGTTTGACCAGTGGCTCGTGTAGATATAGCCAATATCTCTTTCTTCCTTACAGTTGCAGGATCACCTGCCTTGACGAATTGGCGGTGATTTTGGACCTGCATTACGAGCAGATTGGATATCAAACACGCAGCTGTCGCGTATCGACTGATTGTGGCAAAAGATGAGAGGCCAATTTCATGGAGCTGCTAAGCACTCACAATTTGCTTAGCACAAAAATGTCTTGCTCAATAAAACAAACCACCATTGAAAAATTAATTTGATATTCATGGTCAGTGAACAACAGCCAAAGAACAATCACAAGTGATACACAACACTTGGACTAATTTTGGTTGTTAAATTTAGTATCATACTTTGGGTTTTGTCAAAGAAATACAGATTCGTGGGCAAAAATATCAAGGAAGATACAGTAAAGGTAATCTGTGGAAATTTCTGTCCCATACGTTGCCCACTTTTTGAGAAAACAGCGAAAAACGGCCACAGTATTTCTTAAGTCTTTTCTCTTTAATTTTTGATCTTTTAAAAGATCAAAAAGATTTTCGGTCGTTGTTTGTCTAATTTCTGGATAAATACACCATTTCAGGCAGAACAATTTTAACAGTTTGTTTCTACCACCACAATCTTCATACCCTGTAAGTTATACGTAAATCTGTGCACATTTCTGTTTTGGTCTCTTACCAAAGTATGATACAACCTTTAACCCTGTTTTTATTATGACACAATTAATGTCATACTTAGCAATTTTTGTGCTAAGCAGCGCCGTGAAATTGGCCCGAGATGAGTCGATAGGCTGTGAGAAGTTATCTTGCATGCAGCTGGGCCTCAGAAGATAATGCTCATCAGAAAACGCAGGTTACCAGCTTAAATATCACGAGCTGTGTTTACGGCCTGCGATTGGTACCCTGCTAGTTTGAGCTCAAGCATGAAAAGGGAAATTGTAAAGTGAATTAATATCGTATCTTCTTGGCGTAATAATGAGTGAAAGTGGGCCTCGCTGGGCTTCTTGATAATGCTGTGCGTAAGTAAAAATGTTAATTTCTGTGTTGTGACAAAATACGTATTACACGATATGAAATCTCTCAGTGGTCCCCCCCCCCCCCCCCCCCCCTATTGATAAAAATAGGGCATCTCCATCATGTCATCTCAGAAATTGGACGCTATACTAAAATACGCCATCGCATCTACTCCTTATGGCACGGCAACCAACACATAGCCAAACGCTTGCAATAATGAAACGTGTGAAATACGGGTCAGCTTTTGTTTCCGTTGCAGGAAGACGAAAAAAAACACGGTTTCACTAGAAACAGCGCAATTCAATTGGGGTATTGTTATACCTTTTACCTACTCAAGATTAATGACACGGTATACAATACAGAAAACGTCTTTTGCCTGGTGCATGCATACCCATGCATTCAATCTATGGTGTTTTTAGGCCCATTACTAATATGCATTTGCTCCAATCTCCCACGCTACGAAACTCTAAAATGAGATACTCCATTATACGAAAATGAATTACCAAACAGTATAACTCGGTCCATCTCAAAATGAACAAGAACATTTCTTATTTATGACGATCTGCGTCAAATCCCTATGCCTTACTCGTAGGCTCAGCAAATAGGCAAGCTATAGCGGCTTGGTTGTTCATCTTCGGTCTTTTTTGTTTTGACATTAAAGCGAATTGTAACGAAGATAACGGGATAAAAATATCCATGCATACAAATAGGTACGTACGGATACCCACTTGCGACATGCAATGATTGCAAGCTGGGGTATCGGCCCACGAACTGTATTATATAGCTTTATATCTCATGAATAATAGTTAATATCCTTTCAATATTTAGAAGCACTAATGACTGCTGATGGCTGTTTTCAGCAATGATGTATTCGATCTTTCGAAACAATCCATGTGTACTATTCTTGATTGCATTCAAATTCTAGGCTTATTATTCGAGGGATAAAATAAGAAAGGCGAATATAGCAGAGATTTGTTGGAGATTTTTAGAGCCCAATTAATGAGACAGTTGGCGATATAGGTAAATACATGTCACGGATTTGGTTGTATTCTCTTCGAGAAATATTCAGTGACCTTTCCCGTCAAGAGATTTGTGCTTGAGGGGGAAGGGGGCTTGGTAAAGTAGGTATACTGGCACCTGTATGGCTTCGCGCTCGACCTCGCCTTTTCTTCAAATATAATAACAAAGCAGGGGAAAACCAGCTGGCTTAGGCAAGGGGGCAATTTTCTTGTTTCATTTGGATAACGAATCAATTACATTTATTGATGTCGGTCTTTAAAGGCGGCGTACGCAGAATTGGTGTTAAAAACAAAAACGGTTATAGCCCCGTGTTTATGACTGTGACGGCCTATACTGTGAAAAACTAGACATAATTATTACTATTGTACTTGGATAATTTCATTTCAGATTCATCATCAAAGTATGAGGCTACCTTTACGCACAGAGGGGAGGGAGGGAGTTACTGTAAATAGTAGGCGTGGTTCTAGACACATTCGGGGTGGGAGTTTCTTTGGAGAGCGATTTTGAGGGAAATGAATAATGTATCAGTGGCCGGTTCAGCCAATCAAAAAGCAGCATTCTGCAGATTTTTTCCCGCTACAAATCTCTTGAATCTAAGGGCCTGTTTGTTTAAAGCAAAGGATCCCATATTTAGGGATCCTCCTCCTATGTAGGGTACCGGTACGATAAAATGGGATCCGGATCAGTAGAATCCGTGATCCTGTGCGTTAAAAAAAACATGCCGTAAGATTTCAACCACGGATATATCCGTGGTTATACCTCTCAATGCTTCAACAAAGGATAAAAGTGGCGCTTCACTTTCACAATTAACATGTTATTTCGAACTCATTAATGATACGGTCAGTCGTTCCATCATTATTATGGTGACAGTTCGTGTATTGTAGCCAACTGCACGATACCGTAACATGAATGCAATTATCCCGCGCAATTCTTGCTGTGATTGGGAAAAAGTTTCAATTTACACGAACTACGAGGTATACAAAGCGCCATTAGTGCAAAAACAAACGTTGACAGACCTGTGTAGAAGTCATAATTACCGCTGATATTCAGTGCTAATAACAACATCCTTTATTGCAATCACGTCCGGCAGTTTAATTTCAATAAATTTGGATGTACGTTTCATGTACATTTGGTCCACTAATGTCTATACAATTAAAGCAAATTACAATTTAATATAATGTGTAAATCTAGTATAAACGTCCACAAAAAGGGTTATTGTTACTTTTATTTCTTGATTGTTTATGTTTCAAAGAGCTGTATGTAGATTCTGGGCCTGGTGGGCGCCATATTGGATGGATTTCATTTAAGATTATTATTGTTGTTATTAATCATCAAATTACCACAAGGGAACTGACTGGATTAGTTTTAATTCATTGAAAAGTTAACAAAGACAAAATAACTGCAGAGGGATTCAAACCCGCGACCACCATACCGTACCACCACTCTCTCAACTGAGCTATCCAGCCCTATGTTGGTGGTGTCCCTAATAGTCAATTAAATTTGTTCGTTTGGCAGTCAGAAGCCGTGAAACCACTCACATGTATACCGCTATATCCCAAGGATAAGATACTACAGCATTAGCAACGCTGCAACCTGAGGAACGGGTATTGTTATTAAGGTAATATCATACTGTTTTTGTCAAAGAAATACAGATTCATGGGCAAAAATATCAAGACAGATACAGTAACATTAATCTGTGAATATTTCAGTCCCATACGGTGCCCATTTTTTTTGAGAAAATAGTGAAAAACAGCCACAGTATTTCTTAAGTCTTTTCTCTTTTATTTTTGATCTTTTAAAAGATCAAAAAGATTTTCGGTCGTTGTTTTACTAATTTCTGGATAAATACACCATTTCAGGTGGAACAAATTTAACGGTATGTTTCTACCATCACCATCTTCATATCATGTAAGTTATACGTAAATCTGTGAACATTTCGGTTTTGGTTTCTTACCAAAGTATGATACTACCTTTAAAGATAGTGACTTACATTTTGAACAATGATAATGAAATCTAGTGAACAGCAATTTAGGTGCAAACAGAACAACTGACAATTTGATATCACATGATCAACCATACAGAAATATGCATAACAATTATGTATTGCATTTAAATGTGCTAATTAGAAAATACATTTCAGATACAAAAGTGCTATAATTATATAAATATATGTGTGTATAAAATGTATGTAAATGTATGAATTAGTTACAACATTGTTAATTTAAATTCATCTTAAAAACAAATGCTTTGTCAACAATATTAATGAAAAATTGAAAATGAGAAAGTGGAAATGAAATGCAAACACTGGTAAATTGAGAACAAAATGCATAAACGAGAATCATCTCCAACCTGATCAAACAGTGGAATGTTAGCATTAGAGAAACTTGAATAATGGTCGAGCCCAGCCACTGAAAAGCCTGGCCAGGTCTAGGCTCTTCAGGCCTGTAATTATCCTCTAGTCGGCCTTGAACTTCACTACAATAGAGCTGTTTAAAATCAATCAAGCCCAGCTTCTGGATCACTGTCCATGATAAATGTGGACTCAATCTGTCAATCAGGTTAGTGCCAACTATGATCCAGGACACAGCAGGGGCTTGAAGTTGATAGTTCAAGGCTGGAGATTATAGAGCACAGGCAAACCCCAGACCTATAGCCTGGCTTTTCAGAGGATGGACCCAACCAGCATTAACGTTTCTCCCTATTAAATGTATGGAGCATTGAGACTCATGACAAATATTAGTCAACAACAATTAATTACTAGTATAAAAGCATGCAAATTAAATAAAATACTGAAGATTCACAAATTCAACAGAAATAACCCAAACAGTTAACACAACAACACTAAATACAAGGAAATCTAATAACAAGAATTTAGTTCATCGTTGATAAGATTCTTCTATTTAAGGAAGAGAACATCCATTCCAGTGATCTGGTTTCAACTCTTACCTGTAAAAATCTCTTCTAAATTGGTGTCAACGTTTTTCACACCATTTTTGTCATTTGTGCAATTGTCCCTTTTGTGTATCTCAATCGCTGAATTTGATGTCAGTCAAAACATTTTGAAAGTATTCAGATAGCGATATAAATTATATAATAATATGATATCACATCATGGTATAAAGATATTTTTGATAACGACAGCACTCCAGATGAAAAAATATCTAAAAAGATTTGTATAAGATTAAATATCTAATAAATAAACAGCAATCCTTCACACACATAATGAACAATCTTACCTTTGGTTTTTTTATCTTTTGGTTGTTAAAAAAAAGTACCATACTTATATGTTTTATTCATTTAATTTACAGATTATTGCAGCAATGGAAATGTACAAAAATATTGTCAGACATATTGCAAATTGAATTGCACACATAAGATGCACTTATATCTATGTTTGAACTAGCGCTCATGTCCATAGCACAACTAAAGATGACAACTGCCCCCCACCCCCCACCCATCCCATTCCAAGCCCCCCACCCCACCCCACACCTTTCCCCGATTTCAAATCTTGGTCTTTAAAGAATTGCATAACGATGTCCACTTCATTGTCGCAAGCCCCCTACCCCACCCTAGTGCCCTCTCCCCCCCTAAAAAATCTGACTTGGATCCAGCAACTGCTTACATAACATGCATCAAACAGAGAAGACGAAATGCAATACGGAATAGATATTACACACAAACGGACAAACAAAGTGACTGACTAACAAATCAGGGCTTGATTTCACCAAACTCATCGTAACTTTCTATCAATCGTAAGACTACATTGCAGCCCTACGTAGGATACAATGGGTTATCCTTCATAACTCATGTTACAATTGATCGTAGGGTTTTTCGAAATAGACCTCATGGAATAATGCAGTAACTCACCCATCTCGTTGATGGAACCTTGTTCAAGGAGTTCTCATCTGAGATGCTGCAGTCACTTATCGGACGTCTTCTCCTGGATCAGACGACGCAACTCTTTGATTTCCTCTCTGAAAGTCAACACATTTTACGCATAAAGTGATCAACTTGGTCAAAATGAATAACGAGCAATGGGAGCTTGTTCAGACAATGGTGGCAGCAGACTGAAGTCTCTTTTTTGCTAGTTTTGAGCATGCGCGCGTTGTTGTGCGCCTGCGCTATCAAGTTGAAGACCCAGCTCCAAAGTCTCCCATGGTCACGATGACATAATGGAATCGAGAGGCACGGAACGTTAGACTTATTGTACGGAAGACTTGAGAGTTATCTTTGGTCTCAACTTTGAGACGCTCCATGATGCAACAGCTCTGATATCAGCTGAAACCTTCAAGAAAGCTACGGAGATTTTGAAGGAAAAGACTGCTCACAGCATCCAGCACCAACAGCATGTTCAGCTAATAATAACACAGCACTTATATGCTACCATTATATCGTGTATGTATTATTATCCCTAGTCATCGAGCTACATGTGTACTCCTGAAACCATCTCAACTCCTGGGGGAGTATACAGCTCTGGTTGCTGTGAGGCAGCAAAGGCCAATCAAACACAAAGCCATCTCTCTACCCTCACCCATTTACTCCCGGCTGAAGAGGAGCAATATGTAACAAGCGTCTTGCCCAAGGACACAAGGACCACCACTAGGCCAGGACACTCCATGAGAGTACCAGGGTCCGATTTCACTAACGCTTTATCATCGCTAAAGCCCAAATCCATCGCTAAACGAAAAATTGATCGCAACTTTGCGTAGCAATTTTCTGTTTAGCGATGGATTTGGGCTTTAGGGATGATTGCAAAGCTTAGTGAAATCAACCCCAGATCATCAAATGTTACTGATATGAGACCTACCTTAGAGTCTCTACGTCCATCTTAGAAGCAGCTACTTCTTGTTTTCCTTTGCCTTTGTGTTTCTGCTTCTTCATTTTCTCCAGCCTTTTGGCTCTCTGAAGTCGATCCACAAGAGCCAGCATCAACAACTTCATACAGAATGAAAAAAGGTTGGAATGTAAATATCAAATTAAAATTAACATTTTCAAAAAAGAAATGAACGTTTTGCTCGAATTTTGCAGAAACTTTCAGTTAAAAACCAGATCAAAGGAGTCTAGTGGCAGGAGCATTACGTAAAAACAAATTGGGTTGTTGGTGACAAATTTCTTCACAATAAATGACACAATACAGAACACAATTCAAGATCAGCAATCACTAAATGAAAATGCAAATTTTTTAATAAATATGAAATTGTCAAATAAACCACAAGGAAAACTGAATAAATTAATTTAAACAGTATGATTACGTTACTTTTTCATGGTGTTTATGGTTATTGATTTATACGTGAAATGCGTAATGCTTAACTGTTTTTAAGTCGTAAACATTTTTTCTTGCATAGTATTTTAGGCAATGTTTTTAATTCTAGTCTTTTTACTCTGAATAATGCTTTATATATATATATTTATATTTGTGTATGATATGTACAGACGGTTGAGACGTCATGTTGTGTAACTGTCTTTAAAGAAATAAATTATTATTATTATTATTATTACTTTTGATCAATCTGTCCATGGAGGTTTCTTAATGGGAGCCTTTGGAGAACCGATCTTCAAGTCAACAGCGCACGCGCACACAATTGTGAGCATGCGCGCGTTGTTTTGTGCCTGCGCTGTTGACTTGAAGACAGGTTCTGCAAAGTCTCCCATTCTAAAAGAGGTATTGTGATTAGATGTCACTTTTGAAAAACTTGGGGAAAATGTCTCCATCTCAATTAAAACACACACACTTCACTCCCGATCATTCAACAAGCTCATTAACATAAAGAACTCCACACAGTGAAAACATTGAGACAAATACTGAGTACAATGCGTATCATGGCAAACCTTGTATTTCTTCTTCTTTGTTTCTTGTGCATCTTCGTCAATGGGTACTGGCTGTGAAAAATGGCAAGAGAAAGAAGGTTATACTTCAATGTATGAGATTCCTAGCAAGAAGGAGATGGGACATTGACACATAATAATAATGATAATATCAGGGATGAGATTTCTCAGATTAAAGTCTGATTTCAGACTTTTTTCCTCACATGCTGTGTACAAAAGTATAGGAGATTCTAAATTTCAGACTTTTTATGCTCCCTGTCAGCTGTTTTCAGACATTTTTATCATTGGTCAATCTCATCCCTGTAATAAACCGTTTTTATATAGCACATATCACAATCAATGTATTATGACTCTATGTGCGTATTACTATTATCCCTGGTCATTGGGTTACAATTATTACATTCCTGGAACAATCTCAACTCCCTGGGGAGCATACAGCCCTGGCTGGCGTATTCAGCGCACAGAGGCTAATCAAACCACAAAGCCATCTCTTCCCTAACAGGTACCCATTTACACCTGGTTGAAGAGGAACAATATGTGACAAAGCGTCTTGCCCAAGGACACAAGTACCATTAACCCATGGCTGGATTCGAACCCACAATCTGTAGATTGACCACAAGACTTTGAGTCCAACACGTCAGACCACTAGGCCACGACACTCCACATAAGACTGAGCAACCACTGACTGACCACATTAAAAGGGTTATCTTCAATTCCTGGAGGTAGAGGGGTCCAAATTCATGTCAAAGATTACCTGATTGCCAGCATTCCCATCTGAGCACTTCCTGTGGAAGAAACGGCAGAGTCTCAAGACTGATTTCAGGGTAGGAATCAAGTTGAATGGTGGTGGTAAGGTCACAGCGGGGGTCATATACTCTGCCATTAACATGGTGCGGGCAACCTTCCATTCCTCTTCTGCATTCTCCTAGAAAATGAGGAAAAAAAGATGAAGTGATTTTGGATTCTTACAAAATCTGTTTTAGGTAGAGAAACGTAAATGCCAGTTGGGCCTAGCCACTGAAAAGCCTGGCCGGGCCCAGGCCTTCGAGCCTGAAATCCTACATTTGTCAGCTGTGAACTTCACTACAATAGAGCTGCTTATCATCAATGAAGCCTGGCTTCTGGATACTGTCCATGATCAATGTGGACTCAATTTGTCAATCAGGTTTATGCCATCTATGATCCAAGACACAGCAGGGACTTGCAGCTGATAGTTCAAGGCTGGGGATTATAGAAGCCCAAGACCCAAGGCACAGTCCAAGCCTGGTCAGGCTTTTCAATGGAAGGGCCAAACCAGTATTAGAGTTTCTCTTCCTTATTTGGAACGGAATTTCAGGCCCACAAAAAGGGGTTTCAAGTGGACGGCACAATTGCCTGCAGTTTACAGAAACATAATTTGTGGCTACTAGTCGAGACAGTGATAACTAGAAGGCACCAAGGTCTCAACTTGGAATATCTGAGAGTAAATATGGACTGAAATCAGGGAGGACATACCTCAATTCTGGTGTACGTATTGCTCATCATGGCAATGAGAGCATTTAGCAGAACGACGACAGCAACGATCATGAACAAGAGGTACAAGACCGTCCCCACAAACTCGGTGAAGTACAGGTCATTGTCAACAGACAGATTCTCCAAATCGATCAGGTTGAACATCGACCAGAAAAGCGACTGCATTGAGGTCCAAAACCTACAAAATCAAAACATTAAGGGAGAGAAACAATATTATGCTAGTTTGGCTCAGCCTTTCAAAAGCAAGGCCTGGCCTTGGCTTTGTTTTGGCTCTTGGGCTTCTATAATCTCTAGCCCTGAACCATCAACTTGAACCATTGTCTTGAATAACAGTTGGCAAAATGAATCTGATTGACAGGTTGTGTCAACATTGATCATGGACATCATCCAGAAGCCGGACTTAAGTGATTTTAAGCAGCTCTTTTGTAATAAAGCTCAAGGCTGACAAGAGGAGGATTTCAGGTCCAAAGGTCTAGGCCTGGTCAGGCTTTTCAGTGGCTGGCCCCCAACAGTTCTGTCCACGTGGTTTCTTACGTAAGGAAAGGAGTGCTGGCGCACTGTGACTTGTCGGTCGCTTCCAAGCATTGATTGAGGTCCAGCATCTCAAAGGTCCGGTAGAGCTGGGTCAGACCCAGCGAGAAGGAGATGAGGATGAAGACTAGGATGAACAAGAACTTGGCGACGTCTACCACCATCCCCCGGAAGGAGATCAGTAGTGGGCCCAGGAAGTCCAGGATTAGGAAGCAGTGGAGGAGATGAAGGTAGGTCAAGACGTTGGCTACGGCAAAAGCCGCCTCGGCTACCAACAGAGGATCATACTGGTCCCAGTCATAACGGGTCTCATTGCCATAGTTACCAAAGATGACATCTGAGATAGATACAGAAGGATAAAGAATTAATTGGTTGCCGTAGACCGCTGATGGCCGATAGACATAGCAAAAGGGTCGGCCTGGTGAAAAACATTAATAGATAAATCTCACATTCCTCTCACACTACATTGAATTCAGCTTCGTAATTATGACAAGCACATGACATTCGCTTTATAATAGCACCAAAAAGTCTTAATTGCTTAGTAGAAAGTGTAATGCCAGTCAAAATGCCACATGATGTTTGCCACATATTTCTCCCGTGCCTTGTACTAGATTTAAAGTTTCTTTTAATATCAAATCATGAGGTAAGTGAATAGTATTGCAATGATCCATACTTTGAACGGTTTCGGTTTGTTTTCAAAGTTGGACGGGCCTTCCGGAATTAAAGACTTAGAGCCTTTTCAAAACAGAGGCTTGGGCTCAGGCTCCATTTTGTGAATCCATTCTAAAATAACGCGTATCAAAATAGAGACTTTTGGTTGCGGTTCAGAAGTAGATTCTCTGGTTTGAAAAGGAAAACAGAGCTTCAACTTCAATGAAAAACCACAAGGTATATTTTCAGCATATGGATGATGGAACCGGAGCCTGAGCCAAAGCCTCTGTTTCAAAAAGGCCCATAGTCTGCTACAGCAAGCCACATAGTTATGGTTTCATTTCTCAAGGCTCTTAACCAGGTATTAAACCTATCTTCTCCGTATTCATAAGTAATCTTTTGAGATTAAAATGACAAGACAAGAGTTCCTACCACTTGTTGTATCTTCAGATTTAGGAATCATGAAACCTCTCTCGAAGACCAGTGGTACATCAGTCGGATCCATGGATGCATTGTCCGCAATTTGGTCTTCCATTACCCTATTGGAAAGAGGAACATCAAAATGTGACTACCATGGGAAACCAGGCCAAGAGTAATACAAAGATAGGGGCCAAATTTCATGGAGCTGCTAAGCACAAATAATTGCTTAGCACAAAAATAATTGCTTAGCACAAAAATTTCTTGCCCAATAAAACAAACCACCATTAAAAATTCCATTTGATATTCATGGTCAGCAGACAACAGCTATATCACAAATAATACTTAACACATGAAATTTGGTTGTTAATACTGTTTTTATTTAAGACAGAAATTCCGATGGTTAGCAAATTTTTGTGCTAAGCAGGACCATGAAATTGGCCCTGATTTCAAACGGTACAAACCACCGTATTACATGGCTGAATAGTTCACCAGGTGGTTAAGGCAACCTGAGCAAAGATAGCTGAACAGTAGTTCCCAAATATTTTTTATATACCATATGAGTTATTGCATATGCCTCCTCAATTTCAGATTTTCTCAAATTTTCTGAAGTTGCATTTAATTTCTGTTTGATTTCTCCAATCCACATAACAGCGATGTGTAACAGGCTTTGTCTCACTGAATTTTGAGGCGTTTACGAAACAGAGGCTCAGGCTTAGGCTTAGGCTCAGGCTCAGGCTCCAGCTCCAGCTCTGACATTCATGTGCTGAAAATAAAAGTTGTAGATTTTCATTGAAGCTGAAGTTCTATTTCCTTTTTCATACCAGATAATCTACTTCCGAACAGCAGCCAAAAGCCTCGATTTCGGTACCCGTTATTGTCGAATGGATTCATGAAATGGAGCGGAAGCCCGAGCCTCCGTTTCATACACGCCCTTAAAGAGAAAGACAGACTTCATCTTACTGTGATTCTCCTGGTGCATCAGTCAAGAGGAAATGGGAGATGAACCCAGGCTGCTCAGTTATGTATTTAGCCTGCAAAAACAAACAAATAACAAATAAACAAACACAACAGAAAAAAACTCAAAACAACAATTTTTCCCAGTTTAATGATGGAAAAATAACATTATGTGAACTGTATTCCTAACTTGAAAGGATTTCGTAAAATAAAAGACATAATTTCTCATTTTTTTCATTTTCGGCGAGAAAAAAAAACAAACAGTATGTGATGCAACAAATGTCTCATCAGACAGCTGAGCTCTATGAATCCTTGCAAATTGTTATATCAATGGAACTTTAAGGTCTGGGCAATATTTCGCCAACACTTTGCGATCATGTCACCGACCAATGAAATGCTGCAGGTGCTTGATGAATATTCACGAGATATGTCAAATGTATTGAATTTATCCATCAAAAGTTTATTACCTTGAGGAAAGCCACCGTGCTCATGATTATGAAAATCCAGTAAAACACAAGCTGGGAGATATCAATCACACCCCAGGATACTATGTAGTGATCTCGTCTATGCACCCAAGCTTCTCTTACAGATCGGAAGGTCATACCTAAAATAAAAAACGAAAACATCATCTAGGTGGTGGCAATGCCATGTCTGACTGAGGTGAGTAACCACCTGTGACAGAACAGATAAACAAGCAGACAAATGTAGAGGGTGGTGGCAATGCCTTGTCTCACTGAGTTGAGCAACCACCTGACAGAACAGACAAACAAGCAGACAAATGTAGAAGGTGGTGGCAATGCCATGTCTGACTGAGATGAGTAACTACCTGACAGAACAGACAAACAAACAGACAAATTTAGAAGGTGGTGGCAATGCCATATCTCACTGAGGTGAGCAACCACCTGACAGAACAGACAAACAAGCAGACAAATGTAGAAGGTGGTGGCAATGCCATGTCTCACTAAGGTGAGCAACCACCTGACAGAACAGACAAACAAGCAGACAAATGTAGAAGGTGGTGGCAATGCCATGTCTCACTGAAGTGAACAACCACCTGACAGAACAGACAAACAAACAAGCAGACAAATGTAGAAGGTGGTGGCAATGCCATGTCTCACTGAAGTGAACAACCACCTGACAGAACAGACAAACAAACAAGCAGACAAATGTAGAAGGTGGTGGCAATGCCATGTCTCACTGAAGTGAACAACCACCTGACAGAACAGACAAACAAACAAGCAGACAAATGTAGCAGGTGGTGGCAATGCCATGTCTCACTGAGGTGAACAACCACCTGACAGAACAGACAAACAAACAAGTAGGGAAATGTAAACAAAACAAGCTGCTTACCAATAATCCAAATAATGATGAGGATAGTGAATACATCCCAGGGCCTGGATCTATATTTGATGTACTGGCTTATCTTCTGGGCTTTTGTCAATTCTTCCTCATGAATGTGGTTGATGACGACCACCTCGGGTCGGATGGTCGACAGGACCAGCAGCAGGAGGAAGTAGAGCCGGGAAGCCATGTGAAGTAGGAAACGTATAAACCTATCCTCACATCAAAACCAGACATGAAACAGGGAGAGGATGGAAGGAATGTCATGAGGGGTACTCCGGTATTGGTGAAGATGAAGAGAAGGAATCGAAAGGAGAAGGGCAGGGGTGAATAAGACAGATAATGAAATGAATGAGGGTAGGAAGATGCATGGGGCTGAGGAAAAAATGAGATGGTTTGGGCAGACTGCGAGGGATAAGGGAAGAGAACATCAGATAAGTCAAGTTTCAGCAAAGAGACCGACTACAAAGCTTCGTCAGAGTAACTACAGAAGGCTCGTTACAGTAAACGGTAAACACCAACCTTGGTCTCCTGATGAGGACTAGAGCAGGCTAGTCAAATATTGACACCTTACGAGAAGTGTGAACTATATAGAAGTGGGAAAGTATGAATGATTCTTTCATGGTGTTTCCGCAAACCGATCCACATACTAATTATCACCATGCAAAGCCTCAAATCTTTCTCGAAACACCAACCCACATCTCCTCAAAATGCCTACAAATCTTCGCTTGCCCTTTCCAGAAAATAAAACCTGCTGACAATCAGATCACGCAATCATTCCCGCATTAAACTTAGGAGCTGTTTTACTTACGGCTTCCGCATCATGTGGATACGTTCGACCGGCAGTAGGATGTAGAGAAGACAAGGGATCTGGAAGAACACCATCAACAAGGCGTAGGAAAGGGCACTCATAATCCTGGACTTGGTGTAGTACATCACGTAAGGAGAGAGGACGCTCCATTGGGATTCCATGTAGTCCTGACAGCTAGGATGACTCACAAACTATCAGTGTAATTACAAAAGAACAACACAGCCACCAGGGACTGCATTAGCTGATAGTCATCATGGCACCATCCATTGTAATCATGAAATTATCATATAAACCACAAGGAAAACTGATTGGAGTGCTGTGGCCTATAGTGGTCTGGCGTGTCGTACTCAAGTTCTTGTGGTCAATCTACAGACTGGGTTCGAATCCAGCCATGGGCTGATGGTGCTTGCGTCCTTGGGAAAGACGCTTTGTCACATAATGCTCCTCTTCACCCAGGTGTAAATGGGTACCTGTGAGGGTTGAGATGGCTTTGTGTGCTTGATTTGCGCGATTTGCAGGCAGCTGCGGGCTGTATATTCCCAAGGGAGCTGAGATTGTTTCAGGAATGTTAATGGGCCTGATTACCAGGGATAATAATAGTGTAAAGCATTGTGATACCCTTCTTGTGTGTAAGAACGCTATATACATGCCTTAATTATTGTTATCTAAGTCATTGAAAGGTGAACAAAGTAAACTTACTTTACACAAAGTAAATTCTAGAATATGGTATTATGGTCTTTATTTACCCCTTTGAATTCAAGGTCCAGTGCTTGTTGCAGCCTGAGTGGTAGACCGTTGGCCGAAGTCTGCTCACCACTGGTCAGTAGCAGCTTGACCTCATCATGACCTCTTGCTAGACCCAGCAGCTTAGTGCTCAAAGCTTGGAGGTTCAAAAGAATCCGATCCCCCTCCTCCTTGAATCTAGGCACCTGAGCAGACACAGTGAAGGTTAACCATTTAACTTCTACCTCAATCCATGCACATCTATTCTTCAGTGACAGATGAGATCATTACTATGGTCGAATTGGGCTCAGTATTCAGGTAGTATCATACATTGGTAAGAAACCAAAACAGAAATGTTTACAGATTTACATATAACTTACAGGGTATGAAGATGGTGGTGGTAGAAACATACCGTTAAAATGTGTCCGCCTGAAATGGTGCATTTATCCAGAAATTAGAAAAACAATGACCGAAAATCTTTTTGATCTTTTAAAAGATCAAGATCTTTTCCTGAAGTGGTGTATTTATCCAGAAATTAGTCAAACAACGACAGAAAATCTTTTAAAAATAAAAGAGAAAAGACTTAAGAAATACTGAGGCTGTTTTCCGCTGTTTTCTCAAAAAGTGGGCATCATGTGGGACTGAAATTTTCACAGATGACTGTTACTGTATCTGTCTTGATAGGTGAAGTACCGTGGCCTAGCAGTCTGGTGTGTCGCACTCAAGGTCTTGTGGTCAATCTAGAGATTGTGGGTTCGAGCCCAGCTATGGGTTATTGGTGCTTGCATCCTTGGGCAAGATGCTTTGTCACAGATTGCTTCTCTTCACCCAGGAGTAAATGGGTACCTGTGAGGGTAGAGATGGCTTTGTGTGTTTGATTAGCCTTTGCACGCTTTACAAGTAGCCAGGGCTGTATACTCCCCAGGGAGTTGAGATTATCGGATACACTTAATGATAAGTTATCAGGAGTTGAGATTGTTTCAGGAATGTAAATGTAGCCCATTGACCAGGGATAATAATATGTGCCGTGACCGTCGAAAGACGGAACGTGCGCTTTATAAGTATCCACCATTATTATTATTTATTATTATATTTTTGCCCATGAATCTGTATTTCTTTGATAAAAACCAAAGTATGATACTACCTTTAAACTCTAAACATGCGTACCTTCATGGCTTTCTCTAGACCTTTTGCAATTTCAAAGATGGTTTCGATTGGGTTATTGGAGGTCAGCATGATGTAGGTTTCACTGCTAATGGCTTCGTACCAGTGAAGCAAGGCAAGGAACTTTCCATAAGAATCACTCTCATCAACCTGTAGGTACAGTTCCTCAATGGATGGCATCATCACACCGTGCCAAATGAGACACTATAAAAGACAGAACACAGAGTAACTAGGGCTGTAAGTTTACGAATAATTTTGTAACCGGTTACCCGTCTGTTTTTCGGTTACGGTTACGATTACCCGTATGACAAAGAAAAACACAGAAATAGTAAGTCTTTAAGGAACTTGGTTGACAACATTCTTTTGTCACACACAGAGGGGTCAGGTAGGCAAGATCAAAGTTGCCAGTCTCTTATTCAAAACAAATTTCATTGTAAGTTACATTCAGAAAGAGAAGGTCAAGTTAAATTTTTTATTTTGATTTTGGTTATTCAATTACCAATTCCTAGAAGGATTTTAGATCACTGGGCATTTTATCAAATGTTGAAACAAATGTTGCCGTCCCAAGATAAAAATAAAAACTCAGTGCACGGAGCAATGAACAACATTTCCTGTTCACCTGTACAATTTGACAATCTTCTTGTCGAGCAGCTAGTATTAGAGGTTTGCAGGTACTGGGCCAACTCCGAGTTTTCGGGAAGCGGTTTAGAACTTCTTCTTTCTTCTAAATAACAAACAAATAAACAAACAAACAAACAAACCAAATGAATATGACAGGAAAATAAATCATCAAATAACCACAAGGGAAACTGACTGAATTTTGTTTAAGTCATTGAAAGGAGAACAAAGATAAATTTACTAGAGCGGGATTCCAACTGGCGACCTCCTGAATACCGTACAGGCGCTCTACCAACTGAGCTATCCAGCCCTACGTTGGTGGTGTCCCCAATAGTCATTTATCTTTGTTTGTTTGTTTGGCAGTCAGAGGCCATGAAACCACGCACATACCGAAAACAAATCGATATTACAATACCACCTTTCAGAATCTAAATCCCAGCTTGTCTTTGCAAAACCCAGTTTAGTAGCCGACATTACCAAAAGGCAATCAATGCAAAGCAAAATCAGATACTTGTGAAAACGATGCACAGATATGCAAAAGAACAAAATAGTGTGGAATTTGTTTAATACTGCTAACAGACCAGGGGTTGATTTCACGAAGCCCTGTGATCGATCGTAACTCGAGATACGAAGGATAACACATCGTACCCTTCGAATTATACGTGGGGCTGCAATGCATCATACGTTCTACGATTGATAGTAAGTTACGATGAGTTTCATGAAATCGACCCCATGTAGTATTAGTAACAGGGTCTATTTTTAAAATGGAAACTTTTGCAACTGAGTGACTGAATGCTTTGGTATCATTTTGGGTCCTCCATGCAAACTGCAAACCAGCGCTGTCTGTTTATCAACACAAACAAGGAAGGATCTGTGGCAGGAAAAGCTGAAATCTAGATCCTTGATCGGGTTTCCTGTGGTTTCACCTCTGTTTGTGGTGAACCTAATTATATACACTTCATAAGGAAGCTCCATTTATCTGTCATGGCCTGATCCACTGAAGGAGCTTTCACACTAGACAAATTCCCTGGGGAATTCAGTGGTGGGGCATTGCCAGGGTATTTTGGTCAAACCTTTCACACTACTACCAAAGAAATCAGGGTAAACATTCCCTAGGAAATATCTATTCCCCGTGGAATGTTTACCCCTGCGCGGGAGTAGGGTTAAAGTCAAAATCCCTAGGGTTTTACATTTCCAGGGGATAAGCAACGATTGATAATAGTGTTCCCATAGGTCAAATGTGAATGGTTGCTGGGGTGTTGGTGGGGTAAACATTACCCGGGAATTCCCCGGGGATTTATTTAATAATAATAATAATTTGGACTTTTATATAGCGTACTTACACACAAGAAGGGTATCACAACGCTTTATACATTATTATTATCCCCGGTCATCGGACCCATTTACATTCCTGAAACAATCTCAGCTCCCTGGGGAGTATACAGCCCGCAGCTGCCTGCAAAGCGCGCAGGGCTAATCAAACAAACAAAGCCATCTCTACCCTCGCAGGTACCCATTTACACCTGGGTGAAGAGGAACAATGTGTGATAAAGCGTCTTGCCCAAGGACGTAAGCACCGTTAGCCCATGGCTGGATTCGAACCCACAATCTGAAGATTGACCACAAGATCTTGAGTACGACACGCCAGACCACTAGGCCACAGTACCCCACTATATTCCTGGGGATTGGCTCTGCAGTGTGAAAAGGGCTTGAGTAGGGAAACAAAACCTGGCAGAACATTAAAGGATGTAGTGTGCGAGTGCATTAATACCAATGGAAAATTCCCTTATCCATTTTAGACCAAATCCTTATCAATTTAGGATTATACTAGCTACACTGAGGACCTGGGCCCAATTTCACGGCGCTGCTAAGCACAAAAATTTGCTTAGCGCAAAAATGTCTTGTCCAATAAAACAAACCACAGTCACAAATTCCATTTGATATTCATGGTCAGTGAACAACAGCCAAAGAGCAATCAGAAGTGATACACAACACATGGAAATTTGGTTGTTAACCCTGTTTTTATTAGGACTGAAATGTCATGCTTAGCAAATTTTTGTGCTAAGCAGCGCCGTGAAATTGGCCCCTGTTTGTTTATGACGAATCCTGCGGATCCGGATCCCATTTTAGCATACCCTGCATAGAAGGTGGATCCCAAAATATCGAATCCTGTGCATTAAACAAACAGGCCCCAAGTATCTGATGGATACTTACTGTTTCAGTGAGGTGTTTGCATATTGTTAAGACTGCTTCATAGTTGTGAGTCTCTATCGCATGGTAGAGAGCATCATCTGGATCCACAGACAGTACCAACAAACACTGGATCATTCCTGAAATGATCAAACATTTGATATAAAGAACCATTCACACTACAAAACCTCTGTGGGTTGTACACAGGTCTGACCCGTGTTAAAGGTAGTATCATACTTTGGTAAGAAACCAAAACAGAAATGTTCACAGATTTACGTATAACTTACAGGGTATGAAGATGGTGGTGGTAGAGACATACCGTTAAAATTTGTCCGCCTGAAATGGTGCATTTATCCAGAAATTAGAAAAACAACGACCGAAAATCTTTTTGATTTCTTTTCACTGTTTTCTCAAAAAGTGGGCAATGTGTGGGACTGAAATTTTCACAGATGACTGTTACTGTATCTGTCTTGGTATTTTTGCCCATGAATCTGTATTTCTTTGATAAAAACCAAAGTATGACACTACATTTAAAGTGACTGAGCTGTTCACACTGGAATTTCAAGGAAGAATGACACAGTAAATAGCCAACATGAAGTCATAAATCAATAAAAGGTGTTCCGTCGACAAGCTGCAAGATGTGCAGTAGTGATTTTGAGTAGCTCTACATTGAAGTAAAAAAAAACCCAGAGAAGTTCAAGGTTGTCAAGAGGAGGATTTCAGGCCCAAAGGCTTTGGTCCGGCGGGGCTGGGCCCAACGTTTCTCTCCCTTGGGACACATTTTAAGCGCAAAACGACTTTTAATGGAAATTTGCCAAGATTCTCAAGCTACGTATATATCTATTAATGAAATTTCAACACAATGAGCAGAAACACAAGGCCCACGATGAAAGATTAGTTTGACTTACCGTAGTCGTTTTGATCGATGGCTATGACATATGCTGACCTGCCCATTGCGTCCAGAGCGTGAAGGTCTGGGGTGTGGTCTGGGGTGTGGTCTTGGGTGTGGTCATCTGAGAGAAGCTGCCTCACACCGGTGGTGTCACTGTGCTTGACAAGCTTTAGGCAAAAGATGAAAACACTTGAATGAAATGACCACTGCTCTATGATAATGGCAGTTAAGTTTGACCAATTTTGCAAATTTTTTGCAAAGAATGAACCAACCTTGAGGAACTTGGATTGGGTCTTCATCTTGTGCGTCGGTGAAGCGGGTACGTCCGGATGGCACAGCCTGGTCAGCGGAATGCCACCTCGAATGTAATCCACCTGATCCTCACCGATGGAGTCAGCCATCGTCCTGGTAACCTTGGTAACCAAGGCAGTCTTGAATCAGTCCTGGGCAGGATTTCACAAAGCATTCAGATTAATCTTAAGATGCGTTGTCACTGCATGCAGTGTAGGTGATCAAGTAATACCCTTGGTATGGATTGGACTAACGTTAGTCAAGAATCATTGAACACAATGACGCGTATAATGGCACTTGACTTGGCAGTAGGCCTCTATCCAAAACCGGACCCAGAATTGACAGAGAATAGTTCATCGAGATTCTTGGTCTGGGAACCAGACTATTTACTATGATTCAAATTTTAGTCTAACGTTACATTGCCATCCCATTGGATTGAAGTGGGTTCCAAAATAAAAAACCACCTGGGGAAGAATTCCACTGACGACTGTCACTTAGGCCTACTGCCTGTACTGGCAAAGGGAAAAAACGTAAAAATCAATTTTCAGATAGGGGGATAGGGGAGTAACAGTTACACCTGAGATTGAAGTTCAACAGGACTGATCGCGAATACTTGCAATTTGCATCCAATAAAGAATAAGTTTAAGCATTTATAGCTCCATGGTTTAAGTTAGGCCAAACTAACTCAGTCCTCCATGCTCAGCTAGCTGAGTCTCGTAAAAAAAAAAGCCAAAACTCTATTCTCTAGACTTCAGAAGTTCAGTGATAAAACCCTTTGTCCGAAATGGCCGTCAGTGGAATTCTTTCCTAGTACTCTAGCAATACTATTAAATACTACAAATACATTTCAACTCGTCTAGTTACCTCTGAATGTTGGATTTTCTGAGTGTTTAGACAGCTCGGATCGTGATCTGGCACTGTGATTTGTGTGATTATTGCAGGTAGTCAATGTGCAGCGATGCATGCATGAAGAGAAAGTTGTTTGACTTTTTCTTTACCTGACCATTATTTGTCAATTGAGGGCGCTCATCAAAATTAATTATCATTGACACAATAATTCCATCATTCTGTTATTTCAGTTTTACTTAAGTTCTGTGGTGGTCGAAAAGTTTTAGTGATGTCAGAACAGGTTTAATTATAGTTTTCTTCTGATTATTATTAGCGCTATACATGCATAGTGCACCAACTGATGAGCGAAATCCAAGGGGAAAGCATTTTGAGGTAATCGGATCGGAATATTGCGATAAGTCATTTTAATTGGCAATCATGCATCAATTTAAAAAAAAAAAAAAGACGTGACCTCGAAATAAGTTATGGAGTTACACTGTGGTTTTTTTTTTAATCTGGGGGTAGAAATACGTCTACAAGTCACTGGACGGAGCATAGAAAAAAATTGACCGGCGCGGGATTTGAACCTGCGACCCCCTAGTTGCGATGATCGTAACCCTAGGTCTGACCAGGGACTGGGACCTTAGGGTTACGACAAAACTTGTTCAAAAAAATGGGTACGACCTTTTTGGCCAACTCCTGAAGTACGTTTCCACTTAGTTTTCCACTTTCCAAAATCCAAACACAAAATCTGACTACATGGATCTGATCGGTACTTATCAATGAGTCATATAAAACCACTTTGAATATCGAAAGATCATTTTCTGCAGAAAAAATGACCAAAAACTTACCGAAGGTGTCGAGATTCCCTCCGTTTGCCGTCAGTCGGCCATTTTGAATAGTGCGCAGTGCCATCTCGACCAAATTACGTCATGCGCAATGCCGTTTTGGCTGTTCCACCTTTCAAACTCAAACTCGCAGCCCTATGGAGGGTGTTCCCAGAATAACACGTGCGCTGTGCATGATATACCGTGTACACGCATCGTATACAGTATGGAGGAGGTTTTTTTTAAAGTCCGCATCGTTTGCCCATGTCAAGCTGCCGCTGATAATTCAAATCTTTCATCATGAACTAAAGGAAATTGCTAAGATTATCAAATGATTTCCTTTATGAATGGTCTCACAAACAGACAAAATATGTTAGCAGGTCACAAACTCGGTGCCGACCCAATCCATGATCAAACAGAATAAAAAGGTCATCCACCTCATCACAGATCGCGCAGTGGTCGGAATTAACGCTGGACTGAAAAATATATCCGGTCATCAATTACACAAAAAATGATCATACCCGGTAGGACAGTGAGGACATATTAGTAAAAATATCACCGGAATATTCCACTGCGGATCGCGGAAAAAGCACAATTTCTTACTGCAAATCTGTAGTTCTGTACCGAGCCGTATACGGTAACGAACCCGGCCGCGATCCAAAAAGGTGCCGACCGAGCGCAACATTTCAAGCCCACGGCGAAATCTGTACCGAGCCGGCCGGCTGTGAGCCACCGACCGTAACGGTGGAGCGACGCCGGCCGCAATCCAAAAAGGTAGGCCTTCCGACCGAGCGCAATATACACTTCATTTCAAGCACACGGCACGTGTGTAACGTACTGATTGAGACTTTCGCTGGTGCACGTTTGCTTTGAAACTGTGGCTATTACGCACGCGGATACCAGGCTGTCTTTCTCTGCGGTGTGGGCAATGTTTGTACGTCTTAATTTTTTAATGCGATCGTCGGTCGGTTTCGTACGGAGCCCCTAAAGGGACATTCTTTTTTTTTTTTTATTTCGTGCGCACGACATAATTATCTCATGCGCACGACATATTATCTCGTGCGCACGACATAATTATCTCGTGCGCACGACATATTATCTCGTGCGCACGACATGATTATCTCGTGCGCACGACATATTATCTCGTGCGCACGACAAAATTATGTGTGTGGATAGAAAGGCAATCATGTCAGGAGAGCGGACCCAAATGGTCTTACCACAATGCCAACAAAATGCCGGACACATACAAAGTTATAGAGTCATCTTTGTTTTCTATTTCTACCTCCATGATAGCTCAGAAAAACGAAAAACCGGACTGCTCTCTTAGAAGTTAGAAGCTGATATTAGTGTGAACGAGCTCAAAACAAGAGGCATAGTCTAGTTCTTTAGATGGTGGAAGGTGGTTGGGGGGGGGGGGGGTTGGAAGATGGGAGAGGGTCGTGGTGAAAAAGGAAAAAAGGCGTAGAAATGTGCCCGCACCAGCAGTCTAACAAACTTACGACGCCCCACCATAGCTAAACCACAGGCGGTGGACACGGGGGGGGGGGGGGACCAGCGGAACTAATATGATTTATGGTAGTGAAAACAGCTAACTGACGTTTCAACTGAGAAGAACAAGCTGGGGTGTTCCTCTGCCTCTTTTTCTACCTCCATGCTTGTATATAAAACAGTCAGAACATTTCAATCAACCAGATTTATACAAAATCATGCCAGTGGAACGCTAGCAAAGAAGGAGACAGGACGGGAATGAAAAGAACTTTTAAAGAACAACTTTATTCCGGTGAATCATAAGTTTCATAAAATTTAACACAATCTGTAAGTGACATCAGGTAAGTGACATCAAGAGACAGCCTTGCCAAAGCATGGAATATTTCAATCAACTTGCTGTAGGTATTTTTCCCATGATGTTTTGAAAAGTTTATGGGGATCAGCTGCTCATCCAGATAATAAGAATCTTTCTTTAGCATGTGTTTACTTTTTATTGAGAACTGACATCACAAGGACGTCATTAATAAGGTATTACAGTATCTTACTTTGATCAATACTTTTGGAAATCACTATGACGTACAATAAAATCCTGCATGGGCCTTTTGAAACATTCATCAAACGCTATATTTGTATCAAAATGTTTGTTGTATTTCTTTATACATTTAACCATGTCATCCTTGTTCACATTGAAACAAATGAGTTTCAGAACGATTCTTTAAAGAATTATGCTCAATTGCTACATGTGGTTCACATACATGAACGGTCAAGTTTCCTGGTCATTTTAAAAGTTTCTAAAGAAACAGATTAATGAAACAGTTTTTATTAACCAATACAAAAATTGCCTTTGTTGGAAGGTAATTTGATGTTAATAGTGAGCAGCTTAAATCATGCCATTCTTGTTCTTGACACACTATCTTGACAGCAGTTGTAATTTTGAAATTGAGGTGTTAACTCATCTTACAAATAGGGGGGGGGGATTTACAGATGGAAGGAAACTGTACCCGGCCTTTAGAACAAAATGCCCCCATAACGAGCCGGATTCACTGATGCCGGCTTATTATTGATACATGTACTACATTAACACTTGAGAAATTGTGTCTCTGAGTTCTGTGTACAGGTTTACAGCTGACTCTGGGTCTTTGGGAAATTCATAACCATTGTTAGCCATGAGAGAACAGCACAGTTCATGCACATCTTCATCACAAGGGATTCGCTTTCTGTATCTATACATTCTTCCTTGGCAATACGAACTCGCTCTGGGGATGTATTACAGAGGAAATCTGCAGATAGGCATAAAGTCCTGGCAAGAAGTACATTATATTGGGACGGCCGAAGGGTACCCGGGCATTTCTTGATGGTCGGATTAAGTGCCAATTCCAAGTGTTGACAACTTCATCCAGCTCTTCCTGTGGACCAAGAAAAGAAAAACATCACTTGTTATTATTGGGATTGGTTGAAGTATAAGGTGATCACAATATGTAAAATTTAAAAATACAAATATGTTCATATCAATAAATATAGCCAATGAAATAATAGTTTCAGGGGATTCCACAACCCCTACTGAAATCATGGCCCCTCCCTGTCAAAAAACCCTGGTCATCAATAACCTAGGTTACAACATACAAATTAACTGTACCCACCTGAATAAGATGCATGAAGCAGAACTGAATGAGATTCACATCAAGAAAGTTAGCAGCAAATTTCCCTTCATCAACTAAATCCTGGAAGAGGCAAATCCAGTAGTCTGAACATTCTCGCCGCAAAACTGACCACATGTATTCAATCCTTTGATTTGCCGTGCTTGGGCCCTCCAGGTAGCTACTGTCAACATCTTCATTGTTGTCCTCCATCCGTAGAAATGTCTGTATATCTTTCACATAGCCATTCTCTGTGCCATAATCACCCCGAACGAACTTTGGGCATCCAGACAGAAATTCCACAGCTTCCATGAAGTATCCCCCAATGAGCCGGGGATCCGGGGATCCGAGGACGTGTTGTAGGCATACATCCAAACAATTCGCCGTCAAATAATATGTCATCAGCATTCATTATTATCATCTGAAACAAAACAAAATTACATTTTTTTGGTGGTCATCTTTTGTATTGGGTTGGGGTTAAGTGGTTAGAAGTAGTTGTAGGAGCCTACGTTGTAGCACTCAGCAGGGTTTTACATTAGCCTTTGTACATGTAATTGGTATCTAACTTTACACATCGAACTTCACATCGAACATTTTGACCGATCGAGATACTAAAAATGGCTTTTAATTAGCTAACAAAGGGATCAAGAAGTATTCAATAAAAATAAACACAATGGAAACTATACCTGTGTTCGATGACCTCGATCTTTTTGGTGTTGTAGTTGTACTTGTGAACGGCATGAAGATGCAAGTTGAACAGCTGACTATATAGCGACTCCTCGTCATTTGTGCAGGAGATAATTATGTCGTGCGCACGAGATAATATGTCGTGCGCACGAGATAATTATGTCGTGCGCACGAGATAATATGTCGTGCGCACGAGATAATATGTCGTGCACACGAGATAATATGTCGTGCGCACGAGATAAAAAAAAAAAATGGAATGTCCCTTTAGGGGCTCCGTAGTTTCGGAAGGATTTCACGAAAAAAAATTTAGATTCAGTATAATTATGAAAAGAGTGTTTCTACTTGGCCAATTGAATACTGAAATTGAAATTCAAGTAAGATTTATAAGCTGATCCAGCCGACGATTTACGGTACTTTGGAAGGACGGTCGATCAGAATATTTTTATTTTTATTTAGATTTCGCATGTGTTCGATGTCGACCTGTGTTGGTTGTCGGAAACAAATCACGCCGTATACGTTTTTCTTCACCTGTCATATCAGAAGAGCGGCGGAAAATAAACTAGTAATTCGGCAGTTTCGGCGCACGGGTCTGGTCACTGATTCAATAACCTGTGATTTATTTGACGGACACGCTCACACACTGTATGCGATATGCCGTGTATAGCACTGTACAACGCACGTGATACGAGCCCTCCATAGGGCTGCGAGTTTGAGTTTGAAAGGTGGAACAGCCAAAACGGCATTGCGCATGACGTAATTTGGTCGAGATGGCACTGCGCACTATTCAAAATGGCCGACTGACGGCAAACGGAGGGAATCTCGACACCTTCGGTAAGTTTTTGGTCATTTTTTCTGCAGAAAATGATCTTTCGATATTCAAAGTGGTTTTATATGACTCATTGATAAGTACCGATCAGATCCATGTAGTCAGATTTTGTGTTTGGATTTTGGAAAGTGGAAAACTAAGTGGAAACGTACTTCAGGAGTTGGCCAAAAAGGTCGTACCCATTTTTTTGAACAAGTTTTGTCGTAACCCTAAGGTCCCAGTCCCTGGTCAGACCTAGGGTTACGATCATCGCAACTAGCGACCCCCATGATGACCATCGGCGCTCTGCATGTAGCATGTAAGGGGCGGAAACTGTTGGCGGTGTCCCAAATTGTCAATATCGGCGGTATAATTTTGGGAGAATACAAGACGATATTACTCAGAAAAAGAAACAGAGTTTAATTATAACTCGACAAATTGGACAAAATACAGTTTTAGGGCGCCGCTCATCCACCCGCCGCGGCCTGGTAGCCCAGTTCATTACAAAATAATGCAACTATTTCGAGGTCACCTTTTTCAGTTGCTGTAAGATTGGAACCCCTCCCATCATCCAGTTAATGCAAAGAAAATGACTAATGGCAATATTTTCCTTCTGAATTTTTTGTTTTTCATGAATTTTGCCTAGTTGAATTGCGGTGCACATACATCATCGACCGTGAAGGCGGAACTTTGATCTACAAGACTAGTTTTCGATGGCGACTATCGGAAATCAAGAGAAATAGTTCCGTAAATTTGTCGAGTTTGGGCATGCACTGGCATGGTGACCTATCTTTCTAACTTTCTTCTAAATACTGTCTTCTTCTGTTTTCTGTTTTCTTTTTATTGTTTAACTTTCATTGATTTACTTCTAAAAAAAGTTGTGATGCGCCTTTGATCCCTTTTGTAGAAAAGGCGCACTATTAATTTCCATTATTATAATTATTATTAGCCTATTATTATTAAACAAACCCCCGTTCAGAAACAGCTAGTCGTCGTTTTCTCTCAAACGTGACTAACATCGTTTTTCGGATTAAATTTTAGTGTAATTTGTGATAGCCTGGTAGGCAAAGGTTTGACAGCTATAAAAAATAATGTACTTCAGTTTCTGCACAGTTTCAGCTAAAATTCAAACTCAAAAAGAAGGATATATTTCTGGGGCCTGTGATGGAATAGGATATCGGAGGTCTACGTTGGGTCTTTTACCTCCGAGTTAAAGGTAATTTCATACTTTGGTTTTTGTCAAAGCAATACAGATATGGGCACAATTAATATCAAGGAAGATACAGTAACAGTCATCTGTGAAAATTTCAGTCCCATACGTTGCCCACTTTTTGAGAAAACAGTGACAAACAGCCACAGTATTTCGTAAGTCTTTTCTCTTTTATTTTTCATCTTTTAAAAGATCAAAAAGATTTCCGGTCGTTGTTTTACTAATTTCTGGATAAATACATCAAGTTCCGGCGGAAAAATTGTAACGGTTATGTTTCTCCCACCACCATCTCCATACCCTGTAAGTTATACGTAAATCTGTGAACATTTCTGTTTTGGTTTCATGATTACCAAAGTATATGACACTACCTCTAAGAAACCGTTAGTCGTTGTTTTCTCTCAAACGTGACTCAAACCATCGTTTTTCGGATGCGATTTTACTGTCATTCTGTCATAGCCTGGGGCCAATTTCATAAAACTGTTAAGCACAAACATTTTGCTTAGCACAAAAATGTCTCGCCCAATAAAACAAACCACCATTGAAAATTCCATTTGATATTCATGGTCAGCGAACAACAGCCAAAGAACAATCACAAGTGATACACAACACGTGGAAATTTGGTTGTTAACCCTGTTTTTATTAAGACAGAAATGTCATGCTTAGGAAATGTTTGTGCTTAACAGTTTTATAAAATTGGCCCCAGATAGGCAAAGGTTTGACAGCTATGATTGACACCGGTTCCAGTGTACTTCTTTTCAGAATAGCTTAGGCTAAATATATAAGGCCTTTGTCTATTGATTGATTGATTGATTGATTGAAATAGAAGTGCGAAAGTATATACGAACGATTCTTTCATGGTGTTTCCGCAAACCGATCCATCACATAATAATGTCACCATACAAAGCTTCAAATTTGTCAATAAAGTTCACGCAACGGTTGGCCTTCTTTCTTGGTTTTGAGCCGAGGGCGGAGGGCGCCACCAACGGCCTCGAGTCGTAATGAGCGCTCAACATTATCATGCATGCACGAACATTACATTTCCGTCGGTCACCCGAACATTAAAAGCCCATCAGCTCATAGAAATTTGGCGCCTAGTGACGTCACTCAGTGGACCAAGATATAAAAAAACAATGACATTAATGTGTAGGATGTGTCATTGACCCTTAACATGATAGTCGAATCTTGCATGGCCTCAAATTGTTCTGACATGAAATCATGTTTTAACGAAGCATGTGATTTCTATTTTCTGAGCATAGTGGCTGTACTAATCAGTAATGGTACAGCGCATGGCTGTGCGTAAGCAGTCGCATGTTTTACAGTGAAAATTTCATGTCTGTGTCCTGCACAGAAAAGTGCCGAATTTGGAATCATATCTTTAAGTTGCAAAGAAAGACATGGGGTGTAAGTTTAGCTCGTTGACATTGGAGCAGGAGGAGGGAAAAGGCAAAAAGAATGACCTTTGCAAAGACTGCCAACATTATTTTTGTAGCAGCGAGTATGTAAAAGCACGGAGGTCCGAGGATGGAAAACAGAAGAAAACCGTGGCTGTACTCAGTGTCATGCTTCGGTACTTTCACAAAATCATGAATTACCGAGGATAGTAACAGGCACTGAAGTAGGTCTACTGGAATATTACCATAATGCAGAGCCTATGCTAGATATTAGACAGGCTACCTATAGGCATATCAAAGAAGATAGAAAACCTGTGCATGTGTTCTCCCCTATTAAAAACCACACACACACCTTTTCCGTTCCTTCACGAAGCTGCTGTACTAATCGTAGTTTCGTTGAGATATGGCTGTTAGTAGCAGAGCGCATACACAGCGTTAGATTACGGTACACATTTTTTAACTGCTATAATCACCGTACACAACATGGCGGTCCGGGTCTACGGAGCTAGCGTATGTCGTGACATTATTGATAACGGTGTATGGGGCGGTCTCTGCTTTTACTATAGTTATAATGCAGTATATCGGGCCACATTGTACGCACGTACTTTCATGTCGTGTCGATGTTATAAGCTATATACAGTACATGGAAACTAGTCACAGCGCACTGTGCATGTGGCATATTCTGTAACAGCGTGGGATATTTTGGGGCCCGGGAACTATAGTGGATTTTTCTCAGGCTGAGCTGGCAGGAATCATCATCGCGATCAGAATTTTTTATCTGCTGTCGCGATCATGGATATGGCAAGGCGGCCCGAGCAGCTCGCTTTACCCTGCGCCACGGCGGAGAGCGGCCGGTCTAGACCGCGGGTGGTGGGGATGGTGCCCACCCCTAGCCCTCGACCGGCGCTGAAACCCGTCACCTTCATCAACGGCTTTCAGAAGCGGCTTGGCGTATACTCGGTTGCAGGACCCCACGAAACCACCACTAGTACGGCCAGTGACAGCGAAAGCGACATGTCCAGTTTGGAGATCGACTCGAATCTTAGCTCCGATTCTTCGTTGGCTCAGTCGAATCCCGTCTCGCCAACGACACCAATCCTCCCTCTTTCATGCGCTGTCTCAGCCCCTGACAACAATTTCACAGCAAAGAACTTGTCAAGTTCGGATCAATATTCAGAAGGAATGGCGGCAAGACATAATTCGAGTTCAAGAAATTTGGTCCAGTCATGTGCCCAAGAACTCGACAACAACAATTCATTTAAACAACCCAACTTGTGCGCGCAGATCACCGGGACAAAACCGGACAGGTGTACCCGAAGTTTGGTCAACGGGAAAACCGCCCCGACGAAGCAGCAGCAGCACCAGAAATCCCCGACAACGGTACGCCTGGAGAACGAGGTTTCCACCGCCCAGGGAGGCCACCCCCTCGTGCTGAAGATACGCCGAAGAACGTGGACGGACGGTGGGGTGATTCCCGGCGATGCTAACAGTAACAGGGCCGACTCGGACGGGAGAATTAGGACCAAGTCATCCTCAGAATTAGGCCTCCTGGAGTGTCGCAGAACTATGAAAGATGAATGGCAAAGTGTCAGCGAAACACATGTTGTGTACTCTTCGGAGACGAAGGAGCGCGACGAAACGGCCAACACCCGTCCAACAAAAACAGTGTCCACATTTCCAAGAACCCGCCCAACCAAAAAGAAACATCGCCATCACAAACTGCACAGGACTAAATCCTGGCACATCCAGAGTGACACCCCTTTCTGCCAGCAATTCATTCCGCATCACCACCATCAGAAAGAAAAACACAGTTACACGACCAAACAGAGGAAAGGAAAAGAAACGGCCTCTCGGCGAAAACGCTTCAAATTAACAGAGGGTCTTGTAGGTCACTCCGGACAGACGCTTCGGTTGCCGAGCGATCCGCAGAAAGCTGTCAAGGTGTTAGAGAAGGCCCTGGAATCGATCAACGCTCAGATCAAGCAGCTGAAAAGAGAGACGAAATTCGAGAAACGAGCGACCAGACCCAAGTCACCCCGAAGTCACCGAAAGGGGTCATCATCAGGCGGCATCAAAAAGAGACGCGGTAAAAGAGGAAAAACGAAACATTCCAAGGCGTGCCTCCCCTCCTTCGACCCCGGACTATCGCGCTTCAAATTAAGCGAGTTCTTCCCCGTCGTTCCCTCTCTTATCGTGCGCGACAACGATCTTCAGCCGGCCTACAAAACTGCTGTTGATCCGAACGTACCTCCATTGGCGAGCCACCCTATTTGGCACTGGACACTTGGTCAACCTCCCTTACCCAAGACGGCAACCACACCCAACCACTGATACTTCAAAAGATAATTTCTATTTTACCAAAGACGTCTACTATAGCCTCTTTTTGATTTGTTAGTAACATTATTTTAATGTTTGTGTTTAATTACTGGTTTCGTATAATTATTCGTTTCATCATGACACCACGGCATAAGAGGAAATTGCCGTTTGCTGATGTTGTATTAGGTCTATGCCACTATAGTGACCGCATCCATCAGTATCATTGTATTGCAGTAATATTATAACTTATTTGCATTGACCGAAGTGAATGATATGTCATTTACCGCCATCTTGGTTCGCCGCGCAAGGTAGAAGTACCGTGGACGGTATACAAGACTAGTCATGTATAGCCTTAAAATGAGCACACACGACGTATAGACGTGCTATCACTAAATGCACGGCATAAGACGCACCGTAAAACACGAATGTATAATAATTCACCACCATCCATCCAGCGCTTTTAGTTTGATTAATTAATTTTGTAAAATGTACATTATGCGACAAGACAGCCATGCTTCATAATTATGATCCGAATAACTTTCTCTTTTTAGAGTGAGGGTAAAATACAAATGCCAACCGTATTTTGGTGTGTTGTCAAAATATCGATACCAAACGAGCTTTCAAAAAAAATATGCTAAGTGCGCTAGTCAAAATATCGCGGGCTGTTTTTGATTGATACTTATAAAAGAGATTAAGGCGTATAGGGTTCATTGTAATGTTAGGTTTTGAAAAAAGGGACAATCCAAAAAGCAAAACTGTGGAACCATCTCTTTATACGATACTAAGTGTATAAGTCCATCTTGCTAAAATGTTGAGAGCGAACCAAAATGCGAAATTTCTGCGCATTTCCATTATCCATGTACATTGTATATAATGCCTACCTGATTTGTAAAGAAAACTTTATGTATACGAAAAATAATCACCATACCTAATAACATTAAAGGGATGGTACAGAACTGTTTTTTGCGACAAAACCGTTGCTGACAGTGAAAGCACATTATGTAATCCATCGTATACCTTAACTGACAAACCTGTAGAAGTTTGAGGTCAATCAGCCATCTGGGTCACGAGAAAATACCGGTAGTGAAAACCCGTGTACAGAGAACTGTACACATTTCAACGAATGAATAAAACGCTTCGAAGCGATTTATTCCAATCGGAAAATGGTTTCATTTATTTCTCAACGTATATGGCATTTCAGACAAAAACATTTTATGGGATGTTTTCTCCTATCATCACCATTATACTGTGTAAGTTTTATGTGAATCTGTGATCATGAAACGTATTTTGTCTTACCAATTCTGTACCATCCCTTTAAGGATACATAAACTGCCTTAATTGCTCCATACGACAATCATGTAAACCAATAATTGTATTTATTAAACCATTATAGGCCTCTGATGCATTTTCAACAAGTCATTTAAAGACACAATTATACCGACAGTATGTCATTATTCTTTTGTAAAGATGTTTAATTATTCAGTATTCTAATGTAGGTCTAAAAAATCCGACATTGTGATATTTTGGTGCCTATTATATCAGTTTTAAAACCACCTAATTCATGTCACTAAATAATTCTCTTTCCAAATCTGAAGTGCTTTGCTAGTGCTTGAGTCATAGAATGTCGTAAAGACGTAAAGTGAATGATATAAAATGTAGAACTTAAGCGTACCTCAATTTATACTTACAACTGTTCATGATAAAACTTCCATAAACATACATAATGGGCTGTGTAGTGCAGTCTACCTACATGCACGGAAAACTTAATGTACTTTTAAAATGATGTTTTTCTTCCTTTTATATAATTTTATAAAACTGTAAATATTGCACCATGATCTTTGAATGATAATTATATACTGAAGAAAAAAAAATCCATTCTCATTAATTAAGAGGGGAAAGGCTATAAAGAGGCAGACGTAGCGAGTGTGACAGACCTTTGGTACAATGTATGCAGAATGTGTCTACATGCATCAGGCTATAGGCGTGTTCTGCATGGGGCCAATTTCATCGAGCTGCTTAGCACAACAAATTGCTTAGCACAAAAATGGCTTGTCCAGTAAAATAAACCACCATTGAAAATTCGATTTGATATTCGTGGTCAGCGAACAACAGAACCAAATTACAAGTCATGTGATTTACACAACACATGAAAATTTGGTTGTTAATGCTGTTTTTGTTAAGACAGAAATGTCATACTTAGCGAATTGTTGTGCTAAGCAGCTCTATGAAATTGGCCCCAGTTATAGAGCTATAACAGTTGTGTTCCTAGCTCTATTGTTATATAATAAGTTATGTACATGTATATGTCCATTGGCTCGTATTTTTATCCAATATTACAACTTGTAGTGACTCTGATACTGGGGCTGCACTTTCCTCGTGGTCTACAATTACAGCGGTATATGATATTATAATGATGTTCGTTTAGAACATTCCTGGCTTTGGACTTTTACTGACTCGGTATTTTGCATTTTTAGCCTGTGGAGAAAATCCTTAGAAAACAGTTCGACTTCACACGGAAAAGTGTCACAGAAGCATTTACTGATTAATTAATCCATTAATGAAATTATCATTCTACCATTTGGACAGTGATACTTCAAGTATATAATCTTGAGGATATAGCTCATCATGATAATGTTTGGAATTTATACCAAAACGGATCGCCAATTTTCTACTAAAGACATGGCGAAAAAAGGAAAGATTTTGTACCAAACGTTATTATGAAAAGACATTAGCTCAGTGCGATAAGATGAGATATCAATCTGTGTAGTTTCATAACTCATATTACGAGTGATTTATCATATATACTTAATATGCACTGGGGCCGATTTCACTAACGCTTTGCGATCATCGTAAAGCCCAAATCCATCGCTACTCAGAAAATCGATCGCTACTTTTCATAGCAATTTTCCGTTTAGCGATGGATTTGGGCTTTACGATGATCGCAAAGCGTTAGTGAAATCGGCCCCAGGTTGGGTATTGTTTTGTTGTTTATGTCCTTTAAAGGTACAGTACATGATTGGTAAGATACACAAACATGGAAATGTTCACAGATTTTTAGGGTATGAAGATTTGTGTATTTATCCAGAAATTAGTAAAACAAACACCGAAAACAGTTTCGACCTCTGCTGGGTAAGATCAAAACCATTCTTTATGTTGTATATAGAACAATTGAGTCGGGTTTTCGCTATTTTTTCGTGACTCAGATGTCCGATTGAGGTCGAATTTTCACAGGTTTATTGTTTCATGTACATGATGGATCAGACAAAGTGTGAGTGCTGTTCTATGACCTTTACCAATCATGTATTATACCTTTAAAAGGCATTTTCACGTTCGTGTGCAACCACGGAAACAAAAGCATTATCCCAACAAGCAACAACCAACCAAAACAATCAAAATTGATAACGATCAACTTCGATCAATCAATCAATCAATCAATCAATTATAACCGATTAATATATCGGCTGATTTCAAGTTTCATAAATTTATGAAATGGGGGCAATGCAATATTGCTCATCAGTGTCTAATGGATACGACAACCAATGTATATTAAAGAATGGTGCTCAACACTATTACCGGTAGCTAATTGTATTTTATTGATAATGTATACGTGATGATCACATTGTAAAGTATTTTGTTATACTAGAATTTCAATAATTATTCATGATATACAAGTACTTGTACAGAGTCTTCAGAGTTCAGACCAATACATTCTATAATTCTTGAACATTACATCCATTGTGCGCATTCAAGTCAATATAATCTGTTTATTTGCTTATTAATTTGACCGGCAGGCATAGCTAGTACTTTCTTTTATAATTAACATAAAAAAGAACATAGGGCTTATTGGTCATCGTTCGGTATTACGCCCTTTTAAAACATGCTCATGCAAAATGCATACATGACACGGCCTTTTCCAAACATCGGCTCCGGCTCCAGCTCTGGCTTTCGCTCCATTTCATGAATCCGCCGTTTGAAATAACTATATATGTTTTGACCTTAATTATTATAATCATCAAACAACCACAACGGAAACTGACTGAAATTAAAGTCATTGAAAAGTGAATAAAGAATAATATTGACTGGAGCGGGATTCGAACCGCCGACCTCCTGAATACCGTACAGGCGCTCTGACAACTGAGCCATCCAGCCATCAGTTGCATGGTAGAGCGCCTGTACGGTATTAAGGAGTTCGCCGGTTCGAATCCCGCTCCAGTAAATTATTCTTTGTTCACTTTTCAATGACTTTGCTTATTATGAATGACATAGTCGAAGCCTGAGCCTCAGCCGAAGCCAAATTTGGAAAAAGCCCATAGTCATCATTTTATACAATTTAATAATTTGACTTTCGGCCGCATGCGATGCACGTCGTGGCGAACCTCTCGATGGCTATTAAAAAAAAACCTCTTCAAATTATCGTTATCAAGTGACCTATGACCTTTTGGACTACGTACGTGAATGAATTTCTCTGGGTGGGGAAGATGGGAACGCGAAGGGGCGGAGCCGAACACGGATATACAAGTGCAACTATGGGCCTGTATGCTACTCGTGTCTTGCCAGTGACCTAGTTTACGGTATACGGGGACTGATGTGTGTGGGTCAAGTTTATCATACAACACTAATGAGGAATACCTGCATAAATAAATGATGATTGATTGATTGTGTATGCCCCCGCCTTTCCCCACCCTCAAAAAAGAAAAGAAAATGGTGATTGTTATCAGTCAAACTCAGTCAACGGCTGTTCATTCACGGAGCAACATTATTTAACCACGAACATTAATTTAGTTGCGAAGATCGTATAACCCAAAGGTCTGATGTTACCTTGACGGTCCAGGGGTTACGATCATCGGAAATAACGAACATACTGACTTGACTTTCCGCTTTCAGCTTCTTAAAAATAAGCTAATAATTTAGCCGAAAATTCTCCACCGATAAACATTGTGCAAACAAACAAAACAAAATATATATGGAACTTAACCTATACTCCTTTTAGTTAAAGCATCACCTATCCATGCTGCATGTCAAGTTATGGTTGTTTTAACAGCTAGTCCGAAGTAGCTACCTTACTCTCGCAATCAATGTGATTCTTCATTGCTTACTTTTCATGAAGAAATTTCAGTGCATTGCTCTGCCATGATAATTATGAATGTGAGTTGCTTCCCAAACTGAATTTGTTTTCAAACAGTCGTGAGATGGATGACTGTAATCAAATTCCCATTTAAGTTCAAGTGAACATTCATTCACAGGTCATTATCACGTCGCTAGCAAAACCAGATAGAAGTTGTTTACAAGACCCACGTCATGAAAAGCACTAGTAGGCCTATAGACTTAATTCTGGTTATAAATTATATTTATGTGAAAAAAAAACCCCAATGAAAACCAAACACTGACAAACGTGAGAATAACAATTAGGCCTAAATACTTGATCATGCCAAGGCTGTCATCAAATCCATTGCAGTGATGGAGTAAAAGATGTCCTTTATATTAAGATTATAATGCAGTTCGGGTGCATGGCTCAAATAAAACTTAAACCGAAACTTTTCGAACTCTGTCTCGGCAGGCTCACCAATCCATTGTAGTATTTTCCACACGTTGGCATCCGGGTAAATGATTTCTGAAGTGAAAAATCGATTATTAGGGTGAATTCGTTTAGCCCCCCTGGTCGACAGCAAAACACGCGGCATCCCCAGTAAGGGCTGACCCGTGTTAGCTAAACGAATGCAGCCATTCTCTTTCAGTCATCGAATAACTTCGGGTACCGTAGTTATGGACGCTGATATTGAGCATGATAGCGGTCGTTATATAAAAAAAGCAACCCAGCAAGTAGTGCGTTTCTTTTTTTTTTCTTTTTTATTATTTTGTCGTCGCCCTTTCCCTTGTTTTGTTTTGTTTGTTTGTTTTGTCATGTGCTTTGCTTTTCTACCCCCTTTCTCTTCTTTTCTTTTATTTTCACGCTTTGAGACAATTTAAGAAGTTCCAGTTGAAAAGTAAGTCTTTTCTTGTCTTTTTTCTTATCTTTTCTTTTCTTTTCCGATTTCTTTTCTTTTTAAAAGCATAGCCTTGGTTTTTGGATGAGGTTTATTAATAGCAACCCATGAGACCTAAACTATATAAACAACTGACAATTCCTTTGAGTATCTTTCTCAGGTTTATGCATTCTCCGGAAATGACCGGAGGGCGTCTGATTTTTATCTTGGAATTTCCGACCACCGACTGATCTACTACATCTCCCTTTAAATTATTGATCATAGAACTTTCCAAACCGTACACATGCAAACAATTGAATATTTTATGTTGTTGGAACGATGCTAAGCATTTTTAATCCTCAATTAATTAGTTATTGTGCTGAATAATATAAAATGAAACACATTAGAAACGTAGGCGCACTTGTCAAGTCAGAGCATAATAAATAAATGATACTACGCACACAGTACACACAGGCAATGAAAGTTCTTTGACCTTATTAGAATTTTACCCACAATGCCGTTTCTCCAGGTCAATGCGCACGCTCAGTGACCTGGCGCTCGGACAAAATAAAATCCTGCCGTGGAGTCGATGGAAACGTCTCGGAAAGGGGACCCATTCTGGGGCCGAAAAACCTCCTATTCTCCCACTCGTTGGTGAGAAATCTATTGTTGATAGGTTTTCCAATATGAAGGAGATGATTGGGGGATGCTGTGTTTGCGGGGATGAGCGGGGCTGGACGGAAAACCCTTTGGTTTACTGTGATGGTCAAGCATGTAATGTTGCTGTGCACCAAGGTAAATAATACACTACGAACGCGAAGTTTAAAATCCTCATATTCTAGCGCGTTTACGCGCCATTTATTTATCATGTTTGACAATGTGAAGCACCAGAAACGTCCAGAATTTACGGTAGAATCCGTTGTTGTGTCTGTCAAAGTTCATCTGCTTTAAAACGAGTGCCATAATCTTGTCATTCTTGTTGGTAACTTTGTTTGTCAGTGACAGTGTATTGCCATTTTCTTTTCTTATTCTAATTAACTTATTGAATTGGAGGTTGGGCCTACAACTTACTGGATTTGAATTTCTCTTCTTGCATATTTAAATTGATTGTCCAGTTCTATGTTCTTGTCAGTTATATATTTCATTGTCACTTGTGATATGCAGTAAGTTTGGTCCATTAATCCTTAAATCAAATGACACAAATTTCTCCATTAAAGATAGGCCCTAGTTGCGATGATCGCAACCTTTGCCATTTTGGGACCAAGGGTTACAATATCGCAACTAAAATATGTGGAAAAAAAGGTACTGCATGTAGACCTAGGCTAAGCTTGGCATGTCAGTCGGTTGACAATTCTTACTTCAGTTCTATATGTAGGATTAGGAACCTGTAATTGTAAACTTAATACAGAACTTTGTTAAAACACATGAATCGTTCATTGGCATTCATTGAACGGCATAATTTGTAGCAGTTTTGTTCAAGATTTCTTTTTTTTTCTTTTGGAAAGGGACCGTGCAAACCATGCGGTATGACTTATATAATTATTTATGATACAAATTACAATTAGAAAACATGCATATCATTGCACACAGTACCTAGCACCATAAAAGTAAATTGTTTTCCTTAGAGTTGAGTTGTGAAACTGAAAGTTAACATTGTGGTTCCTCTTTCACTGTTGTCTTCAATAGAAACAGTTGAATGTGACAACGTGCGATGATACTGCGATCTTTCTCTTCTTACATGGAGATTTTTTTGTTCAATTCACTTTTTGTTGCATTTATGCTGCATTTTTTTCTCAGATTAGAATTTTTTTGTATTTTGTGTGACTGTTAATACAAGTGAAACGATTTTAACAGTTTGTGATTTTGCATTTTGGATTATCTTCTGTTGCCTACAGCTTGTTATGGAATAGTTACTGTTCCTACGGGACCTTGGTATTGTCGCAAGTGTGAATCACAAGAAAGAGCTGCTAGAGTGGTAAGGAACAAGGAAAGCCATCAAAAACAGAGACAACTTTTGTTTATAATCAAATCTAGTTTAAAGTACAAATTGCTCCTATACATGAACCTCACTTCTTATTGAAGGTTTATTTGTTGACCAAAATGACGACCTAAGTTACACCAACCATAGATTTGTTAGTATCGTTCATTTGAGTACCCAACCCAAATTTGTTGAAGTAAATTTATCACATGGTAAGAAGTCTTTGCCTAAAATCTTAAATCAAGTGAAAAAAAATTGCTTGACTTGGGAAATTGATGCACTGGGCAGAGATTAAAACTCCAAGTTGACTGTTGTCCATAAATAGTTCCAAACTAGTCGTATTATTTAAAAGTTCTCAAAAGTGGCATTACAGACAGTAGATATTATTGTTTATTTGCCTGTGATTCAGGAATTTGCCATCAAAACTGCAGAGTATTTTTGTTGTGGATATGTGACATGATAATTATTTAAACCTCTGCTTAATGAGCAAACTCTGTAGAACTCTGTAGAACTTTAGTCTAGTCCTAGAACCAATCCATCAAGCTAAAGATCAAGCACAGGATAGACCCAAATGGAGTACCCTGATACAGCTGGATGGCTCCATGCAAGAGACTTGAGTGATTGATCGATCGATTGACTGACTAACTGACTATTAACTGACTGATTGATTGCTTAAAGTTGGGAGGGCCTGACGCGTTTCAATCCTGTTAGGATCGAAACGCGTCTGGCCCTCCCAACTTTAAGCATTTGATATATTTCAGGTCATTTTGGCTGATGAGCAGTTTGCAGCAGTTTATTATTTGTATTAAGTGACTTATTGATTGATTGATTGATTCGCAGAGCCCATTTCTCTTTTTTGGTATTTAATTGGCCTTTATTGGCACTTTTTTTTTTATTCTGCAGCGGTGTGAGCTTTGCCCTCAAAGAGAGGGTGCCTTGAAAAGGACAGATAATGGAAGTAAGTAGACACGTTATTTTGACCTACCCCCTGCCCATTCCAACATTGTAACTCTGCTCTCCCCTTCAAATGATGGAGCAAGGCCTTGTGTGAACCCTTAATCTATTATACTGAATATCGGAGTTCATTTATGCTATTAGTATTGCCTATAAGCATGGTATGTCCATAGACACTTTCGCAAAACTGCCAGCCTTTGGGATTTTGCGTGTGAAATTTCCATCTGATTCCATCAGTGTCCATTGGAGTCCTGAGGATTGCAGAATGTACACATTCTACTTGCACAGTCCTGTGGCCGATTTCACTTATGCTTTGCGATCAGCGCTAAAGCCCAAATCCATCGGTAAACGGAAAATTGCTACACAAAATAGCGATCTATTTTCCGTTTAGCGATGTATTTGGGCTTTATGGATGATCGCAAAACGTTGACTCCCTCATAATCTGTCAGATCTAGGGTGTGGATGGAGACAGATTGGGGAGTTGGTCTTAGCATTATCATCTTAGTAATTGTTTTTTTTCTTCTGTATGATCCCAGGTTGGGCCCATGTGGTATGCGCCTTGTACATTCCTGAAGTCTGCTTTGGTAATGTGACGACTATGGAACCAATCCTCCTGTCACTTGTACCTCATGATAGATATAATAAGGTACGTACAAACTGTCAAAGCGTATAAACTAAACCAGTAATAAGGGAGAGAAGCTTTCAGACTGGCTGGTCAGGCCTAGCCATTGAAAAGCCTGGCCAGGCCCAGGCCTTTGGGCTTGCAATCCTCCTCTTGTCAGTCTTGAACTTCACCACAATAGAGCTGCTTAAAATCAATCAAGCTTGGCTTCTGGACACTGTCCGTAATCAATGTGGACTCAATCTGTCAATGAGGTTTGTTCCAATAATGATCCATAACAAAGCAAGTGCTTAAAGTTGATACATCAAGGCTGGGGATTATTGAAACACAAGATCCCAGGCAAAGCCCAGGCCTGGTCAGGCTTTTCAGTGGTTTGCCTCAAACCAGCATTAACATGCCTCTTCTATTAAGTTAGATATATTGTGGTTTTTATTTCTAGTCGTGCTGTTTATGCGAGACGAAAGGGAGAGAAAGTAAGGCTATGGTGGGAGCCTGTATGACCTGCAACAAGAACGGTTGTCGTCAGTCATTTCACGTGACATGGTAAGAGATTCAGTTCATCTTGTCTTGTTCTCATTTGGACTAGGGTACATTTTCTGCTAGTAAACAATTAGCCTTTTAGAGATATGGCGGACACAATAGGAGGGCGCAGTTTGGTTTGGGTAAAATCCTTTGTGTTTGACTCAAAATACCCACTTCAAAGTTCAAACAGTGTCCTCCTGTTGTGTCCACCACACTTCAAAAAAGCTAATGCTGTTGCACTCGGCTGGGGTATGCGCTAAGATAATGAAGATTGCTATAAATGGTGTACCACTTGATGCTTGTCAGGTATGTTCATCTCCGTAGAGCTTCAACCCTGCAAAGATCAAACTTCAAAGCTGCTAGATTGCCGTCACTGAAAGTCAATTCATGCTCTTTGACTCTTTGAGAGTCGGATGTTTTTTTCCTGTCTTCAAAAGCTTTGATGTTGCTCTTAAGGTCACGTTCTAATTCAGACCCTTAACAAGTTGGCCACCAGTTTTGTAAAAAAAAAAATGCTTCTGGTCTGGGTAGGTATTTCACAGCAACCTGCCGAGACTGCTTTTGTTGTATGCATGATTTCAGTGGATTGTCATCAAGCTATCTTGATTTGTACGTGGATTTCACACGTCCCTTTATTTTTTTCAGTGCCCAACAAGACGGTTTGCTGTGCGAAGAAGCAGGACCTTACAATGACAACGTGAAGTACACAGGTTACTGCTCGTATCATTACACTAAACTGGTAAGAAAATACACTCCCCCAACTCTAATTGACACATTTGTGCTGTGAGTCTGTTTCTTGAGAGATGAAAATCCAGAAAAATTTCACATTTTGACAGCTTCCTTTCAGGGTCTAAGACTAAATTTCTCCTGGAAAGATAGTGTTGCAACTGTTAATGTAGCTGATGCTTCTTCGTGTTAAGTTGATGTGCTGAGATGATTTCCATGTTTGTCTTCTTGTTCAGAATAAAAACAAGGATATCAAGACAATACCTCCTTTTAAGCCTCTGGGTAGTACGTATAGCACTCCTGAGAAGGCAGCGGAAAGGCCTTCAGCTGATAAAACTGATAAATCAGATAAAACTGATAAGAGTGATAAAACGGACAAGGGTGATAAGTTGAGACTCGAGAAGATCAACAAGGGAAAGCCCGAGAGGAAGAACAGGTTTTGCATCGCGGAGGCGAGCGCTGCTTTGTTAGCTCAGCAGGAGAGCGCAGCCGAGGCAAGAGCCGCTGAGGCCAAGGCAGCTGAAGCACGTCTTCAAGAAGCGCATGCCGCTGATTCCAAGTCAGCGACGAACGCTTCCAGTTCACCAACCCTCAGCAAGCAAGACGACGCGTCTGGAAAGTTCACCAACGCAAACTTTACTGAGACTGTGATTGGCCCCACGGGGATTCCTCCGTCGACCTCAGCAGGGTCGATCTCAGCAGCGGTCGATGATCCCTCATCGGGTGATAGTTCGTTAATCCTGAAATTTACGCGGAATACGGTGACCCAGCCAGGTCACCGTGGACGGAAGAGTAACTCCCAGAAGTCTGATGCCCCTGGAGCGAGCGACAATCAGTCTGCAGTGGTATCCTCCAAGTTGGGAGGCTCCGAGTTCAGTGTCAGTTACTCTGAGCGTGTCTCCTCGCCGATTCTGACGACAGAGGAGACACCGTCAGCGTCTGCCGTCAAACCTCCTAAACCGAAGAAGTCAGGCTCGAAGTCTAACCCAGCCACACCCAATCCCACGACTCCGATGGTCATAACAGAAACAGTCATGGTCAAGGATCTACCTCCCGTTTCCACTGAGAAATCTCAGGCCGCACCGACGGTCGATGTTGAGACCATCCCCTCTCCTAATCCTAAGACTGGATCTGGGAAGAACACCTCCTACACTGATGCGTACGAGGAATTCATGGCAAAGTATAAAGCCGACCCGGTCGAGGACGGACCGAGTAAGATCAAAGAGAAGGAGGAGGAAATCTCCCCTGATCCACCAACTCCACCAATCCCGTCCAAGCCTGTCATCCTCAAGCCCACCATTGCAAAGCCAGCCATATCCACTACCTCCAGCAGTGGAGACGAAGCGACCAAGCATGACCGCAAGAAGCACCGCAGCGGAAAGCGGAAGGACATCAAGTTGAGTCGCCCCCGGTCATCCTTGAGGTCACTGAGCGGGGATGGCCTGCCCAAGAAGAAGAGGCGGTCAAGTGGCTCATCAGTGGGCAGTCCTCCGGGTCTGGGGATGCCGAGGTTGAGCTTCAGTGGGCCTGGCGGCAGTGGCGGCCTGAACTCCCCACTCTCAGCCTCCTCCATGCCAAGCTTCTTAAGTCCTGCTGTCAGTCACGGTGAGTTCATTTCTAATTCTTCCTCCTAGAGTAACTCTTGATTTTCAATTCCAAAGGTTGAGCCACAATTTCTCACTGTGTCCCTGTTACATCAGTGAACTAGCACCATCCATTATCCCTCGCTTGACGGTGCAAATTTGCTGTTCTTCAAACGAGAATGAAGTCAATCTGCTCTTTGAGCAGGGAGATACCCACATTGCTAATTTAGCAGTCAAAAGTGAGGGATAAATAGATGCCACATAACATTACAGAAAACTCTGTGCCCTAACTTTTGTGAAATGGCCCATATATTTCATAAAAATGTTTAATGATGCAATATGGGATATTAAAATACAATTGAAACATTTTGTTTGACAGAAGACTCTGCGATTCGGGACGTGTTCAACATGGCGGGACAGAGTGGGCTGATAGGACCTCAGTCCAGACTATCATCCCTTCACAGCAGGCAGCAGGCTGACAACCACCCTCCGTAAGAATGTCCTTAACCTCTTAATCTACTCAGACTCCTCTATAATAATTGACAGACATAGTACTGTAGAGCACAGGCTCTGTATCCCATACAAAGGGGCTTGATGACCAAACTTAGTTAAGGGCTAAGAAATATGCTTTAGGGGTACTACAGAGTCTTGTATTTTGAAGAACGCAGGACTGTAGAACCCAGATACTGTAACTTCATATTGGGCTTGAAGGCACAACTTGGTCTATGCCCACAGAATGTGCCTTAGGGATACTGCACAGTGCACAGTGTGGTATTTTGAAGGGGACATTACTGTTGAGCTCAGGCGCTGTAACTTTATATGAGGGCCTTGTTGAGCAAACTGGTCCATGCCAGTACAGCATTCTGGAGGTTACAGGATCTCTGTGATTTTTTACCCATTTTGTGGTAGCAGGTCACACCCTCCAATTCCCATTATAAAATCAGTTGAAAGCTCGGCTCAGGCTCCGGCTTCGTCTGTGTAATCCATATGCTGAAAATATAGGTTGTGGATTTTTATTGAAGCTGAAGCTCTGTTTTCTTTTTCAAACCAGAGAATCTACTTCCGAACCGCAGCCAAAAGCTTTTATTTTGATACCCGTTATTTTAGATTGTGGATTCACAAAATGAAGCCTGAGCCGAAGCCGAAGCCGAGCTTTGAGAAAGGTCCATGAACTTCAAAATTTATCTTTAAAAGAATCAAATTCTGACGTCAGTTGTTGAAGACAAGTACAGACTGGACACGTCATCATTGTACCTTCTCTGATTGTCCCTTGTAGGTCCGGCATGCCGACCACGATGGAGCAGCTTCTTGAGAGACAGTGGGACCAGGGCTCCGAGTTCCTCATGCAGCAAGCTACTCACCTCGACAGTAAGATCCGTCATCGCCCTGGCCACCTGGCCAATTTCATGCAGCTGTTAAGCACAAAAAATTGCTTAGCACAAAAATGTCTTGCTCAGTAACACAAACCGCCATCAAAAAATCCATTTGATATTCATGGTCAGTGAACAACAGCCAAAGAACAATCACAAGCTATACAAAACACATCGAAATTCGGTTGTTAATCCTATTTTTATTAAGACAGAAATTTCATGGTTAGCAAATGTTTGTGCTAAGCAGGGCCGTGAAATTGGCCCCTGGCATCACAAAATGGCTGGGGGTAACACAGGCATAAACAAAATTTGCATCCAGGCTTCAAAACCTTACCAAAAAACAAAAATGCAGCTATCAGTGACCGCTTTTAGTTGTGGTGTAACATCATCAAACATCACTACACTGCAGGTGCGATAATAAATTGATACATGTTTTAGCTTGGAGTGTGGAATCGTTTGAAAGGGCAATCGTTTGAAAGGGCAATTGCTTAATAAATTTCCGTTGCCTAGTTTGATTTTCCTTCTTCTATCTCCATAGTTGCGTCGTTGCTGTCCTGCTTGTACCAGCTCCGACAGGAAAACACAAGGTTGGAGGAGCACATCATATCCCTGGTCCAGCGGCGTGACCACCTGCTGGCTGTCAACCTCCGGCTGTCAAGGCCTCTCAATCAGAGCGGGTCACCAGACAATCCCAACAACTCCAGGCGGAGCCCGAGGTTCAATAACGTCATCCACTCGGATGCGACGACTATGAGTGCCAGTAGTCAGGTAAGCTCCTTGATCACCCCTTCGTGCTACCCAAACCCCTCCCCGTACCCCTCGCCAGGGTTCATTGTGTTGTTTTGTCGGAATATCACGGTCTGGCGGCCTGTTACAGACTCAGGCAGTATATGATGGCCCACCTTGGGTCCAAATCCAGAGAATGCACCCATAGGGATACTGCACAGTGTATGATTGTCATGAGCTTTTCATTAAATGAATAGCTCATGACGTCATATTACAGAGCCTTTTCATGAAATGTCTGCTGCCCCCATTGACGAAATTCAGACAGTTTCAATTTTGGGTTAGCTTGCGGGTTGAGCATGTGGAGAGAAAAATCATCAAAAAGACTCTCTTTCTGTGTTCAGTGTGAGAAAATTTTTTTTTTCTCAAGTCAAGTAATTGAATGATTATAGTTCTAACAAATAAAGCGAGGTTTGTTGATTGTTGAAGATCCTCTTTAACTGATCAATTATGACAATCTATGTCCATTGATTCCTGGATTTTTCTCTCTTTTTTTATAGTTATAATCATCAAATAACCACAAGGGAAACTGACTGATTTTTAAGTGAACAAAGAAAAATTTACAGAAGTTGGATTTGAACTATTGACCTCCTGAATACTGTACCGATGCTCTACCAACTGAGCCATCGAGCCCTATGTTGGTGGTGTCCCTAATGGTCAATGATTATGATATTTGTTTGTTAGTTTTCACAGAGAGATGTTTAAAAAATGCAAGTGACAAGGAATGTATTTCAGGATGACATTGGTTATGTGAATGTTCCCTTTAATTTTGCGCAGCTGTTTATTTGATGCGAAGTTCTGACTTAAGAGTGCCCCTTTAATATACACCTGTCGTTTTGTGAAAAGAAAAACAAAGTTTGCATTACCCATAGATAGTCTAGACATGTTATTGGAGGGGGTATGTATGGGAAAGTGACATTGCATTCATTTAATTTGTGATGTATTTGTATTTTTGTGATTTGCAGGATCTGAATAGCAGTCGGAGCAGCACACAGAGCTTAAACCAGTCCTTAAATCAGTCCTTAAACCATTCATATAACCCAGTTCCGTCCCTTCCAATTCCCCTCTCCCAGTCCCACGGTGTTCCGACCATCAACCTCAACCACTCCCAGCCACCCCTCCACTTGTCCAGTACTCCGCAGAACAACGGGCTGTCGCACCTTCCCATCATGCCCAGTCCCGGCCTGGCTCAGTCTTCCGCCTCCTCCTCGGCCCGGCACAGCCCCGCCCACTCCCAGACTTCCACGCCTGTCTCTTCCGCCCACGGGGTCCCACCCGCTGCGTCAGGTCACGGACAAGCGGCCACGCCTCCCCCACTCACGGACCGCCTGACTCCAGCTCACGGCGCCCAGGGTCGCATGACACCCAGCCAAGACCGCATGACCCCCGTACAGGGGAAGACGACCTCGGGTCAGGGGTCATCGGGTCATGGAGCCGACCTCCATAAAAGAGTACCATCAAGAGACAGGTATTGAAGTTCAATCTTTCATATGTACCCCAATCAAATCAACCCAAGCAAATCATTACCTGATTAAAACTTCCCTCAAATCTAACATCACCCATCAGTCTCTCATAAAACGAATCAAATTGGCTTGGAATTTCTGCGAATCTGCACAAAAACCAATCCATATAATGTACTGTCCCATTATTAATCAGAATCGAGATAGACATTCTAGAAATGATAATGAATTGTCACAAATCGGGAAAGAATTTCCTGAAATCCAGGGGCCAATTTCAAGGAGTTGTTGAGCACAAAAAATTGCTTAGCACAAATGTGTTGCTCAATAAAACAAACCACCATTACAAATCTGATTTATATGGTCAACATACAACAGCCAAAGAACAATCACAAGTGATACACAACGCTTGGAAATTTGGTTGCTAATCTTGTTTCTGTTATTAAAGACAGAAATGTCATGGTTAGCAAATGTTTGTGCTAAGCAGGGCCGTGAAATTGGCCCCTGGTTGCTTCATTCTGCACTTCCCAGTTTGATTCATACCATCTGCTTATGAATTAATTGCAAACCTATCCATTGTCTGCAGCACGAGTACTGAATCGTCCCACTCTAGTCGTGATAGTACCAGCCGGGATCAGATGAGTCTACCATCAGGCACAGCTCCTGGATTACATCCCGCTATGGTCTTACAAAACCCACACCTCAGTGCTCTAGTACAGCAGCACCTCACACCGGTAAGTCACATAAACTGCCCCTCCCACCTATTATATGCATTAAATCTGCATACTTGAACAACATATCATGCTATAGAGGTTATTCTCCATTACCAACGTCATAAAATCACGTTTGTTACTAGGCAGCCATATGGCCGTCAAGCTTGTGTACGTTCCTCCATGGTTACGCGTACGACACCGTACACAAATTAGTTTGATCAATGATCACTGCACGTTGCGTGTGCAAGGAAGCTTATTGTTTACATGTGTGCAATTATTGTGCTTGACGGCCAATCCAAGCTGATGACGTCACGTGAATAACCTCTATCGAGTTAGATAAGCCCTTCCCCTTGTGCCAAAAAAACCCTGAAGAATTTGCATAGGTTTGAGCTAGTATTGAGTTGAAGCCCCTCCTCCTTTTGCATAAAAATGAACAAATTGCATACTTCAGTTGTGACTCACACCTGGAAGATGATTAAGCCCCTCCCCCTAATCTGCATAAACATTGAAGACTTATAGAAAAGTGGAGATTGGAAATTTGCTATCAACAGTAGCAGCATGGGCAATTCTTGAAATATGTTGCAGTTATAGCAAGAAAAGGTTGACAAGCTGCCAGTACCTCGGTCAATTTAACTCTTGTTGGCTGTTCTTTCTCCATCAGGAGCAGCATCAGCAGTTAATGTACCAGATGATGCAGACACAGGGCCAAGCTGGGCTTGGCCTTTCGGTCGTCCTCCCCCCTGGCATCGGAACGGCCACCACCTCCACGACCATCATGCCACTGAATGGGGAGCTCCAAACACTGACGGCACACAGCCAGTCACAGAGCACAAGCAGACCCAAGGTATGACATCATTGTGCTATAAATAGAAAATGTTATGACATCATCATTCTTTAAATAGAAAATGTTGACATCATCATTCTATAAATAGAAATTAATATGAAAACATCATTCTAAGAATAGAAAATGCTGACATCATCATTCTATATTAATAGAAAATGCTATGACATCATTCCATAAATAGTAAATGCTTTGACATCATCATTCTATTAAAATAGAAATGCTATGACATCATCATTCTAAAAATAGAAACAGGTATTAAAATGTTCAGTGATCAATGTTCCTGCCAAATGTTTTACAGGAATGTTATTTTTTTGTTACTATTGTTAACAGAGTCCTCGAGGAAGTGACAGACGACAGACAAATTTAAAAGACAAAAGCTAGCATTCGGACTCCTCACTGCTGAATCAACTTTTTTTAACGTAAGTTTGTAATAAAATAATGAAAGGGTTTTCTTAGATTTCCCCAATCTTGTACAAAAAATTCTTCCCCCCAGAAAAGAAAAAGGGGCCCTTTTATATACCGATAAAAAAAATCCTCAAAATCACAGAAACCCTTAAAAAAAAATTAGAAATGAATGTTTTGTACCATGTAGCATTGTAGGTTTTTGTATGTTTTTTGATCAGTAGGGGCTTTTTATGTCAAAGAAATCAAATCGGGATGTCTAAGTTTTAAAAACATTTAACGCTGTGAGAGAATAGATAAGGATTTTGCTTGTGCAAGTGAGAATTGATGGTGCGTACCCTCGGTCATCTTGTGGACAAGGGTCATCCTTTGAGAACGGCCGGAGTCGCTGGACAGGGCTGGACTGGATTAGACAGGGTCCTTGGTTATCCAAGGCTTTGACAGGTGGAACTTGGTACATGATTAAACACCATTTGTTGCATGTCAACCGAGGCACACTTTCCTTCAACCAGCACTCCTGTACAGCTCTGGATGCATCTGAATCCATCTGAATTGGACATATGGGGCCAATTTCACTAACGCTCTACGATCATCGCTAAAGACCAAATCCATCACTAAACGGAAAATTGATCGCCCCCTTCAGGGCTGGAAATAAGGTTTGGTGAGGGCAAGGCAAATTTTCTATCATAATGTCTATGGAAACATTTGAAGGGGCACAAAGGCCAAGAACCAAGGCAACGAATGCCATGGCCTCCATGGCCTCCGTTTATATCCAGCCCTGTCCCTTGCATTCATTTTTCCGTTTAGTGATGTATCTGGGCTTTAGTGATGATCGCAAAGCATTTGTGAAATCGGCCCAAGATGTCGGCAACAAACCCTTCTCCTTATTGTCAACCACCATGCACTCCGTGATCAAATCACATCATCATGAATATTGAATGATGACATCATCTGGAAGTTTCACGGCTAATTTCTTGTAGATCTCCTACAACAAAATCACGAACACACAAATGATGTTAGAGATTGATTGTAATAACTGAAATGTAGTTTTGATATCTGATTTTGTTTTTAAAGTTTTAACAAGTTCAATACGGGCATTGTGTCTTTGTCCATCATGTTCCTATGATCATGATACCGAGTAAAAGTGTGTTTTATTTTTAATTGTGCCAAATGATAGTAGCTTTTCGTGAAATGAGTATTTACGAAGTTTGGAATGTTACCGTATCTGCACACTACACAGTTTGTGTAGCACCCAGCAGATATACTTTTTGACACTGGGCAAAACTAGGGCATTGATCCGTATTTTTCCACCTCGGAGTAAAACTCAGGGTTGACCTTGGGTCGAAAACGTCTTGTGTGAAACTAGTGAAACACTCAATATTCATGATCAATCTCATCCTGGGTCAAATGTGAAACAATCTGGGGTTAAACTCAGGGGTAAGTTAACCCTGGGTTAAGTGAACTTAAGTCACCCCTGGTGTTTAGCATGCCAGTGTGAAAAGGCCTATAGATGGGCAGAATTACTTGTTTGCATTAGGGCCTAATCATTTGTTGTTATATTTTTTTTTACTCATAAAGAGTTCCCGTACTATTAACATTTGAACGTCCTTATTGTCAGTTCAAGTGAGATACAGTATATCACTTCCATTTGGTGGGGAAACCATTTCTATGGTAATATCTGATTTAAATAAAATTCTGCAACTCTTGTTACTCTGGAAAAGCAGAGTAACCTATACGCAAACATAACTCAGGAAATGGATGTTGTTGTTTTAGAATTGTAAATCTATGTCACTTTGGAAGGAGATTTTGAAAGTAACTTAAATGTGCAAAATGAAAATATGCTTAAGATCCACGTTGGTCTGGCGCTAGCCAATATTGGGAAAACATGTCCGAATTCTCTGTCATTTATTGCGTCACCAGCTCGAATCACTTTTTGCCTGTTTGCTGTTTGTTTAATGCACAGGATCCCAGATTTGGGGATCCACGTCCTATGCAGGGTACGCTAAAATGGGATCCGGATCTGCTGGATTCATGATCTTGTGCGTGAAACAAACAGGCCCTAAGATCTGTTTGCCTTGAAGTAGGAAACCATGTCCGAATTCTATGTCATTTATTGTGTTAGGAGCAAACCCGACTCGTGAACTTTTTTTCTTTGCTTGGTACAGTACCATCGGATATATACCCCTGTTCCCTTTGTTCTTGTACATGTACACATGACAATCCCTCTAATTCTTCATTGTGTGACTGTGACCACTGACCAAACCCAAACAGTCTCATTTTATGTATTAGCGACCAAAATTTTAGGAATTCCTTCACGGAAGGAATCAGTTTTTCCCTTTTAAATATTTTTTTGAGGTTTTAATATTTTGTGTATTTTTCAAATTTGTGGCTAAATATTTGCATTGAATAATTTATTTTGTTTACGGTAATTCTGGGCATTTTTGTTAGTTGGATGTAAAAATCTTTCGTGTAGCTTTTCATACGTTTATTTAGCACTACAATGTTTGTCCGATCACTCAGTTTGTTGAAGAACTCGTTTTTTTTTTACTGTAAAAATTTGCTGCCATTTGTATTTTTTTCTCTTTTAAGATAAATGACGTTTTCCTTCCATTTTAGCCCAGAAATTACACTCCCTTTGTTTAAATTAAGTTGCTTTAGTTTGGTTTCTTTATTTTCTCCAAGAAATACTAGTTTTTTACCATGATTTCTTTTGTTTTTAACTCCTTTTTAATAGATCAAATTTTTAGATCAACATTGCTATAGACCTGGTACTCTAGGCTGTTTTTTAAGACTTTTAAGAATTTTTGAAATTTTGGTGCGAATTTTAAATCAAAATAATGAAAACAGTAAATATCTGATTGTTCAATGGCATTTTACATAATTTGTAAGAGGTTTTTTGCAAGCTTTGTACTGTGGTATTTTGTTTAATGTGTGCAAAATGTGTCACGGGACACACCTTCATACTTTTTATCATTGTAAATAACAACAGTTTGTAAGAGGAATTTTATCATCAGCTTAGGGAGTTAATCTTTACATATAAATGGGTGTATATTGTTATAAATGTAAAGAGTGACTCCCTGACCTACTGGAAATTTAACATGTGATGTTTATGTACATTTAGTATGAAGCTCGCCCTTCCCTTTTTACTGAATATGTTGCTGTATATTCAGAGAGTAATTCATTTCTGCCGAACTGGTTGAGATGATTTTAAAAAAGCCTGTGAACTTTGTGGTTTTTATAGTTTGAACTCTAAATGTCGGGGGATAATTCCAGCTTTTTTGTGTAAGGTCTAACATCAACATGAAAAGGTATATTAGTATCATTTGTGATATTTGGATTTTTTTGTTTCGGTTTTGTTTTTAGAAAGAGCATTCATTCCAACAAATTTTTTATAATGCATAACTATCATAATACTAACCTGTGGAAGTTTCATCAAAAATCGGCGTTTATTTTTTTTTGTGTGGGAAAAACCATGAATTGCCAATGTAGTGTCATACCATAAGGCTGCATAAGTGACGCATCTGGTACCTGCACTTCATCTGTTCATAAAGTGTGTACAATACAGCACTCAGGAAACCAGGAGATCTGTGATGTCAATGGGAGACTATTGGAGAGTCGGGTTTGAGTCAACAGCGCACGCGTAAACCATGCTTGTGCAATTGTGAGCATGCACGCGTTGTATTTCGCGTGCGCTGTTGACTCAAGACCGACTCTCCAAAAGTCTCCCATTAATCATTGCTTTGCACATTGATATAATATGACATATAATATAAATATTGAAGTAGTCTTTATTGTATAGTGCACTTGCTGTCTTGATTTATCTGAAAGTCTGCGCAGAGTGCTCTTTATTCAGTTTGTGCGCACACCGTTGAGGGCGCCATTGATAATCTCATTATAGTTGACAGAGCGAAATACTGTGGTATCTATGGCGACAGGTCAAATCAACCACCAAAACCATATTCCTATGCGGGTTGCGAGAGCCTTCCTCATTTTTTGTCGAAATCAAAATTGGTCGTTTTGATGGATAAAATGTTCAATTTGTGACCTTTGATTGGTCACCGTGCCATTGAAATTTGTAACATATCAAAAAGAAAAAGGAAATCATAGAACTCAATTTTATAATTATGATGATGCCAAATGATTTTGTTGCCAGAATTGTTTATTTGATTAACATATCATTCTCAGATGTGCACTTAGCAGATACTTTCTCACTGAGCAAATTCAACTGGCTGGACCTTTTAACTGTGTGTTTCAACTTTCAAATCAAAACCAAGCATGTTTCTGTCAGATTTTATTCAATTGGATGTTGATTTTGGATCTGATAATGTGATTAACAAGACTCCATGCATTGTAATGTGTATACCCACATCATGCAGGGGTACAATAGCCTGATGTGTAGCCTAACTTGGCACATTCAAAATTATCAATTTCATACAATTTTCATGTTTTAATTTGAAAAACAGAAAGGAACAAACATTTGGATGTTAAGAAAACAGCTAGCATAATTACCAGTGTTGTGGGTATGATGGTGGAGGGATAAATAATATAGTGTTTCTTACACACATTACTGTGTAAATAATCCGTTTGTCTTATGTTTGAAATTCTATTTTAGTTACATTTTAACAATTACGATGTGAGAAAACCTATCTTGACGGGTCCAACAAGTTCTGTGTTTCTTTTTTTAAAAACGTGTAACTATTTTTTCATATAAACACCATAAATATTGTTCAAACAGTCACGGTATAGTCAACAATGGGATTAGTTTGAAGAGTGTCTTTTTTTTGTTGTTGGAGATTTGTGTTCAGATTTTTGGATTGAATTTCTGCAAATCTGTATTTTTATTCTTGGCCTAAGTGATTGAACTGTTTACCTTGTTATACCTAGTTTGTTGCCAAGTTTTAGTCCTGGAGAAATTTTATTCAAAGACAGATATTGAAGGAGGATAATGTATAGGCCTGGCCGATTGTCAATTTTAGGTAATATCATACTTTGGTTTTTGTCAAAGAAATGCAGATTCATGGGCAAAAATATCAAGAAAGACACAGTATCAGTCATCTGTGAAAATTTCAGTCCCATACGGTGGCCACTTTTTGAGAAAACAGTGAAAAATGGCCACAGTATTTTAAAAAAATCTTGTCGCTGTTTTTTTTTTTTCTTTAAAAAATCAGAATTATTTTGGTAATTGGTTTTACTCTTTTCTGGATAAATACATCATTTCAGGCAGAACTATTTTAATGGTATGTTTCTACCATAACCATCTTTATACCCTGTAAGTAATATGTAAATCTGTGAAGATTTCTGTTTCGGTATGGCTATGCTAGCAAAGTATGATAGTACCTTTAAAACTCAAGCCCTAGTTGACTTTGGAAAAGGAATCTTCCTGGATCCAATTAAAATACCTCAATGTGCAATATTCCCATGCCACAGTCTTCTGACTGTCATGATTGTGGAGGAAGGTGATACAACAATCTTCCTTTTTAAGTTTCTGTGCTTAAGGCCAAACACACCTGTGTAACTTCTACAACAATGGGAGACTCTTGAGAACCGGTCTTCAAGTCAACAGCGCACGTGCACACATAACAGCGCAGACGCAAAACAACGGGCGTATGCTCACAATTGCGTGCGCGTGCGCTGTTGACTTGAAGACCGGTTCTCAAAAGTCTCCCATTACAAGTCAGAATTTGACCAATTATGAATGGCTAGAGTCGAATCCAACACATACATGCTCTGCTGTTTTGATACCTATTTTTAAAAAACAAACTCCAAACCCAGACTTCAAATGAACCAATCAGAATCCGGTATCTTGTCTGTCTTTGAAAACGTTCTCATGGACGCGTCTGCCCATTTGGGGATGAATTACTCCAAATTGGACAACAAATACCAAACTGTACATGTGTTGATTGTGAAAAAGGTGTTATTAATATAATAATGGTATTGTATATACATCAATATTTCTCAATAAAACATTTCACAATTTCTCCAAAACTTTCCTTGGAATTATACACTTGTGTTTTGAAAATGCGTGTTTTTATTGCTTGGTTTTAATATCAAAAAGAAAAGTTAATTTCAATGCTTGGGGTTGCGTGAATATATAATTGATCAATCAATAATTAATCAATATTAATCAATCAATTGACAGATTAATCATAAACCAAGCAGTGGCGTCACCAGACTTTTGAGTCTGGGGGGGCACAAGGGGGGCACTAGCAATTGTTGGGGGGGCACTACAATAATATATATTATATTTTTTTTCACCACCAAAATCTCAAATGGGGGGGACGCGGGGGGGCACGAGGTTTTCCAGGGGGGGGGGGGGGGCACGTGCCCCCCCTGGCCCCCCCTTGGCGACGCCACTGAAACCAAGTAAATGTCTAAAATAAATTATAAGGATATATAAATTTGATATCATTTCAGGTCATTTTGGCTGATGAGCAGTTTGCAACAGTTTATTACTTGTATTAAAATAAATATTAACACTACCATCTAATATTTTCCATTAATGATTAATGAAAAACGCTCGTCCATCTATTTTGTCAGAAAAAAGGGGTAAAAATTTATTCACCCAATAATAGCCCAATAATTTCAATGAAGGAAAAAAAATCTCACCAATCATCAAACATTGGTCTATAGAGGGCGCCCTCCTCTGCAGAATCATTGAAACCGAAAGCTGTGGACGAGTCTGACCAATATTCTTGGAATTATTACGTAAGACATTGAAATGTGAGTTTGTTTGTCCAAAATGGAGGCAGGAAGTAAGACTGGAACTTGAACGAAGCAGTCAACCATACCTTTTGAAGTTAAGCCTAGTGTGTCTCTACTGTGGGAGCTGGAAAGGTTAGTGTTGCCCACTCATTTCAAGATAATTCTTGCGACACATTATTATGGAGGAAGGAAGGTGTGTTTTTTTTAGGACTTCCACACAATGATAATTTTCAGACATGGTAATTGGTATGATCATGGAGGAAGGAAAGACCTTCCTCCATGGTATGATGGTTCTATTTCTACCTCCATGAGTAAACTAACTCACCTAAATACGTTAACCAGTTGTGATGTCCTCTTCAATATAACTTAGCAAGGTTACATTTGTGGAAAGAGGGCAGGGGTGCCTCGATTTTTGAGGGACTTTATGGGGGTCTGTAAATTATCCTTTTCTGTGCATAGACCAGTAGTAACTGGGGCGCTGAAAAATGTTTACTTTTGGGGTTGATGGTCGGTCTAAACCAACCGGCATCAACCCCAAAACTGGCAAAAGTATAAAAAGTGAGTTCAGCACCCCAGTTACTGGGTCTATCTAGAAGATTACACTGATTATGGACAGTAAGTTGTAAAACGTAGGTTAAAATGAAACTCGAAAGGCACCATGTAAAAAAAAAAAGGGAAGAATTCCACTGACGGCCATCACTTGTGCACAAACCTATGGGACCGCCAGAGCCAGAGGGCGTTATGAAAAATGGCTACCGCTGCATTCGAAGTGTATCATTGTAGGTAAAAAAACACTGAAAATCTCACTTTTCAGATATGCTTCCCCAAATACACCTGAGATTGAAGTTCATTATGACTTGCATCCAATAAGTTACTCTTGGAGAAAATAACCCTTTTTCCGTAATGGCCGTCAGTGGAATTCGTTCCAAAATAACATTCTTATTAAAAGGTGTCTGGGCTCAATTGCAGAATACACTGCCAGTCCGCCACTCACCTCTCCCTCATTGAACCTGTGTACAATGTCATTTTAGACCGCTCATACTGTACATGTCATGTTTATGCACAGGGCATTTGAGTTAGCGGGGTATTCTGCAGTGGGAGACTTTGGAGAACCAGTCTTCAAGTCAATAGTGCACACAATTGTGAGTATGCGCACGTTGTTTTGCGGCTGCGCTGTTGTGCGTTCACGTGTGTTGTTGTCTTGAAGACCGGTTCTCCAAAGTCTCCCATTACTCAGTTGTCTGGTCCTTACTCTATGGTTGCAATGATCGTAACTCTCACTATTTCTTATTATCACTTATACAATGATGTCATTATTATGTAGCCCTATAGTAATAGTTTCCCAATCTGGTCTCCGTCCAGAATAATGTATCAAGAATGTCAACATCAGAATGTTTGTTTCTTCTGATTAATGAATGTAGGTGACCATGAGTGGTAATATTAGGTCAGGAATCACACGTAAGAATTCAGACGACAACTCCAACATGAAGGACCCAGTAGCATATCAAGATACAGGCAAGCCCATCTTAGACTCAAACTCTTACAAGAGTAGTTACTCATCCACTGACGATGTCAGTCATCATCATCACAAGCCAGTAGAAGCAGTCCCCCCAGTGGTCGGCTCTCGGGGTCCGACGTACTCCTATGAAGAGATTGGCAATGGTCTGACTTGTCCGACGTGTAACGGAACGGGCAAAATCCCAAGAGGTATGTCCTTTTGTTAAATTCTTTACTTCATGTTCAAAGCTTGGCACAGGCAAACTGTTACAGAATTTATTATGAGACTGTTTTGTTATCATTAGCATTGTTTTTCCTTGCCTTTCACCTGTGGTGGCCCAGGTTCGAATCCGACTCAGGCCACGAGTGGATTGGGTTTTCAGTCCTTACTTGATGGAAGTAGGTTACTTTTACCCAGAATATTAATCTGGGGTTTTCCTCCCACCTCTAAAACTGTATCTTCTTCTCATCATCTTTCCATAAAAGGTTTCATCAGGCTTTCGAGCTACAGCGCCTAGGGCGCTTTTGAGGAATCCTTGTTTCATTACCAGAAATGATGATAATAAGCTTTATGATACTATGTATATCGGTTTATAAGGCATTATCTTCGTAATGTATTCAATGTCTTGTTCTTTTTGCCCATAGGACAAGAAGATGATCTTGTAGCCTTGATCCCATACAGAGACAAGCGTCTGAAGCCACGAAGAACGTGAGTGTGTTTGTTATTCCCAAACAGAAAAGAAAAACATTTGTGAAGTTGCACACTTAGCAAGACAATGACTTCCGAGTTTGTCCTCATACCCCCTCCCCCACCCCCAAATTGAGTTCACAATGTTATATATGACTACATGTACATGTAGGAGCATGACTTTTATCCACAGATATAATTATAAATCAAGCCGAACACGATTTGCTTTTGAATAGTTGTCCTACATGTAGCTCAAGCAACTGAAAAATTAGGCCCATGTCACATAAAGGCAGTATTTACAGGCAACTTGAAGGTATTAAAACAAATATACTGCTGGCAAAAAGAACATTTTGGATGCACAAAAGACAGTAAATTTCTCACTTTTCCCCAAGAAATTTATATGCAGATTTAAAGACGGAGTGTAATTGCGTCTTGGAGATTGCCTGGAACTGATTGCCTGTAAATTGCCTCGAGTAATATGGGCCTTAGTGCATCAAGAATTTATCTGTAGGATCATGTTCACAGTCCATATCTTTACGAATCACTGACTTTGGCTGGTTCCCTTCACAGCTGGATGTACGTGTGTCTGTCCATCTTCCTGTGTGGTATTTTGGCCGGCGTCCTGTGTGTATTTCTCATCCCTCGTTCCATTGAGGTAGTCCAAGACGATGTGACGACACGCTACGTTGATCTCAATGTCACAGAAAACAGATGTTTCCTGTCATTACTGGTAAGTTTAAATGATCTAATTAATGCAAATTAACGAGAGTGTGGTAGAGTGTGGTAAACAGCCCTTGTCTTGTGTGGTGTCAAGGGTTAGGGTCAATGCGAGTAGTTTTCTGTTGCAACTTAACGAGAGTGTGGTAAGCAGTCCTTGTCTTGTGTGGTGTCAAGGGTTAGGGTTAATATTTTATAAGTAGTTTTCTGCACTAGTGAGCAGGAGGTCGTGGGTTCGAATCCCACCTGAGCAGGCATGTGATTTTTTCACGTGCTCTCACAGGCACTGAGTATGCGGTACTCGTCCACGTCGCGTCGGTGAAGGGCAAGCCTAATTTGCATATTAAGTAGTTTTCTGTTGCAACTTAACGAGAGTGTGGTAGTGTGTGGTAAGCAGTCCTTGTCTTGTGTGGTGTCAAGGGTTAGGGTTAATACTTGTCAGTAGTTTTCTGTTGCAGACTGTCTATCAAAGGAAAAATGACCTGAAATTTAGTTAAATCTTTGAGAGAGATCCTGCTAGGATTAAAACGCCAGGGGCCGATTTCACGAAGCCCTGCGATCGATCGTAACTCCAGTTACGAAGGATAACCCATCGCAGCCGGCCTGTCCCACGTAGCCACGTAGGGCTTCAATTCATCAAAAGTCCTACGATTGAAAGTAAGTTACGAAGAGTTTGGTGAAATCGACCCCTGGCCCTCTTAATGCAGTGGAATGCCACTATAATGAACACACTGGAATGCACAGAAATTGTTTGTTATAGTGAATAATGTTCAGCAAGCATTATACATTGTACATAAAAATTGGGAGCCAAGGATGATGTTCGGTATAGCCAAATGTACGGTATAGCAGTGTCCGTTATAGTGATGTTCCACTGTTCTCTGAGCAGATTATTTCCTTTATATTTCAAATCATGTCCCAGAACATGGTGAAAAATTGTGTCCTGTGTCCAAATCCTTTATAAGTGTCTGTATTGCAATATCAAAATTAGTAATAAACTTCTGTTTTTTTTCTTTTCAGTCCTCGTATAATATCACAAATAACAATTTTGTTTCCGTGACAACAAACGACATACAAATCACAGTCACTGTGATGTTCAGCAAGTTGATTGTTCTCACCCAGAAATTTGTGCATGACAAACAGATTGGCATCAGACAAACAGAGACGGTAAGGAAATAGTAGTTTAATTGGATGTCATTTGGTTTTGTGGGATTTTGCGAGATTTGATACAGTGTAGAATCCAATAATATACCATGTACATGTGTACACATTTTAATCAACAAATAACCACAAGGGAAACTAACTGGATTAATTTGAAGTCATTGAAAAGTGACTAAGTATAAACTAAGTGGGATTCGAACCGGCGACTACTGGCTGCCGTACCAGTGCTCTACCAGCTGAGTTACCCAGCCCTATGTTGGCAGTATCCCTAACAGTCAATCATCTTTGTTCGTTTGACAGTCAGTATCCATGAAACCACTCGCATACCACTTTATGTGTGTCGATTTTAATTGTAAGATTTACTGTCAACCAATACCAGGGCCCTTTTCCAAACCTCGGCTCCGGCTCAGGCTCCGGCTCCGGCGCTGTCATCCATATCCTGAAAATATAGGTTGTGGCTTGTCATTGAAGCTAAAGCTCCGTTTTCTTGGTCAAAATAGAGTATCTACTTCCAAACCGTAGCCAGATGCCTCTATTTTGGATACACGTTAGTTTAAAATTGATTCACGAAATTGAACCGGAGCCGGAGCCTGAGCCGGAGCCGAGGTTTGGAAAAGGGCCCAGGATTTGGTTCTACGGTGGTATCAGTGCATGCAATGGATAACAATTTACAAATATGGTACTTGATTCCACTTATGAAGTCTTCTCATGTTTTATGAATTATATGGGATCAGATTCTGATCTAGCAGAATCAGTGAAACTGTATCTTGTTTTCTTTTCATGATTACATTTTACAGATCAGCGAGCCCCTGAACATGACGCTTACCAACAAATACTTTCCCATGTAAGTATGATCTTATATTCATAATTCTATTTCCAGTTTCGATACAAGGTGTTTTTGCTGTAATTTCGTTGGGGAACATTTCATATTTTCATATATTTCATTTTCATATTTCATCTGTGTAAAGTCAAGTTTACCAAAGGTTAAGACTAATGTTTACTTGTACCTCAATCTCAGTTGCTAGGCAAGGTGTGATTTTAAAAATACAGGTTACCATAGTGATATTGACAACTTAATTGAAAAACGGGAATTGTAAAACTTTGCAACTGAAATTCAACTTATCACGTTATAAAATGCAGATGCTACAGTGTATGTTGTTCATTGATTGATTGGCCGTTGGTTGGCTGGGCTAAATGGGGATATTTGTTGCTGGTTTTGAAAATTGCCTGATTTTTGCTTTTTCTTACAGTGTGTACTGCGAGCCTACAATAACCAGAGATAGCTATGTGTACATGATATTCCAGTGAGTATTACATAATATATATGTGATTATAATTGTGCATTGTTATTATTATAGGTTGTTATTGAAGACAAAGGTTGCTATAGCAACCTAGCATTGGTTGGATCTAATTTCAGAATAAGCAAAACAAATTCATTAAGACTGTTGTCATGAATAGCTTTGGTATTTAAATTTACGCTTACATTTTTCGTATCTGAAAGTAAAACTGGGGTGCGTTCCGCTTGCGTGAACATACGCGAATATGTTCGCAGCATTTGCGTTACGCTTGGATTTTGTAGTGGAACGCACATGCAACAACCCGCGAACATGTGTTGCGTATTGCATCCATCTTTCATTCAAAGTAGTTAGCCAACTTCAGCAAACACCTCCTCTACACCGTAAGCGATGTTAGGCGAACGTTGTGTTCGTGTTTGGCGAACAGCGCGTTCCGGTTTGAAAACGGTGGCGCACATTGTGCGCGTAGTTAGCTGGAGTGGAACGCACCCCTGGTGTCTATGTCCAACACTATAGAGATCCAAATAGCCCCTTCCATGCATAATGTACACTCTGTTCTTGTCCTCTATATCCAGCATATGTTTGAGTTTTGTTCATACGCCTTTTTCACGGCACATCCATTTTTGTCGCCTTCCTTGTATACCCGTTGGAAAGCATAACACAAATTCACAAAAGAAAACGGGTACCAGACTATTTCGAATCCAAGCCTCGATTTCATTACACTGCTTCGAATGGGGATGGATGCACCGTGAAAAAGGTCTATAGTCCTAGGTACAAAATTTGCACAGTTTGCACACCCATCCTTAGAGATGCACCCTTAAAGGGGACCTTTGTACTCCTTCCCTTTGTTTGATTGTTCTCTAAAACTTCTGTAGAGTTCTTTGTGGGGCGCTAAGTCAACAAGCACCACCTTGTGGGGCACAGTTGTTTATGTACCCAATAAGGGCATAATATTCACGACCACAAAAAGTGCAGAGTCATGGTGATTCCATACATTTCAGTACCCATTTACATAGCAATACATAATGCAATGATAGAAAATTAGAATTTGAGAATTTAGAAGTGAGAATTAGTTTATTGTTTTGGTTTCCTTTTATTGGTTATTGACAGATTTTTTGTTTAGTTAAGTAATTAATTTGCTGTTACAACACAATAAGCTATTAATTATACTCTTTTTATGAGTTGGCTGGCTCTAATAAAAGGACTGCTTTGTAACTCGACATTCTCCTGAAGAAAGTATACTGGCTGGAACGTCAAGTTTACTGACTCTTTTCAGAGCCTGCCAACTCATAAAAGAGTATAATATATGTCAAATGGTGTTACTGCAAATCAGTTACCTAAGGCCTTTTCACACTATCTCCTTTTCGATCCATGTTGAAACCAACCCGGATCCACCCCGGTTCAGCTCGGCAAGTTTTTGAACCGGATCAAAGAGACACAACATTCACACTACGTTTACGGTGAACCGGCTCATAGAATACACATCATGGCGTAAAATGCAGTTTGGAACCGGGTTGAGATTTTCAACCCTGCTCCATACCAGGGTTGATTTCGATCTGGTTAGGCCGTCTTTACCCGGGTTGGCTCAGGGTTGAAAATGTTCAAGTGTGAAAAGGGTTGAAAAAAATATTGGGGTTCGATCCAGTTCCAACCCCAAGATTTTGGATAGTGTGAAAAGCCCTCTAATAAGTACTTCCCCCATGCATAGCCTGAAACATTGTTAAACAACTTAAATCTAACTCTTTGTTTATCATGTTTATTGTTAATTATTTGTTTATTTTTGACTGTTGTGTTGTTACAGGTCAACCTTCAACTTTACCCTAATGACGCAAACTGACCAGCAAGTGGTGACGGAGTATTACCGCGTCAACTGTAGCCCCCAGAGTGTTCACAACCAAGGCAGTTCCCTCTCCATGCAGTCCGTTGGATATTTTGACGTCCCCGATGCATATACCAACGAACACTCCCTGTAAAGTGTTTCCCATCTTTAGTCTCAAGTTTTTTGTTTGTAGTAGGCCAACACATGCAGTATATAGTAGGCCTACTGTGATTTTTGTTATCATTTTTGTTCTTGCATATTATCTATTTCCCGACCGAAATCATGATTTTTGTTCTTGTTTTTTTTTTTTTTTTTTTTTACGTCTTTTACAAGTAAGCTCGTAGCAAAACCAGTGAAAGATGGTGATGATGTAATGTTTTGATGAATCTAATAATATTTCAATATTTGCATTTGTATATGTTCGTGACAATTAATCATGGCAGTGTGTGAGTGGTTTCATGGTTTCTGATTGCCAAACAAACAATTAAAGATAATTGACTATTGGGGACACCACCAGGGCTTGATGGCTCAGTTGGTAGAGCACTTGTACGGGATTCAGGAGGTCGCCGGTTCGAATCCTGCTCCAGTCAATTTTTCTTTGTTCACTTTTCAATGACTTTAAATTCCTTGTGGTTATTTGATAAAAATTATTCAGGTTTAATGCAGAATTTTTTGTTTAACCCTAACACTCGGTACCTACCACACAAGGGACAACTGCTGCTTACCACATATTAACAACAGTCTCCATGGGGAACTGGATCCTAATTAAACCAAGCATTACCACAAAAACCTCACCGTGGTGTATTGTGGTATTCAGGATGATGCCATACTTACCACAGGCAAAATCATGTTTCGTAAACAGTGGTATGGATGGAGGTGGCTTAGGGTTGATTAATGTAGCAGTTACAGATTTAGGTCTGTTTTTTCTTGTCCGTTTCTCTTACTTTGACAATAATTATGCTAGCAGTTGTAAAGGGCTTATATCCAAGAATGTTTGGAAGCTTGTAGTATACCCGGATCATGGACTGTAGCACCCATGCTTGGCAGTATTTAGACCTGTGGTCGATTTCACAAAGATTTACAATTCACCTTTTAGATGAGTTGTACTTGTTTCCATAGTAACTAGTATTGTGACATCACACTTTGCTTAGCAATTAAGATTGATACACATGTTACGATCTGTCTTAGCCTTTTCGTGAAATCGTGCCCAGGAACCCAGGGAGTTTATTCAGCTGAAAAGATACGATTTGGTCTGATTTGATTTGGTTTGATGATCTAACCCTAAATTGTATATCGTTTTAGGGTCAGACCCTGAATAATCAGCCAGAGGGTCGGAATATAAAAGACCAAAAACATTATTATTGAGAAAGGCTTTCAACTGAAAATAGATACAAGGACAGAATTTGAGTTAGTGTTTAAAGGGCACGTACAATATTAGTAAAGGTGACAGAGCAGCTGCAGGCATAAAAACAAACCTGTGAAATTTTCAGCTCAATTGATCATTTGAAACAGTAGGCAATGGAATTCTTACACCAAATTGCAAGGTAATCACTGTCTCCTTTTTGATCTCTCCAATATCACAAATGTTTTGGTGTTTGGTTTTTTGGTTTTACTCTATTCTGGACAAATACAGCATTTCACTCAGGCAAAAACCTTTTTACAGTATATTCTACCATTACCGTCGTTATTTCATGTGAGTTATACGTAAATCCATGAACATTTCTGTTTTGGTTTGTTACCAATGTTGTGTATCATACCTTTAAGCCGTGTGTCTTGTTAGGGAGTATAATTAGTTTGGGGTTTGGGTAGATTCGGGGCCTAAAGGGAAAGTGGAGGTTGAGTTGTCCAAATTTCTTGTCAAATGTTTCTAGAAATTGAATTGATTTCGTTTAACGGTCAGTAGGTGGAAACTTAGCTGGGGCAATATTGATTTAGATTTAAGTACTATTAATGTTGATATTTCGTGACAATAATTTGGAGAACAATTTACCTCTTGTAATTTGAATCACTGGGTTTACTGTTAACCACAGATTATGGACTTAATTATCTTTTGTTTCCTCATTTTTGTTTTATTGTAAGATAATTACAGAATTTGATAGGATTTGATACAAGTTTTGCTTGATCTGCTTAGCAGTGCATAAAAATAACCCAGGAAGCGGATTTTTTGATTAACTAATTTATAAATTTTTGTATCATTAACTTTATTGGATGGAAGATAATATACTATACAAATTTTTGGCGATTATTTGTAATGAGTTGATCAAGTTGCACTGTGATAAAATTTTGATTATATTAAACAATTATAAGAATATTTTAATAATGATATGGACTTTGCCAGAGTGTCATAACAATACATTTGCAAGCTCAGATTTAGCAGAATTGTTTTTCTCCTTCTTTTGGGCTTGCATCTTAAGACTGTTACAGGATTACCGGGTATTCAAAACTTTAGACCTGAGCTTAAAGCTTGCTGTAATGAAATTCATTGTACTCCAAACTTGGAGTTAGGAGTTCCTGACGCGTTTCGATCCTAGCAGGATCTTTGTTGAAGCATTTGGATCCAAGCAGGATCTTTATGGAACCTTCGATAAAGATCCTGGATTGAAATGTCAGGCCCTCCTAACTCCAAGCATTTTATAAATTTCAGGTCATTATTTTGGCTGATGAGCAGTTTGCAGCAGTTTATTACTTGTACTTCAAACTTGTATGACTCGTGACGGTGCCTCGGACTTGAGTCTGACTCAGAGTTATTTTTCCACCGTGAAATGATTAATTATTTTTTGTCAGTCTTCAGCTACACTTCGAAGAAGCAACATCTGTGGCTTGATCTTTTTCTCTCTAGTGCTCATTTGCATTTAGTGATTGGCTTGAAGCGGGGATAGGAACTGACTTGGCAGTGTACGGGGACCAGGACCAATCATTGTACCCACGGCGGCTCCTCTAGCGATGATAAAGATTCGGGGTAAGGAACTACGATCATTTTAATAGCCTACATGTATCAGGCATGCAACTTGGACTGAAAATTCCAATCTTTACCATACTTTGTACAGTGTTTTACATTAAAAAATTGCAAAAGAGGAAATCAGCTGATCCGAGGAAAAGTTGCATGCCTGATGTATGATGTATACTCTAATGTTCTTTGCTTGCAGTATATTCCCAAGCCTAGTAGAAGCTCAGTACAGTATGTGTAATATATACAGTACATACAGACCTCTAAATAATCAAAGACAAACAAAAAGCCATAATTTCCTTTCAGAAAACACACAATGCCAAGCATTTATTCAAAAATAAGCACAAAATAAGTGGCGTCTTTACAAGACAAGCCAGCACATTTACCTAAAAAAAAATTTAAGAATAAAACAAAGAAACTCAGAAAATAATTACTAATTAATATAATTCTCAAATAAAATCATCAGATTCATATTTCAGACTTTTGTGTATAACACATACACTACATACGCACTTATGGGTAGAAAGGTAACATCATACTTTGTAAGTACTCCACAGATTCACCTATAACTTACAGGGTGAAAAGATGGTGATAGTAGAAACTAGAAACATACCATTAATTGGTTATGCCTTAAATGCAGTTTTGATCTCGGGGTGAGATCAAATCACCTGTGATTAGATTTGAAAATACCATTAGATTTTTTCACTGGGCACCGTTTGGGACTAGAAATTTCACAGGTGACTTACTGTATCTTTGCCTGTGAATCTGCATTTCTTTGAGAAAAACCAAAGTATGAAGTTACCAGTCTACAATAAACCATCTGCAACTAATTTCAGAATGTGAATCAGACTAAAATAACTGGCAATTTTCTCAACAAATTTTCTGAATTATATTCAGGTTAAAAGAAGAAAAATACCCAAACTGGAATTTATTTTAAATTACATAGGATAATTCTTTCCAGACAAAACATATTTTGGATAATTTTTAGTGTCCGTAACTTGGGATTCTGAGCTCCCTACATTTGCAGTTTGTTTCTGATCATTGCAAAAAACATGACCAACCAATTATTAATAGAAATAAAACTTTTTATTTCTTAATACTTTGTCACATGACGGTCTCGTTTGAACGTGTATACATTTCATAACAGCAAATACTACACTGCACCAGTAAGCACACAATATTGCCTAGGTCACATTTGCTCACATTTGCTGAGGTCGCTGTGGATTATAAAAATAAATAATATCTACTGCCAGTAACAATTATAGGGTCGCCGCAGTATTTCCATGGTCACATAATATAGCAGTTACATTGTTAGGGTTGCCGCACGGCGTATTTTTAATTTATTGGGAGAAAAAACCTGCGTCTGCCGTATGTCTTTTGAAGTGATGACGCACGGTGGCCTTAGGGTGACCCTCTGGCGGCAGTAGGTTTTTTAAATACCATGGAGGCGCACGTTTGCTGCAATGCACCCGCAGCATACAATGAGTATGATAATGAGGGGTTTACCATACATATCAAGATTTTTCACAATGGACATTTCAGTGTCTATTTGCCACAGCGAGCGTATAAATGAAAAGAGTTTTAACTCCGCGCTAAAATTCTACGCCCACCCCTACGGCCTGTAAAAAATAGGTATGCGCTGTAAGGTGGCCCTGAGGCCCCTGCAGATTTTCAGCGGCCGTGGCACGTTTCTCTCGATTTCGGGTACATACGGCCGCCGGTACGCTAGCCGTATAGCAAATGTGACCGAGGTATAACTAACACTTTGATAAGTCGCTCTGATCTCTAGAAAAATACCCTGTAGAATCCTATGTCCCATCCGAGACTAAAATATTAATTTATTGCTGGTTTGAATATAGTGTATAATTTTCATGTTACAGCGACTTCACAAATTCCTGACAAAACATCGAACAGAGCCCGAACTGCGGACCCAAATTTGCTAGTGAAAAACCACAATTTTTGGCGCATGTACAAACTTCAATACACAATTTCACACAATTTTGATATTGCTTATGAATTAAACAGCACAACTTTAAGTATTGCTGGACTAAAATCTCACAAGAGTTGACTTTTCAAACGACTCTTGAAAACCAATATGGTGGTCTTTACTTGGTGCCTCGTTCTTCCACGATAGCCAGCACTCCTGTAGCGCCCTCTTGTGCCTGCTTCAGGCTAGTCTCAATGTCCTCTTTAACCTGTGTGAAAACGACGCCATATGTGAACTTATTACAATCGATCTCAAATTCTTTACATCAAATCTGTAGGAGCTATACTTTAGATATGTCGTTATCACAGTTATACATGTAATTGAAAACTGTATCAAATGAATGTGATGTCATATTCTATTGCTGTTGAATATTGAATTCTTTACTATGATACGCCTTTCCTAAGTCTATATACAGAGAAAGTTACATCCTGAATTTTGTTCATAGAAGGATTTGCTCATGAGAAAAAAATGTTGCAAATTTGGCATTAAATGCATGTACTTAAATAGCATGTCACCTGTTCACTATAGCAATTAGCACTAGAGGGATATTGAACCTTTTCCAGCACGACATGGAAATCGCACAGTAAGAACAAGAGTCAACCATTATTAAGCAGTGCTAAGGGGAATGATACCCTGTATTTCATTCCAAAGGTCTGGGGTTCTAATCCTGATTCAGTCAAATACCCTGCACTTAACACAGCATTGCGGTACACTACCTCTCCTTCGCAAGCACAAAAGTCAACCATTACGCAGCGCTATGGATTCACACCCCTGTATTTCATTCCAAAGGTACGGGGTTCTAATCCTGATTCAGTCAAATACCCTGCACTTAACACAGCATTGCGATACACTACCTCTCCTTCGCAAGCACAAAAGTCAACCATTACGCAGCGCTATGGATTCACACCCCTGAATTTCATTTCAGTGGTCTGGGGCTCTAATCCCGATTCATAGTCAAATGCTTAACTCGGCATTGCAATACAGTACCTTTGCCTTGAAGCTTTCATCGTCCACATTGGGAATGTTGATCATGACGTTGTAGTAAGCGCCCCAAACTCCAACTTCAAGCGATCTAGCTCCGACCTATAAACACAGTCCAAGAAATTCAAATGTGGCAAATTCAAATGACATACAAGCTAGAAATGTAAATCACAATAGCTTAATTCATTATTTCACTAGATTCATTGAAAGGTGAACAAAGAAACAAATTTTCTGCAGCAGGATTCAAACCTGCGACCGACAGATTTCCATATGATATTCAAGGGGTTAAAGGTTCGAATTCCACTCCAGTCAAATTGTCTTTGTTCATCTTTCAATGATTTAAAACGAGTCCAGTCAGTTTCTCTTGTGGTGATTTGATGATTATGAAGATAGAGGTTGTTGCTAAGTTGATACCAAACTACTGCAATATTCATTTCTATAAAGTGGACATTTTCATGTCAATCATAATTTTTTTTTTTAATTGATCATTTTAAAAATGTATTTATTATCATGAAACTAACAGCGATTAACCGCCACCTACAGGATTCATTATACATCTGAATGACTGTTCCAGTCTGTGGAATTTAGGAGCATTTTGACAGAGAAACATCATTTTCATGCCAAGGAAATGGGTTGGACTTTGGTGAATATCGGACAGTTACTCCTGAAAATTTATATAAAGTATCTGACCTGTAGATCAGAGATGCACTGAATGTTGCCGTGTTGAGCCAGTTCTTTGAGCGGCTCCCATATAGCATTGATGTTACTGGCTACTTGCATCGGTACACAGATGGCCGCACGTATCGCTGTCTGTGTACACTCCTTGCGCCTGCAAGAATAGAACTTCTTCTTTAGGGGCGAGAAACTTAAATACTGCTCGGGCCCAGCTACTGAAAAGCCTGGCCTGGCCTGGGACTTCAAGCCTGAAATCATTCTCTTGTCAGCCTTGAACTTCACTACCAATGGAGCTGCTTAAAATCAATCAAGCCTGACTTCTAGATACTGTCCATGATCAATGTTGGCTCAATCTGTCAATCAGGTTAGTACCAACTATGATCCAGGACACAGCAGGGACTTGGAGTTGATAGTTCAAGGCTAAGGATTATAGAAGCCCAAGAGCCCAGGCAAAGCCCTGGCCTGGCCTTTTAGTTTATTGAATACTTTTTACAGGTTACTGCATACTGTATTCAATACAAATGATGAAATTTATTAAAGCAAGTAAATTATTATTAAATATTACAATTCTTTGCTTTGTTTTATTGAAATTTAGAGAAGAAAATGCTTACAATTTCTTTTCTTCCTCTGTTTCCTTAGGCAGTTTGCCAGCAGCCTAAGAAACAAAATGAACAGAGAACAAAGTCAAAAATTTAAACCATTACTGTCGTTAGCATATCCAGCTATTCAAAAGTAACATTCCGATAACCGTTTTTACCTATTGATTCTCAAGAATGACCTCCAGTTCCAACAGAAAATAGCAGGAAGCAGCCCAAAGGTCTTGTACAGTGGAAAACCACAATATTAACGAACACAGCGGGATCCACGGATATTGCCAGTTGTAGTGGTCATTTGTTAGACCGATTTAAAGAACATTCAGCATGTTTTATACACAAAAAGTGGGAGCTAAGGATGATGTTCACAAGCTAAATGTTTCGTACAGTGGTGTTTGTTATAACGCCATTGTACTGTATTTTTTATTCCAATCCTGTCAAATTATGAACATACACTTAAAAGTTTTCAAATGTTTGAAATAATAACGATCTTTCATATTTGCCTGTCTAGAAAAGCCAGCAAAGATGAGTGAAGTCTGGATCCCTATCTCCTCATCATGTTTCCCCTTACCATGAAGCCATCAAAGGCAGCTGCATCTGCATCAACCAGAGGGATCAGACTATTCATGACCTCATTGACCTTGGGTATGAGGCGTCTCATCGTGGAGTCCAGCTTCTCAAATTTCTTGCTGCCGTAGGTCATCCAGCCGACCATGGTGGTAAGGGCCGCCCCCTGAATGGACGACCAAATCAAAACTTCAGTCTAAAAGAGGAGAATATCATCTATGCCAAGAGCCAAATTCAGGTAGATTTAGATTTGTAAACTCTGCAGTGCAGAGCTCATTGCGAAAGGATCTACAACGTCTGTTATCTTGTGCTAGCACCTACGTCCCTTGAGGGATTTACGAAACGGAGGCTCAGGCTTGGGCTCCAGCTCTGTCATCCATATGCTGAAAATATAGGTTGTTGTTTTTCATTGAAGCTGAAGCTATGTTTTCCTTTTCAAACTAGAGAATCTTCTTCCCAACCGCTGCCAAAAGCCTTTATTTTGATACCAGTTATTTCAGAATGGATTCACGAAATGGAGCTGGACCCGGAGACGAAGGCTGAGCCTCCGTTTCGTAAACGTCCTTGGTATCATACCATAGCACCTACAGCAGTTGATGTCTTACCATGGCACCTATAGCAGCAGCAACTGACCCGCCCCCAGGGGATGGGGTCCTGGCTCCGACGCTCTTAATGAATGACGTCAGACTCATGTTAGCAAGAGGTGATTCCGAGCTGTCATCTACTTGCTTAATCACGTACCTGTCCCAGGAAAAACAAAATACAGATCAACAAATTGAATCAGAAATCCTTGAATGGACTTAATTGCTTGTATAATACCGTCTTCAAGTCCAAAAAATTTGCTCTGAACAACAAACAATCACTCAGTTAGATATTCAAGCCAAATTTTTGTTTGACATTAATTGTCTGTGACCAATGCGTTTAACTGATTTCTGATTGGCATATACATTTTTTGAGCAATATCTTTTGTAATAAACTGCTACAAACTGCTCATCAACCAAAAGAATGACCTGATAAATGCACAGTTAGGAGGGCCTGATGCTTCGGGCGTAGCAGGATCTTTCTCAAAGGCTAAAAGAAAAATCCTGCTAGGACCGAAACATCAGGCCCTCCTAACTCTACGTAACATTATCTGCTTCAAAAAGAGCAGCTTTAAGTTGGAATCATATTTTATATAGAAGTGGATATCAAGTTCAACTTTTGACAAGTAACTGGACTTACTCGATAATCCTCTCATTGGGTTTGAAGAGACTGATTGAACTGAGACCCATCTTGTTGATCGCCTGATAAAAAAATATATAAAAATGACCTTGTAGAAAGTCTACAAAGTCTCCTCATGTGTATGACACGTACAGTGACCAATCAACTGAGATATAATGACTTAGTCTCCTCACCAGTCTGACTTTCTGATCTTCCTCCAGGATGAACAGGTTATCCCTTTTGATGTAATACTCCGCTGCTTCCAGTATTGCCTTGAGTGGGACTAACCCGACGATCTGAGAGCCGCAAGGAGCTAGGTTTAACTCCTGGAAAAGGAGGATAAGGTTGAGCTGTGTTGGAGGAATCTAAAAGCAGAATGGATGGACCAAATTCACGGTGCATCCATCCTACATTTGAAGCAGTGCAATCAACCAGAGGCTTGGATTAAAAAAAGTCTGGTACCTGTTTTCCGTTTACAATTGGTGAAGTCTTTTCCAACGGGTATACAAGGAAGGTGACAAGATGGAATAAGGTCTATTGTTGGTTGAAGGACTGGGAAGATGTGGAGTGGATGGTTTTACCTGTGCATCCTTGACGCATTCCTCGTAGGCTTCGTGGAGTGGAGTCACTTCGAAGTCTTGGAGATTCATGCTAACCTGGGCTAGATTGGCCTCAGCCAACCACCAACCGATGCCCTGCACACACTGCAGTCTCCCAGGCTAGGTACAGAAAGAAAGTCATTCCATCAAAAAATGGCTCGTATGATTATCCCTGGTCATCGCGCTACATTTACAAACCTGAAACCATCTCAACTCTCAAGGCACAGCTCCAGCTGATGTAAGGAACACAAAGGCTCATCAAGCGCAAAGCTCAGAGATGGCTTTGTGCTTGATGAGCTTTTGTGCGCCCTCACACATTTACTCCTGGCCGGGTGATGAGGAGCAATATGTGACAAAGCGTCCGGCCCACGGACACACGCATCACTAGCCCATGACTAGACTCGAACCCACTATCTGTAGATTGACCACAAGATCTTGCGTACATACGACACACCACACCACTAGGCCACGACACTTTACTTGCCTGAAAACATTGATAGGACAGATGCAAACATTATTTGAATCAACATTCTTTTTGTTGTGGAATTATTCTGGGATGAACTGACCTGGGTTGGGCCACGCCCCTGCGAGCGGACGTTGAGTGCAATCCGGTGAGCTTGTTCCTTTGTCCCCAGTATATTGACATTGTATGCAATAAGAAACTTGCGGGCACCAGTAGCAGTCGCGCCCCAGGCTGGGACAAACTCGGCAGCGCCGAAGTCGGGCTGCCACTCTGGTTTGGCAAGCTGCAAAGAACCAAGACAAAGCACACTTGTAGGGATTCGAACCCATTTAATATAAATTGACTACACAGTGCAGTATCTTTCTGTGGATTGTGCATTTTTACAAAACAATCAGATTGATCTATACTCAGAGACGTCTATATCACCATGGTAATTTGTAATGTTGTAAAATCACACTTTGCTTAGCAATAAGGATAGATTCACATCTTTCTTAAGACCAAGTCTTAGGTTCGAATACAGCTTGTCAATTTTCATTTCTTCACCTTTCAATACTAACATTACACTCACTTTTGCAGGCAGTTTTTCATACTCCCCTTCTCGAATGTTGGACAGCAATTTCCTGTTCTCTTCAGATGCAGCGTTGCCATAGAGATAAACTGTAAACAAAAAAGCATCATGACCAAAAGTGATGGGAGTTGTGCATGATACAAATAAAAAAAAAACACCTATGATTAAACTTGCCATTTTATCTTATCTTTAATCCCTTTTAACCCATCTTTAATAATGAAACTGCAAAATGGTGTTGCTAATTAATTAGTGAACAGGCTTATGACACGATTTCATAAAACTTACGAGGCGAGAAAGTCTTGGCTATGCTAACTACTGAAAATGTCTCCATAATCTATGAAATAGGATCTCCAAAGCACAGAATGTTCTGCTAAGCACTGATTCTATAGTCTTAGTGTAAGCAGAGCTTTGAAATAGATGACACGATTATTAGTGTCTGTTTTATACCTGGCACTGAAAGTTCCTGAGACAAACGCTCGCCGAACTCTTTGGCACACTCCACGCACTCATCCATGGTCATGTTACTGACGGGAACGAAAGGGCATACATCAAGGGCACCCATGCGTGGATGTTCACCTGCGTAACAAGAGGAAAAAGAGCAAGCATTTCCTTAGTACTTTCAATACCTACATATTGTACAAGTGTTGAAGGTCAGCCAATAAGGGTGAGATGACGACTGTTTAGACGGTATTGCGATTGTTCCATGGTCACGTGTTATTTGACTCAAGCCCGGTTCATATTTGTACTTCAAGCGAATCCTGAAGCTAATTTTCATGTGTCGCAATAGAAAAAAGGCAGATTACCGATGGTTGCATCCCACCAAAATTGGTTTCGCATCACGATTCGTAGGAAGTACGAACCGTCCAACCATGGTATTAAGTTCAGTGAGTAATACATGTAGGTCCGAGGATAGAAATATTTAGATATGGGCTTGATTACATACATGAGTTGGAGTCAAGATGAAAACACATGGATCCTACGATTCTGGGATTTTGTATCATTTTGGTCCATTGTAATTTTGATGGCATTTTCTCACCATGGTGACCACGCATGTCTATGGCATGGAAAGCAACCCGCGCCATGTTGAGAGCGCCCTCTATGGCAGCATCAGGAGAGCCTACAAACGTGTAGACAGTGCGGTTGGTGGATGGGCTTGCGTCTACATCCAGTAGATGACATCCTTCGGAGTTGACGAGAGCACGTGCGATGGCATCTATCACCTAAAGTATTGAGTCAATGATTTCATTTTTTCACCATCAGATATGTCAGAAAATATAGCTTTTCATCTGTTAATCTTTAAAGCATGAAAGCAGGTTCTGCCTAAAGAAGTAAAACTAAAAGTTGTTTTAATTTCCATATTTTCAACGGACTACAAAATGGCAAGTAATTAAATGTATGCCAACTAATCATGACAGCTTATACAATTGCTGTGGTTATTTAATAGTTGCGATGATCGTAACCCTTGGTCTGACATTGGCCCAATGATTGGGACAGTCCCCAAATTTCATACATAATAAGATTAGTCAGTAGGCCATTTATTAAGTTACTGTACAGGGGCCAATTTCATAAAACTGTTAAGCACTAAAATTTGCTAAGCATGACATTTCTGTCTTAATAAAAACAGGGTTAACAACCAAATGTCCACGTGTTGTGTATCACTTGTGATTGTTCTTTGGCTGCTGTTCGCTGACCATGAATATAAAATAAAATGTTTAATGTTGGTTTGTTTTATTGGGCAAGACATTTTTGTGTTATTTTTGTGCTTAACAGTTTTATGAAATTGGCCCCAGGTAAGACACACAGAACTGAGTGACACTGTGCTGAAGAATGGGAACTTACTTCTTTTGAACGACCCTCCGAAAAATTCGGCACGCACGACACAATCTTAGCTGATTTGCTCATCCTGACTTCACCTGCTTATGCCAACTAATTCCGGAAATTAGTCACGTCTGTCTACAAGCCCAGTTCAGTAAAAACACAGAATAATCTATCTCCCGATATCTGATCAACGTGTCATCTTAAAAAATGTGCAGAGTTTGTAAAAAAAAATTGTTTACCTCGTAGCGCCCTCTATATTTTTCAATAAAAAAAGACATTTCGTTTAGTGTCAGATAAAACAAATTCGACGAAATCCGACACATTTTCACGGTCAAATAATATGCAATGTATGTTATCTATCCACTTCATTAATAAAACAAGGCACATTAATAACGACACTCGCAATATTTTGTGTATTTTGTGATTATGTTATTTTTTAATCGCTGTGAAATGTCTACTTTTTTAAATAGCGCCACCGCGCGACCATGAGAAGTCAGAAATTCACAGTCACGTGACCAGTGTTGCTAAGAAAAAAGGACGGCTGGAGTTGAAGAAAGTTGATATCGCCGGTAGCTGTGTAAATAATGTTTAATTGCTCAATTAAAATTCCTTCAAATGGACGGCCGCTGTGAGGGAATACTCCCCGTCTGAGAAAGTGCTTTTGCAGGTTTGATAATAACGTTTCTCTAACTACTCTAGTCTAAAGTCATTTTACAACGCTCAGCAGTCCACTCCGTCGTCACTGCTCAGCAGGCCTAACGTTACACTGGGCCCACGGGCCGGCGCTGAACTTCCTTTTTTAATTTGAGGGTCGATGGTCGTTGCCCCTAGCCTAGCTCCCCAGAGAATCCTAGACCATAGGGTTCGAGATTTTGTACACAGAAAAATCGTACTTCATGGTAGTGTCGAAGGCATTGTCTTTTACGCCACCCATATCATATGATTTAGGCCTATTTTCAGTATTTATTTGGGTAAGAAACTGGGTTTTTATTCACTGAAATATTGCCGAAATAAATAGACATAGGGGGCCTAGGCCGGTTTCAGGTCAACTCGGTCCGTAACCAACTCGGTCCGAGTCAACTCGGTCCGTGACCAACTCGGTCCGTAACCAACTCGGTCCATGACCAACTCGGTCCGTAACCAACTCGGTCCGAGGCCAACTCGGTCCGTAACCAACTCGGTCCGTGACCAACTCGGTCCGTGACCAACTCGGTCCCTATGGGAAAATGCACGCAAAAACTTCTGGTAATTTTGTTGCAGCAAAACGAGCACGTAGTCTCGCGAATTGCGTGAATTAAACTATTTATTTAGGTCTATTTATTTATTTATTCATTTATTATCTTAAAAACATTATAAGAATAAAAAATACATTGGCAGGTGCTGCCCAGGGATGACAAAAAGTAAAAAAAAAAAAAAAAAAAAAAAACTGTCATCAAAAGACGTGCCTTCCCAAACACCTGCCAATTATAAATCTTATATATGTATATACACAGATTAATTAAAGCAGAGCTAAAAAATAAAAACCAAAAACACACAAAAAATCATCATTATTATTCATTAATTTATTTATTAATTTTAAACATAAAAAGCACGTTTTCATAAGGCATTTGACTTCGTGTATAATTTAATTGATATTTTAATTAAAATTGTATTGTGCCATTTAACATTAATCAAATAATTATGGTATCAGCATAATAAGACATAGGCCTAATTTATTTCTTCACAGTTTCAGCCACAAGCAAAACATATTATGTTATGATGACATTAACAAACATTAATGCAAGTAGCATGTTGCATGTTGTACACTGCTTCTGCACTGGATTCTTGCTTGTGCACGTTTTCCCATAGGGACCGAGTTGGTCACGGACCGAGTTGGTCACGGACCGAGTTGGTCACGGACCGAGTTGGCCTCGGACCGAGTTGGCCACGGACCGAGTTGGTCACGGACCGAGTTGGCTTCGGACCGAGTTGGTGTCGGACCGAGTTGGTCATGGACCGAGTTGACTCGGACCGAGTTGGTCACGGACCGAGTTGACTGGCACCCCCTAGGCCTACATGTAGTACTAGTAGGCCTATGTTCATTTTAGGGTTTAACGTTACAGGACCCATGAATACATTTGCTTTAAGTAACAAATCTCATTTTGGAACACAAGTTCTAAGGTAAATAAATACTGAAAATAATATATGGGTTGCGTAAAAGACACTAGGGCCTAACCCCATGTCGAAAATGTCCCTAAGGCTTAATTGACAAATCATCAAGTCATGAAATGTTAACGTTGTCGTGGTTGATTGAAGCATGGTGAAAGGAAAAAAAGGGCACAGGCAACTTTTGACCAAGTTGCCAAGTTTTAAACTTGCACGAACCGCACAATTTTATATCGCATAATTTTCATTCCCCTGGCTGGGCCTTAGTAGGCCTAGGGCCTACAGTTTCACCTCGATGAGTTAGGCATATTAACTAGATTTAGAAGGCTGCTCATGGAGGTGGCTGGAGTGAAAACAAGCACACGTAGCACAATGCGCTGGAGTGTACTTACATTGTACTCTCACAATAAGTGACATGTTGCTGACCTACAGAATATTGAGAATTGGACAATCAAAATAATGACAGTGCCGATAAAATATTCCTTGTTTTGACCCGTACATCAAACATGGCAAGTCGAGTGCAACCAAAGAACATGTATCCATGGAGGTATTGCTGATCAGCAAATTGGCTCACTAGCCAATGGAGTTAGCTCCAAAATCCAAATCATTATTATTAATAACACTCCTTGACTTCCATCATCAGATGCAGGACCATGATGACAAGTGCAATTCACTCCCCTTTTAAACTTTACAAGTACAGTATCATACTTTGCTAAAACTGACAGAACATCTGCGTTCTGTTCATAATTTGATTTGTCATGGAACAAAAACCTGTGAAATTTTCAGCTCAATGTCGCTCAGTAGAAAACAGTGAAAAACCGTTTCAATTGTAATGCAAAATTGTAAGGTAATGGGAGACTTTTGGAGAGTCGGTCTTGAGTCAACAGCGCACGAGCAAACCATGATTGCGCAATTGTGAGCATGCGCGCATTGTATTGCGCGTGCGTGCGCGTGCGCTGTTGACTTGATGAAGACCGGTTCTCCAAAGTCTCCCATTGTGAGGTTTTGATCTCGGAGATCAAACTGTTTTCGGTCCAGTTTTGTTTTAACCATATCTGGATAAATATAGCATTTCAAGAGAAAATGTTAACGGTATGTTTGTACTGTCCATCTTTATACCCTGTAATTAAAATACATCTACATGTAATTCTGTGAACATCGATCTGTTTTGGTTTCCTACCAAAGTATGATAGTACCTTGATTCTGGATATGATGATCTGTAATATTAATATCTTTTATTTTATCCACAACACTCTTGTCTTGTATGAGTTTTACCATTTTGTATTTTATGTGTTATTTTGTGTTTAATATGTATGCAGTATATTGATCAATTGATTACCTTACATTTTTGTATGATATAAATGTGTTATTTACCCTTTTACTACATGTAAATGTGATGACAAACAATTTAGCATACATGGCTGTGAACTGTCAGTGTAATAAATCATTAATAATGATTTAATGATTAGGGAAGATTTCTCCTATAAAATGCATTGGAACCGAGTTGACAAGTGCTCATAGTCATAGGCTTACACATCAATCATTATTTTTAGGAGTGGACAGTCTGTCTTTTATACTTTGACATCTACATAATGACACGTGTACAATGTACGTATAGACCTTGTAATCATTGTATTTCATGATTGGTTATTCACATGATGTCGTCATGACAGTAACGTGGCAATCAATCTGTCATACGTGTCTCTGTTCACATCTGTGTCACACTCTGTCAGTTACAATGGTGAGCACTCACTTTACTCACAGATTATTATTTTTAAAGACGTGGCTAAATTTATCCATAATAAATTAAATTCAAATTTAGTTTTTTTAACATATACTGTAATTGAATCTTGACAGATTTAGTGTGTATGTACATTTTAATAACTTTATTTAATAATTAAATTTTTTTTCACTTGAATTTTCTTTTTTGCTGACTCACATTTGAATCTTTTTGATTATTTGCATACCCGGTATGTCTATTAATGCGCTTAATATAAACAAAAATAATGATTTTCACTTTCAGTGATCATATTAACAACATAAAATATATATGTAATAACACTGTACATAACACTGCATCACATAATATAGTGTATACACTGTAGATTGGCATACAGTGTATGTACATGTACACTGCCATACAGTACATTGTTTGGTTGTATGAATCCATCCTGCATCACTAATTTACTTACCGGTAGTTGTTTTAGTACTTACACAAATTAAAAAATGCAGCTAAATTTAACAATATTTAAAATCATTTTATTATGAAAAATATTATTTTGCCAAGATTTACATAAAATTTGAAAACAAATTTGTTTGTTTACAGATGTCCGCAAGTATTAATTCAAGCCAGTTCCATTAAGCTTTAAGTATTAGAAATTTATAGCATTTAGCCTTTTAGAAATGAATGACAAAAATGTTAAAAATATTCAAAAGAATATATTTTGATGAGACACTGCACATGAAAAACCCACCTCACATATTTAATGTCCTGAGCATTTACAAAAGCAGATGCAGCAACATTTAGAATCTGATGCACGAACTCGGTGAATCATAAATTTGATTATCAATTTAGTAATTAAAATCTATTTTCAGTTGCAAGTACAGGGTAAAAAAACAGGGCACACATTGCTGTTAAATGGAAATAGGTTGCACTTTGAAAACACTTCATAAAGTTCAGAGTCTTGCGTGTGTAATTTTAACCTAGAGAGAAAATGGTTCCATTAAGTGCGGGTATAGGGTAGACTAATGTGCTTAATGTGATGAATGCTCATATGCCGGTCGCCAGTGCAATTAATAGATTGTGCCTACCACCATCCACGCCACATCAGTGATGTTGCATTTATCAAGGAAAGGCAGAGGAATGATTTTCAAATATCAGGAAGAACCGGATGCATTTCTGAAAAGGGCAAAGCATGTTCCGCCGTAAAAAGGTTATTTCCCCCGCAGAACATTAATATAGACACACTGTTAAAAATGCCACAGTTCATGTGATGCCGTGGGCACAAGTTTCAAATCAAACCCTGTTTCTGTGGTTCTGTTTTTTTATTAGAGCAGGAGATTGCACGGCACTTGATAAATTTTTTTTTTAGTGTCTATCCTAGTGCTTCCTGGATTGTTATTAATAAAAAATCAATGAAGCGGACTTCCCGCTGGGAGTCGGTTGCCATGGTACCCGTTATCCATCCAACGGGTTTAATCGGGTATTAACGTCAATTTCCATTTGCTTCACCCCACAGGTCGTAACTCATAAGACGGAGCTGCGGTGAATTCTTCGTGCATGAATGAGCTGGGCATTTTACTTGCCGTTCCATTACCCACGATGCCTCCTGCCTTCCTCGATCAAATTGATTCAGCCGTGATGGAGAAGAGGTGACAACAGGGAAGCGTTTGAAGCAACGTCATTGGCCGTCCCGGCACACATACGAATAGTCCCGTTGGATTGGGCAGAGTGCCCTGCCCCTTGAGTAAAATCATGGCAACAGCAAACCAAATCAAAGAGATCAAAGCCACCTTGCAGAGAGGTCTGGAGAATCTGGCACTGACGGGTAACGTCAAGCCGTTACCACTTCGGCAGCAGACCAGCAGGCCTTTGCTTCGTAGTAAGCTGAGTGAGGGTCCTCGCGTGCCAGTCTGGGGAGACCTGGACAACAATAACATGCAGACCTACGGCGGAGTCGATCAGAACGGCTTTTGCCGGACCAGCGACGAATTCAACAAAATCCGCAACGACTTGAATAATGTTAGTATACGATCGCCTCAACGCACAAAAACCACTGACGTTCCTAAACGGTCCAAGAGTGAGCTTGGCGCTAGAGGACCAATCGGAGCACCCAGTGACCAACTAAGGTCTCTTCGAACTAAGCCCCCGCTACCAAACAGATCTCCAATACGACCCATCAGCGGAAAGAAACCCCTGAATGAGCCGCGGAGCAAGAATACCACATCGGGCTCCTCCTCGGGAGGCCAAACTAGGAAGCAGTCCAAGCCTGACATGAAGCCCAAACCCCCAGACAGTCCCAGCAAAGACCACCCAGCCAGCCCCCAACGCCAGAGAAGCAGAGACTCCTCGGGCTCTGAAGGTGGAAAGATAAAGAGGTCATCAGTGGGGTCAAAAGTTAATCAAAGGTCAAGGATGTCATCGTCTGAAGATGCTGAAGAGTGGAGTGACATTGATGAAGATGAAGAGGATGAAGAAGATGATGATTATCCATCAGGAAGGTGAGAATTTACAGATTATTTCTTACTCTTTTAAAAAATTAATCGGCCATTTTTAATGCATTTTAATTTACTTTTAAAAGAAAAAAATTGCCACTATTTAGGCCTACATAATGGCAAGTCTTATTTAAAAGTTTGAAAGACAAGTCTTTCATTTAAAAGTTTCAGTTTAAAAACTGTTACACTTTGTGTTAAACGTACATTTTGGAATATCCCTTTATGTTTTGTATCAATTTTTCTGTTAATTTTGCACCGTAGTGTGTGTCCCAAATCAAAAATAGATGCCTTGAAAATGATCTTGGATATAACAGTTCACAATGTGAAACACTGTATTCAAGCTATGTAACACTACCTAGGGCTGCTATCCTACTCTGGCTTTTGAAACTCTGACATGTTCCAGATTAATCAGTGAATGGGATTTAAGTCCACTCCATACCATTCATGCCATTCTGCTTTTGAGTATTACACTGCAGCTTATTGAAATCGGTCAATCACTCCAGCGATGACTAAGCACTCCTTACTTTACTTTGCAGGCTTTTGGGGTTGAGGGAGGATTAGGTTGATCAGCTTAAACCAATAGCCATACACTGATACAAAGAATTGTAACTTAAAATGTAACTGCTCAAAGTTCAATACTTCAAGTATTATACATGTACAGACATGTACATTATGTGAAGCTGTCTTGAAGGTGATTTGTGTTAAGTGGATATTATACACAATTCAAATTGCCCAAAGCCATGAAAGATTTCTACTGACATGACTGAGCACTGTATTCGCATTTTATAAGATTTTGTGCTAGAAGAAAAGAAAACATGAACATACACCATGTTCAGTACAACGCCAAATAACGTTAGCATAGTGTCTGTGTGTGAAACTATACATTTAATATGGATTGTATACATGTACTACAGATTTGTAAGGAAATTGAATTTAATAATTATAAAATTCATTGATGAATTTTATATCATTACGAGTGCCAGAAAGATTCAAATTCTGTTTTGTAGCAAGCTAGAATACAGGCACTTCAGACAGTTACATGTAGGTCACTCATAAAAAAAAGGCCACTTTCTTCCTTGGACCAGTTTATTTCATGGTTAAGTGTCTTTGGCATGTGCTTGGTCATTTTATGCCATCCATATATTTCATTTTGGTCAGTTGGTACTGATTGGGAGATCCATTCTTTATGAGGGCATTTCAACAGCTCTCAGACTCCAGTATGTGTGTCAAGCTTAATAATTTATAACCCTAACAGTGCAAAATGCTTTTCATTACTAGGTACCATATACTAAATTTTACTATTTAGTATTTTGTAGTACTGTCAGAATGAGATTGTAAAGAGTACCCAGTACTACAAAGTACTATTTTTGTATGAAATCCAAATACCTTGAGTACCGATTACTACAGCATACTATTTGTAGTAATTTTTAGTATAACAGTGCAAAATGCTTTTCATTACTAGGTACCATATACTAAATTTTACTATTTAGTATTTTGTAGTACTGTCAGAATGAGATTGTAAAGAGTACCCAGTACTACAAAGTACTATTTTTGTATGAAATCCAAATACCTTGAGTACCGATTACTACAGCATACTATTTGTAGTAATTTTTAGTATTTGGTGCTTTTAGGGTTGACTTGTATTTTTCTGCATGACGTGACTTCACATGGCAATAAAAAAATATGGCATATTTGACCATGATTTAATACGTGGCTGGATAGATGGAATCGTTCAATACTGTGGTTCTTAGAACCGTCTTACTCTTAGGTTTTTCATCCCAGGGATGTATTCAAATGACAAATTTATATGAAATGGCGAAATATGAACAATAAATTATAAATCTAAGTACTCCATTCTATGCATGGAATTTCATTTGATTTGTTAAAACAAAAATGAAGGAAAGGAGAAAAATCATCTTTTGGTCAAATAACAATTTCCAGGTTTGGTTGTTATCAGGGATGTGAAACTTCAGATTTAAATCTGAATTCTGTTTTTTGTTGTTTAGATTTTAACTAGACATTTCAGCTTTTTTTGTGCTTTTTTTTGCTCTGTGCAAAAGTAGAGGAACTTTTAAATTTCAGCGTTTTCCGTAGTGTTTTCAGATTTTTTTTGTATGTGGCCACTCACGTCCCTGTTGTTATACAGTTGTACAATGTAATTTACTTCTCTCATAATGCAGTAATTAATTAATATAAAAAAAGATTCATATGTGGATTTCTGGTGAGCTCCATCTGTCCCTGCACTTGATCCTTGGTAAATTACTAAGCACTCATCAGGGGCTTCAGGACTGTTATTGCAAGAACAGACCCATCAATTCCCAATTAAATCTCAATCCCCCCCTTTCCCCTTCCCAGAGAAGCCTCTTAATCAATCCCCAATTCCCCATCCTCTCTGTCAACACCTACAGCAGTGATAAATCATTTACTCAGGGGGGCTCGGTCTCTGCTCTCCTCACAGCTGAAGCCAGTCACCACCTCCTCCCCCTCCCTTGCATGATATTGCGAGTTGACTGAATCAACACGCCTCTGACAGCTCCAGTCGTCAAGTCTCATGAGAGCTTGTTCAAATAGAAACAGAAAATGTAATTGAATCTGGAGATTATTGCAATTATTGCACAAAGCCATTGACACCTTTATTGCCAGCTTATTCATAAATCTCTCCAGAGCATTGTATAATTTCCTATACTGGTCTGTTGTGTTTTTAGTGTAATTGATTTTGTCTCAAGTGGTTGATTTTTAATTAAACCATTTCATTTTATATTTTTTTGGGTACATTTTATACAATTACAAAGGATGCATGTGTACTGGTGTACAGGCATTATGTATCACTGTTAATACAATTTGTCATCAACTGATCAAGGTAATGTGAGTACCATGTTGTGTACATGGACAACATTAGCATGTACAGTATGTGTGCAAGTTGCATTACAAACATTGATATTTTGATGTTTGGTGGTAAACGTTTTGACAAAGAAATGTATTTTCTGTGATTAAACATTAAACACAATATATTAAACTTGATAGCAATTCAAAAAAGCCCAAACAAAAGTAAACATACACTACCATGACTATAGTACATTGTACTTTATTCATTACCATGCCATGATTACAGTCTGACAATGTGTTTGTATAAGTTTCTATAATATTTTTTAATAACAGTTTGTTAAGATTGTTTGCATAATTCCTTTGACATGTTTGACTCAGATTTAAAAGCTTTAAAACTGCCCGAATACTTAAAGAGTCTACGTATACATAAATGTACACAGTATACACGTTGTATGTATGGACGTGTTACAATGATTCCTGTGTATAATTCATTTGAGCACTAATGCTAACACTAGTAACAAGCTAATGTGCATGTATGCCTACCTCTATGATGTATGTGTACTAAGCATTATGACCTGTTAGACTACACCAGTTTGCGAGATAACATCGTCATCTTTCAGTTCATAACCTCACGATGATGTCCATTCGTGACTTTGAGCGTATCCTTATCTCTGTGCTGATTCTTCCTGACAGTGAGCGGATGCCGGGAGATGGAGCATCATTTGATGACTTTGATGAGGACGATGGCATGGATGGAATTGATGAGGAAGACTTGGGGGAAGATGGTAGGTTATTGAGACCTGTGGCCGATTTCACAAAGATTTGCGATTCATCTTTTAGATGAGTTGTTCATGTTTCCATAGCAGCTAGTATTGTGACATCACATGTTGCTTAGCAATTAAGATTGATATGCATGTTGCGATCTGTCTTAGCCTTTCGTGAAATCGAGCCTTGGGTGTGTGTGTGTGAAAAGACTGGGTCAGGATTTGTGGGAGTTTGAAAAAGCAATTGCCTTGTTGTCCCTCATCATTGCCATAGTGCCTGGGACCTGAACTTCAAAGAAGCAACAAAAGCAATTGCGTTAGTGCCCTTGGGCCATTACCTTTATGTCCCTGGTGATTGCTTTGGTGCCCAGGGCTACAGCTAATGTAACAATTGCCATGGTGCCCCAATCCACAGTATCTTCCAGCCCTGACTGAAGTATAAGGGCGTTTACGAAACTCAGGCTCAGGCTTAGGCTTGGGCTCCAGCTCTGTCATTCATATGCTGAAAATATAGGTTGTGGTTTTTCATTGAAGCTGAAGCTCTGTTTTCCTTTTCAAACTAGAAAATCTACTTCCGAACCGCAGCCAAAAGCCTCTATTTTGATACCGGTTATTTCAGAATGGATTCACAAAATGGAGCCGGAGCCTGAGACGGAGCCTGAGCCTCCGTTTCGTAAACGTCCTATGTTTCAAAGATAATTTACAAAGATGGTAAAGATTAGAATCTTTTGAGTGAGAGATGCACACTACAATTCAATGAAATGCTCTGATGATTTCCTCAAGACGGTCCAAACATTGTGTGACATCTTCATTTGATTCCCCCTCGCCTAGATGAATCAGATGGTTATTCTATCGCCAGTAACGACTCCCGCTACCAGCTGACCAACCTTCCATCACCGACAGCCAGCTCCAAGCCAACCAAGTCTCAGAATGGGGACCGGGTCAGCATGTCCAGCAGGCCAGGGTCCAGGATGTTCCAGTACTTGACCACAGGGTCTGACGACGCCCTACCAGCGCTTAGCTCCAGTCTCTTCAGTAACATACCTCCGACCATCAACTTTGTCGGTGTGGAAGAGAAAGGTATGACGCTATAATTATGATCATATGTTGGGAGGCTAATCATCTTACTCGCAGCTGGGGTGCTGAATTGCGAATGATGCGACTTCAACGTGATTGAGTTGCTGGCATTCATGGGTGCCCTTGGCTGCCAGCCACATTAACCCATTTCCACAGAACACTGCCTGAAAGTGAAAGTGTTACATTTTTGTGGAGGGAGGAAAACCTGAAAAACCTTGTAGCACAACTCTATTCAAATATGACTCAGGATCAACCCCGGGCCACTATGATGACACCAGGCAAGCCAAATGTATCCTATTTTCTCGGCTACGGCTTCGGCTTCAGCTTTAAACTATACACAGCTCAATGGAAGGCAGCTGCAGCCATTCCCATAGACACTGTCTATGCTTATAGCATACAACAGAAAGTGTATAGCTCAGCAAAAGCATGAGTTGAGCGACAAGTAATACATTTATGTATTTTTGTGACCGGTAACCTTGTTTGCAGAAAACTATTGATTGCCATGGTAACATCAACTAATACATGGGTTTTCTATTGTTTTTTCATTCTGCAGCGATTCAGTTTCCGTGGGAGATTCGTAAACTTCTCAAGTGGAGAATGAGTCCCATCACTCCAAATGTCATCAAGAACTGCATCTCTAGGTCTGGATTCAGAGCAACTAGGAGTAAGTATACGCGTCTATTCGGTGTCGTCTATTCAGCCTCAAGGTTGTGGCCTCTGTCTAAGCCATGATGTCCACAAATTTGCACACATTCATGTTTCACATACTGTCTGAGGACAAATCAAATCATTGTCGTTTCTATTGTGCCTGTTCTTTAATGAATTCCTATAGACTATATGCAAATTAGTATTTCCCTTCACTGATGTGGTTGAGCACTGCATTTTCGGTGCTTGTTGTTTGTACATGAAGTCCTATATTCCTATAGGCTAATCACACATTAACATCCGAGCACAACTTTGAACAAAAGAAGTCCATTCAAGGGCAAGAATGGTTTCATTGTTATTCCTCTATCCTCTTGTTCTAAGTCACAAACTCAAGCAGCTCACCTCTGCCACAAAGTGACATAATCTCACCTTTGGCATGGAATCTACCAGTTTTGCCATATCACAATACTCTTATGAAAGTGTACATTCCCTTAAAAGTTTTGTTTTGATACATTTTAAAAATAGATTAAAATTAATTAAAATCAATTAACTGTGATCGATTGATTGATTGGTCTTGTTTGTTTCATCATACAGAGGCTAATGAATGGCTGGGTTATTGGGGCAAACACATGAAAGCCAATGCATTCAAGACTGTCAAGGAATACCAAAAGGTAAGCTGGTTTCTATCCCAGGTTTTGGTTTTCAAAAGTGCACAGCGACGGCTTGGGGTCTGGGGCCCACTCAAGGGCCCTAGAAAGTTCTGATGCTCTGTGGTGCATTTTAGAGTTTTTCAGGGACGTTCATACCTTTTTTTTGTAATGGAAAATACTTAATTTAGGATTAACACAGGAGGAACTGGATCATAAACAATTACCACACAAACCACACTGTTGTGTATTGTGGTGTTCATGATACCATACTTACCACAGGAAAAAGGTATGTGTTGGTAAATTGTGGTATGCATGTCAGTTCAATAGGGTTATACTTATAACCAAATATCTGTACTGCAAATTATGCCCTTTCACCAACGTAGATGAGCACTGCATACTCAGTGCTTGTTGAGTGCACATGAAAAAATTCATACACTGGCTCTGGTGGGATTCGATACCACGACCTCCTGCTTACTACTGCAAATGCCAAGCCTAATTTGTAATTGGCATGCCGGATATTTCCATCTCCCAGACTAAAAAAAAAATCATTCAACATCCGTACTCTTTAATTCTTATTCACAGGTGAACCATCTACCTGGCTCCTTCCAGATCGGCCGTAAGGACCGTCTATGGAGGAACCTGTATAAGATGCAGGTGCACTTTGGCAAGAGAGACTATGGCTTCTTTCCCCAGACCTACTGCTTGCCCTTTGACCTCAAATTGCTCAAGAGAGCGTGGGAGGATGGAGGCACCAAACAGAAGTGGATTCTGAAACCTGTGAGTTGGAATTGTTTGGAATTCATCAGCTTTAAATTCTGATGGGTTTTACTTTTACACCCATATCATTTTTTTTTTTGGATTTCGATGGTGTCGTCCATCATTTGGATATCCAAGTTTCCAAACCCCTCTCCCTTGCCACCAGTGAATAGCGCCCTTACAGGTTAACGCAACAACCAGATAGGTAATTGACAGATATTTCTATGCTTTTTTTATTCTAGCCTGCATCGGCTCGAGGTATCGGCATCAGAGTCATCCACAAGTGGAGTCAGATCCCCAGACGCAAGCCGGTCATCGTCCAGCGATACCTGGCCAAGCCATTCCTCATCAATGGCAGCAAGTTTGATCTACGCATCTATGTCTATGTCAAGTCCTATGACCCGCTCAAGATCTACATCTTTCAGGATGGTCTGGCCCGGTTCGCCACCATGAAGTGAGTTCCCTAAAGTCCAATGAGCAACTCAATCATTTATCATTAATATTTCTCCAAAGATGTGAAATGAATTTTATAGGGAAACTTGATTGATTTTTCCACTCCATGTTTTTGGCGTACAAATATTTGACATAATTTACTTTTCTGAACAGGCTTTTGTAAACATAATGGTGAATGCTGATGGCAAATCATTGCCTACTGCTGTTTAATGATTCGCTTTGGTGCTGAACAACCATCTGCTACTGTTTTCTGATGAGTTCTGACATTAATAGATTGCTGTTCCAAGTTCCTAGTAAATGATGCATTGATCTAATGTCAAAAATACCCAACTGCTATTTTATGAAGAATTCTGACATGAAATTGTTGCCAACTGCTGTTTGATGATGAATTCTGATGTTAATGCGAACCATTGCTTCCTGGTGTTTCATGATGCAGAGCTGAGCTGTTGCATACTGCCGTTTGATCAAGACTTGTCATGTTAAACCATTCCCAACTGCTGTTTCATGTCTGTATATTTTGATTTGTTTCATAGATACTCGGCATCCATGAAGAACCTGTCCAACAAGTTCATGCATCTAACCAACTACAGCATCAACAAGAAGAATGCCGACTTCACACCAAACAGCGACTACACTGCATGCGAGGGCCACAAATGGTAATACACATCGCCAACAAAATTATAAATTTATGTAGTAGATTGCTGGAATTGTGCATTGAAGGTATATGAGAAATTCACTATCGGACAATTTCCACGGAATGATGTTCACAAAATCGCATAGACTGGCTGGCTATCCACGAAAGGGTCTACGTACGATTGGATGTCTTGCAAAGTCCTACCTTATTCCTTGCCAGAGGACGCTCTTTTGTAATCTGAGTGCCAGTGAACTGGAAATCCAAGTATTAACTGAGAAATCCTTCAATAATGTGAATTAAGCACTTATCAAGCAAACAACTGAAATGTCTCCCCACATCCATGGAATAGGATCATGTTAGTACAGAATTGTCTGCTTCTGTAAGCTGTGATTCCATGCTTAGCAACCTAATTGGGCACTGCAGGCCTTGCGCTAACCTTTTTTCCTGGCTAGCCCACCGGGCCAGCTTACTTCAGATTTTACTTGCCCATTTACATTTTTACTAGCCTGTACATATGTTGATCCATACCTTAACTGGTAGGTTCTTATTTCATTTTACTAGCCCACTTTGCAACCAAGGAAGTGAGTCTAGCTAGCCCAGAGTGGTTTTTGCTAGACACTTTACGCTTGGCTAGTACTATTTCGAGCCCTGCACTGATACAATCTGGGTAGTGTGACCTAACTTGTTTGTGTGCTTCTCTCCTCTTGATTACAGGGGTCTGAAGGCCTTATGGGGTTACCTGAAGCCCATGGGTATCGACACTGTTGCCATCTGGGATAACATCAAGGACGTCATTGTGAAGACCATCATAAGGTATGTGGAAGTATCCTTGTAATCTTTTGGTGATTTGATCTTGAATGATTTGTCAGGACTCTTTATCATTTTGATTTTGTGAGGCCAGGGGTCGATTTCACTAACACTTTGTGATCATCGTAAAGCCCAAATCCATCGCTAAACGGAAAATTGCTACGCAAAGTAGCGGTCGATTTTCTGTTTAGCGATGGATTTGGACTTGATCGCAATGCGTTAGTGAAATCGGCCCCTGGAGTCGATTTCACAAAGCCCTATGATTGATCGTAGTTCGAGTTACGAAGGATAACCCATTGTATCCAATGTAGGGCTGCAATGCAGCTTACATCCTACGATTGATAGTAAGTTACGATGAGTTTGGTGAAATCAACCCAGTGCTAGTACAGATAATGGTATGACGTCTGCACTAAAAAGCAGGGGTTCTTGGGTTCGAATCCCAAACTGAGCCAGCACACGATGTGCACTCTTAAGCACCGAGTATGTAGTGCTGGTATATGACGGTGAAGGGCAAGCCTTCTATGAATATGCTTACTGATTTATTGAAAAAATTAAATGTAGCCCTAACACTTGTCAATTTTGAAAATGATTTTAAAAATTGACAAAGAAGTTTCGAAAACTGTGTTGGAATAAGATTGGGTTTGAATTTTTTTTGTTGGATTGCAGCGTGGATTCAACAGTCAACAGCATGGTCAAGCTGAATGTGAAGAGTCGTTACTGTGTACATGAGCTGTTTGGCTTTGATGTCATGCTGGACGAGACTCTCAAACCGTGGATTCTAGAAGTCAACATCTCACCCAGGTAAAGACATAATTATGAGACCAGCCGGCTTCTGGCTGGCATTTCGAGCAAAGAAAGTTGACTATAAAGTTGTCTGTCATGGGGCTGTGGCAGTCTAACTGATTAAAGATAATAATAATAATAATTTGGGGCTAATCATCCTTACTTGTAGCTGGGGTGCTGAATTGCGAAGGATGTGGCTACAATGTGATTGAGTTGACAGCGGCGCCCTTGGCTGCCAGCCACATCAACCCATATGATCACGGAGCACAGCCTGAGATCGAAAATGTTTGATTTTTGTGGAGGGAGGAAAACCGGAGAACCCAGAGAAAAACCCTCGTAGCATAGGAGAGAACCAATGCACAACTCTACTCACATATGACCCAAGCTGGGATCAAACCCGGGCCACATTGGTGAGAGGCGAGTGCCTAAGGCATTTGCCACCTATGCCCCCATAGATGGTCGGTTATAGGCTCATCATAGGGTTGGATAGCTCAGATAATAGAGTGCTGATATGGCAGTGACTGAGTAAGACAATCGACTACAGGGCTGTATAAATCAAATGGTAGAGCAGATAGTATGTTAATCTAGAGGTCTTGGGTTCGAGTCCAGGTCGACTGCTTTTATTGAATGATTCTCTGATTTCTCTCTCTCTCTTCAGTCTTCATTCCAACTCACCTCTTGATGTCAGCATCAAGGGAGAGATGATCAAAGACCTTCTGAACATCTCTGGCTTCAACGTGCCCGATAAGAGAGACATCTACTCCATCCTTACTCCAACCAGCTCCTCCTCTTCCAAGTAAGATTGACTTTATAACTCTCCGATCAACAACAAACTCATTTTGTCGTGATTTTTGCTCATGTAATAAATAATGATAATAATAAATAAAAGTAAAGCGCTAAATCTGGTATATAACTACTCGGAGCGCTAAAAAAAAAAATTGAGCTTCTGATACCCCTGAAATGATCATTCTACCTTTTGATGGCAAAACCTTCATGAGAATATAGAGGTTATTCATCGACGCCACATGATTGGCCTTCAAGCTTTTCTATGCTGTCCATGGTTATGCGTAGCACACTGTACGTTGCATGTGCACTGAAGCGTATTGTTTCGCATGTGCATTCATTATGCTTGATGGCCAATGACGTCATGTGAATAACCTCTATAAAGGCAAAAGGTCCAATCTGTTTAGCATTTAGGTAAAGAAACTTTATTATTTGTTTTGGCACAGCTACTGAAAAGCTAATCCAGGCCTGGGCTTTGTCCTGTGGTCTTGGGCTTCTATAATCCCTAGCCTTGAACCATATACAACAAGTCCCTGCTGTAGGCCCTAGATGACCAAGTCTGAAGTGAATTACAAACTGTCTTATGTTTGCGCCAATTTTTGTTGACTTTTCAGGACTCGAGGCGGCGACATCTTCATGGACAAGAGGTTGTATCAGACCCAGCTGTCCCAAGATGAAAGGGCCAAGCATGTCTTTTACACACAGAAACACATTGATGAGGTTAGACCCATTGATACTTTAATACAAAATGCTCTGAGTTAGGAGGGCCTGAGGTTTTGATCCCAGAAGGATCTTTCTCATTTTAGTCTTTGAGAAATAAGACTTTAATAAAAGAAGCCATAATTTTGATTGAAAGATGAATGAAGAACAAATTACTGGAGTGGGATTCAAACATGGGATCCCCGGAAAAATATGTCTTTAAAAGGTATCTGATACAATGTATCCCTTATTCCCGATGTCTTCCAAATGTTCAATTTCAGACACCAACCTGTCACCCTAATAACCTATTGATTTTTGTTTGTTTGATAGCAATGTCGTATGTCCATCCTTGATACCCTGACCCCTGATGACCTACGCATACTGACCGAAGCCGAAGACGAGTTCAGCCGTTGTGGAGCATTCGAGCGGGTCTTCCCCTCGCCGACCTCCCACAAGTACATGCGATTCTTTGAGAATCCCCGATACTACAACATCCTGCTGGATGAGTGGGTGCGCAAGTACCAGAGGCAGCATGTCAAAGGTGAGCCACGCTGGACTTCATCAAAACCATGCACAGCCTATAGAGGGCGCTCTTCATACTAGAAATGTTGAGAGTGGACCTTGGTGAAGATAGCCTGTCTTAGGCACTATGGGGGTTTACGAAATGGAGGCTCAGGCTCAGGCTCAGGCTCCAGCTTCATTTCGTGAATCCATTGTAAAATTATAAGTATCAAAATAGAGGCTTTTGGCTGTGGTTTGGAAGTATATTCTCTGGTTTGAAAAGGAAAACAGAGCCTCAGCTTCATGGAAATTCACAACCTATTATTTTCAGCATATGGATGACAGAGCTGGAGCCTGAGCCGGAGGCTCTGTTTCGTAACCCACCTATGCATGCGCACACAAAGGACAGTGTGTTATCTTGTGAAAAATGTATACACTCAGCGCCAGCCCTAGCAACAATTTTGACCCAGAATGCTTTCAGCATACCCCATTTGGGGTATGGATTTATCTTTGGTAAGGTCCATGAAAAGTACAGTATTAAGAAGGAATGGGACCCGATTTCTACCAAGCTCCATGTCTCAGTTACCATCTTTTGAAGGGATGTCTTGCTGCATAATCAATGACATTTTGGAACTGTTTGTATTGCTAAACTTTGCCAAAGGTCAGGAGAGTTCATCGTTTACATTTTGTCATTTCAGGGTTGACGTTACTGGAGGAATACTGTCATGAGAGCGTGCACTTGAGCACAGGGAAGGACAACTCGCACGTTGTAAGTTCAGAACCCATTGACATCGTTTATACTTTCTGTAAGTAGGTGTGCACTTCCTGTCCCAAGTGAATGGGATCATATATGGCCGATACATCGAGAAACATCATGATTTTGCACTGTGGGCTCCTCTAAGTGGGCTCATACTTACAGCTGTTATAGCATCCCCTGTATAAGACTTGGATTATGGTCTGTGGGCATTGAAGTATTCTGGTACCCATGGAAAATGAATAGTAAGTGGGAAAAAACCAGACCACATTTACACCAAGTTCCTTGCAGGAGAACTGCTTGAACCTATTTGACAAAAGAAATATGTCTGTAAAGTATCCTACATGTAATTACACGCATTGCTTGACTTGTAACTATACGCATTGCCTGACACCATTACAGTAAAGGATAAGGGAGAGAAACTTTCATACGATTCGGGCCCAGACACTAAAAAGCCTGGCCGCGCCCAGGCTTTCAGGCCTGCAATCGTCCATTTGTCAGCCTTGAACTTCACTCCAATAGAGCTGCTTGCATCTGGATACATTGTCCATGATCAATGTGGACTCATCATCTCTATCAGGTTTATAGTGCCAACTATGATCCAGGACACAGCAGAGGCTTGAAGTTGATAGTTCAAGGCTAGAGATTATAGAAGCCCAAAACTCTAGTCAAACCCCAGGCCTGGCCTGGCTTTTTAGTGACTTGGCCCCCAACCAGTGTTAAAGTTCCTCTCACTAAATGTAGGTTTCAGTTCTTCACTGCCATCAGCTTTCATATCAGGGTAGGATAGTCGTACATGTAAAATATGATGTTGATACAAACTGCTGCTTTTGCTTGATATGACATGCAAACAGTGTCAACCATGGAGTCCTGCTTTCTCGCCCAGATTCCATCCAGTAAGTATGATATGAGCACTGAACACCGATTGCACCGCCTAAAACGCTGGACGTTTGGTCGTGTCGTGACTATTGCTATAATTTGTTGTTCCTGAAAAGTCATTCAAAGGTGAAGAATAGGGATTCGAACCTACATGTATGATCTCCGGGATACAGTACCGGCGCTCTATTAACTGAGCTATCCAACCCTTTGGCAGTGTCCAAAACTGTCAATAATTCCCTCGTTTGTTTGCTAGTTAGAAGCCATGAAATCACTCACTTTGTAATTTGAAAATGAGAAGTGCCCTACATAAGGTCAAATAATTGAATGTTAAGTTCCATCCAGATTCTGCACGATTCTGGCATCTCATAACTCAGTATAATTTGCCCATTAAAGTTCTTATACTTTATCAATTCAACACATTTTGGCTCCTAGTATAAACACTGTGTCCTGTGAAGGCATTTCCTTTTTATACATAGGCTGAACCAACATGCTTCAAAATGAGGTTACATCAACAGGGCATCGGCACTTTTCGGCAGTCCTTCTAAGTTCATTACTGTGTTTACATTGGGTGCCTTGTATTCAGGAGTCGTTTTCACAAAGCTCTAAAAAGATCAATCTTCAGATGACAATCTATCCTGATTGCTATTAAGCAAAGTCTGATGTGACAATTCAAATCACAAATGGTGATAGAGACGACTCAAAGTCCCAGTGATAAATCCCAGTGAAATCCACCTCAGAATGTTTGTCCAGTGACCTCAATTCTGGCAAACCCAGAGCCTGTTGTGTGTGAATACGTCATCAGCAAGGATGTGATATGTTGTGAGGTTGTAAAGCACTGCAGTTTGATCGCGGTGGGGTTCTCGTTTTTAATTTGGACGTGGAAGTGTTGCTGTCTTCACCGTCAGTCCATCATTAAACCCACGTCATCCACCGTTCATCGTCACATCATTTTGTTCACAAGCCTAACATGTGGAACTTCACAGTTGAAGCAAACTCATTATCATTCACTCATTCACTCATTCCATTGCATTTCATCATTTTCATCTTTAGTTGAAGTGAGCAGTTTGTATCACAGATTGGATTTGTGTAAAACGTGCAAATTCTGCATTTCATTATCATATTTTTTTACCTGAGCATTTTTCTATAAAGTGACGTTTTTATAAGGCATGACTTTGTACTTAAAAATATGATTGTCATATTCCGTGTCTCAAGATAAGCATTCCTGGCTTTCTTTCCTATGTGTTTCATTCACTTCTTCTCCATTTTTTCTTACTCCGCCAACAATTTCCTTAAAAAATAGCAACATGCGTGCTCCCTGAAACCTACATTTGAGCATGGGGCTACTTCCTAGCTCCATAAATTGAGCAACTTTGCCTTTACTATCAGCAAAGTTGTGAGTGGGATCCATGAAGTGTATCTGAAGCAGCTCTTGATATTGTGTTTACAAATGATTTGGACGGTGGTGTGATTTTGTTATCTTGCATTGTGTGTATTGTGTGCCTTTTGTTTTCACGGTTGTTTTGTTTGTTTATTTGTTATTTCTTAAGTGGACGCCAATATCCAATGTAATCCAGTCCCATGATACAAGGACGTCCAGTGCACCAGTGACCAGCGCTCCGTCCCCTACGACAGGCATGAAGAAGAGGTGAGACTACGATTTTATACAATGATGCTCCGTTTTGATAGCTCCATTGATATAATCAATATCGTCAGGTTGGCGTAGCGGTTCTTTGCTCGCCTTTCACCTCTGGTGGGCAGGGTTCGAGTCCTGACTCGGTCCACAAGTGGGTTGGGTTTTCTGTCCCTACCTGATTCTGTGGGTTTCTACCAGAATATTACTTGGGGTTTTCCTCCCACCTCTAAAACTGTATCTTCTTCACATTATCATCCCAGAAAAATGTTTCATCAGGCTTTTGAGCTACAGTGCCTAAGGTGCTTTTGATGAATCCTTGGTGTCATTACCATAAATAAATGGATAATGATTATGATAATAATAATTATGACCCTACATCTGGTTTTTGTTCATTTCATCAGTTCGTCCGCCAACAATCTCCCGAAGATTCGTCGGCGCGGAATGGCCAAGCCACGAGCCCTATCCTCAACCACCAGCAGCAGCACCTCAGTAGCCACGTCCACCGGGAAGACCACATCCCCATCGCAGCCCCACCCGCCCCGGGGCCTGTACGCCCCCCATCGCCGGACGGTCACCGGCATGACCACGCCCAGTTGATGGGGGCCACGCCTACCCCCGCTCCAGATGTTCCACGACCGTCATGTCATCCACGTACCTTCCCTGAGGATGAGCTACCGTCACATGCTGATGAAGTCCAAGGAGATCAGAGAGAAGAAGGCTACCTCTAGGAGAGAAGCCGTCAGAGCTCGACATCCAGGAGGAGCAGGAGACTCTTCAAGGATGCACAGACGTTGACGATGGATGCGGTAAATCTATCAAGCTCTTTACATTAACACAGTTAAAACCTGTACCTCTTATTCAATTATTCTGAAAGACATGTTTAGAAGTCAAGTTGTAGCAAACTGTGGGTCTAAGTGGATCTAAGGTAAAAGCTCATTCTATGCAAGTTAGGTCTGGATATTGAAGCCTTCCAAGGTGGCCTTGGTCTGCGACCATCTTCCAAGTCTAGACCAGGCCTCTTATTCTTCTCATACATCATAGGTCCACATAATAAGGATTAATTTTGTCTGATTACTCCCAAAACAACCATAAATATGCTATAGGTCAATGCTTATTCAAACCTCATTATTCTCTCAAGAAATATATAATTTGACACCATTTTTGAGATCAAAATGTTAATCTCTTCACTGACAAACCAAAAGATGTTTCTTATCTGTTCTGGTCATTTGATAGTGAAGTAGATCAAGCCCTATAATATGCACCATATATGTTTTTCAGTGAGTGAATGTACACCAACTTCCTCTGATTTAGTTTCTTAATAATTTCTGATGTTTGTTTGAATCAGTATACCTTGCAAAATTGCAGTAAGACTAACCAAACCTTATGGAAATTTACACTGGCCTAATGAGTGACACACCCACAAAAACATCAAAACTAACCAATAATGGAGAATCTGGTGTACAAAATTCAAATCTCTCAAATTTACAAAAATCTAATATTTCCTTGACGAGGTAATTCATCTGTATATTTCTCTCAGCATGAATTATTTTGACAATGTCATTTCTCTTAAACTTGAAACTTTTTTCTCTAGGCATATATGTATTGTTTGTTTTTTGTTTGGAACACATTCTTTTTTTCTAATATAATAGGAACATAACTAATTTTTTTTCTTAGATGGTGAATGATATTCAGGATTTTCATTGCAAAGTTATAAAACCTTATCATTGTGTGTGAGTTGTGTGTGTATACGGACTGACAGTGTGTTTCCTGAACTATGCAAACAATGTGTGTGTGTATTCACTATTCATTATCATTAAGACATTGTCGAGGAAAGGGTAGTGGGCGGGGCATAGGTGGTATTAAGTGGGGGGCATCTGATTCTGTCATCTCATAGTTACCCAATTTGGAAGATAACTTTTTCGGTAAATCTGCAATCCTTATCCCTGATGTACACCTTGACAAAATGTATTCCTTGTTGACAAATACAAAAGTGCCAAAATAATATATGTTGTCATAGCGAATGAAAAATCTGAACAAAAGGTGAAATTAAGAACCAGAATATGCACAAAGTCAAAGTAATTTGTGTACATGAAAACTTGAATTTGTAAACGATACATATTTTGTGCCAGTCTGTATTCAGCTACCCCTGTTATTGAAATTGAATGTAAATTTCAAAATCGATAAATAATGACACTTGACAGAAACTTGCAATTTGATCGTTAAGCCCCACCCTCCAACCCTGCCCTCTAGCCCCACCCCTGTATGACATACTTTTTTGATACACTCTTTTTGAATGACATAGGTAACTGAAGCTTTGTGAATCTGTAAACAATTATGCAATCCCAATGTGGTTGTGTATAATAATATATGCATTCCAATTTTATCCGATCAACATTTGTGCCTTAGCTTTCACAGAATATATTTTTGTACATCATCATAAAAATGTGGCGTACGACAGTCTGTGTGTGATGAGTCCTCGTGTTATTCTAAATATGCCTTTGATTGATGTTGTTGAGTCTAACAAAATGAGTCATATGTTCAAGCAGGTCATAATTATTCAATTTGATTTCACCAACAAAAAACTAATTCCTGAATACAAAAAGAGGATTGTTGCTCTTGATTTACTGGGTATTTATTTGACTTTATACATCGTAAAAGGATCAACATTTGGTGAAAAATTTGTACAAGTTTGTGTTGTTGAAACGAAATGTCCTTACTTTACAGATTCAAAGTGTGTTCGTTCTTATTCAAAAGATTTTGTATAATCTTCAGGATTTTCTGATAGAATTTGGCCATATTATTTATAAATATCAATTTCTCTTTATACTATATCAATGGTTTTTCTTTTGAATGAATTTGTGAATTTTGTTTAATTTCACAAATTTCTGATTTTTTTCTGGTGTATTTCAGGGTATCTATTTTTACTATATAATGTATGTATTGGAAATGCATTCCAATTTGATGCGTATTTTCTCTGTCTGAAAATATTTTCGAATGAGTACTTTTCTACTGAACCATTGAGCAATAACCAACAAATTTGTTGTTCGATCTTAGCCAAATGAAACAAATGCCTGTAATTTAAGGTTTTCTTGAAGATGGAATTTATTACCAAACTAGCTGGGGTAGGCGGCCTCAACAATATTTTGTATATTTGTATATTTTGCAGAATTGTTTGTAAAAGAAAACGAAATGAATTGTACAATTTTTCTAATTGATTGAATTTATTGCAAATTTTGTGTAAATTGAACAAAATAATTGCTGTACAATCAGCACTCCTTTATTGTGGGGTTATGTGAATGGCTGAAACTTGCACTAAAAACCTTGTTATAATGCAAAAAATAAAGGTTAAATTTGAAGTGAATTAATTTTGTGTCGTAGTCATTTTCATAAAACTTTCCTTCTATTATACGTTTTTTATTAGAAGTTTGAGTTATCATGATAAGCTTTGTAAAACAACTCGACCATAACAAACTGCAGTCATCAAGTTGTATAGCGCCCTCTACATTTTGTTTTATTCCCACCGTTAAAGTTATATGGCGCCCTCTATATATCTCGAAAGTTAGAGCATTGCGTCATTTTAGTGATGAAATAAAAATAGTCCCATGGGAAATGTGCTGAAACCGACAGTGATGACTAGAAATCATGATATAAATTGAGACACTTCCCTAAGAATTCAGGCAATGAATGGCAATAAAAACGACGATGTTTGTGGGTGGAATGGAGGAATAAACTTTGTCAAAAGTATTTTATAGTGTTCCGCGATGTGAAAAGGTCTAACCTTCGAACCAATTACTCATCGTGACCTCACGTTGACCTCAGTGTTATTCAGAAATAAGATCGACTCCCACCAACGAAACTTGTGATGCGTGTACAGCAATCATTGTTATAAACATATTTTTACAACATTTTAACTGCAGATAGACTTGTTGTTACTTATCTTTGCTCACAAAAGTGGCTCACAAAAGTCGTCAAAATGAGGAGTGAATTGTTTGCCGCTACTGTTCTCGTCTGTTTTGTGTGTTTTTGCTTGGAATTTTGTCCCGTCAGTAGCCAAACGCAAGCGACAACAAGCAGCCCTACATCAGACAAGTTCACTGGCACGCCTCTGCCTACAGTTGAAGATAGTGAGTCTTCTCATTTTTTATTTAACGAATCCTTTGTTTCAACTCGCTAAGTTTATCAAAAATGATAGATTTACAGATTGACAGATTTACTAACCAGTTGTTTAGAGGGGGTTAGTGTAGTTTACGCCACCCATATTTTTTTCAGTATTAATTTACCTTCTTCTGTTCCAAAATGAGATTCGTTACTTAAAGCCAATTTATTCATGGGTCCTGAAAACCCTAAAATGAACTTATTTCGGCAATATTTCAGTGAAAACAAAACAGTTTCTTACCCAAATAAATACTGACAATAATATGGGTGGCGTAAACTACACTAATGCCGTTTAGAGAATCGTTCATAGAATAACCTTCCTGTGGCTGTGGTCGTAGAGTCTGTGGAATACGATTAAAAACATGGGCATGGTGAATAAAGTGGCTGTCGGTGTAACTTCATTCAATCATTGTCAGTCCAGTGACGGAGTGTCATCTTTTGGGCAAAATATGCCCCAGTTTTTCTTTAGGGCACCAGAGTAATTGAAGAATACCCCACCACTCAAAAGCCCTGTGCATAAACATATATGCGGTCAAGAATGACATTGGTTCAATGCTCAAGGGAGAGTTTAATGGCCGGGTAATTCTGCAATTGAGGGAGGGTAGTCTGCCTATTGTTCATACAAGGAAATAAAAACCACTTTTGTAAAAAAAATTAACCTTGGTAATATAGAGGAGAAGACCAACAAAGTATATGTAGGTAAGTTACTTTTCAAAAAGAAGTTTCCTTTCCTTTATAGTTTTAGGACCCGTAAAGCTACAATCCCCGTAACTTAGCTATATAATTGGTGGTGGTGTCCTCTTGATATTACTGTTATTGTCTTTAGTAATACTAGCAAGGTTAAATTTGAGGAAAGAGTGGAGGGCTTTGATTTTTGATTGAGATAATGGGGTAAAATAGTAACAAAGACCCGGCAATTCACAGACGAAAAGCTTAGTTAACCCAATAACTGCTTCGGCGGCTTAAACTACAAGTACACTATCACCACACTGAACACTACAGTGTGTCAGTGACTGTCAGTGTCTACTCTTTGGCATTGGCAAATGAATGCCCCTCTTGACCTATATTCTGCAATATTGTGTGACTGAGCTTTCGTTTTTTCTTTGTCTTCAGCTTGCGGTGCCCACAATGGAAGCTGTGACAAGTGTGTATCCTTCCCTGGTGCTAAAGTGAGTATTAAGTAGTTAGTGGAAAAATTGTGTCACGAAGAAATCATTATGCCAGCCAAAACTTGTGAATGTTATGTTCGGCAAACAGTGGCTGAATACAAGTCAAAAGCAGTAAACATCACATGAAATTTTGGTTGGTCATCCTGTTTGATCAAGGAAGACTTATCGAGCTTAAGCAAATGTTGTGCTTTATTATTAAAGCAGCACCATGAAATTGACCCCTGTTCAGAGACAAACACTTCAAGATGGCCCAGAGAGCATTGTTTCCATGCTCAAATATTGTATCTTCAGGATATTTTGTGCTCTTATTACAATTCCACATTAACACTAACCCTCTGTCTCATTTCAGTGCTTTTATTGTGAGACAACTAAAACCTGTGCCAAGTATCCTGCTAAGGAGATCTTTCCGACCAAATACTGCGCCCTGTCTGAGGCAAGATGGGGAGTGTGTTTCCGTAAGTAGTTACAAGTCGCCATGGAGACAAGCCGGTGTGACGGTCTCAGCTGTCCCCCTTACCAAATATAGTAAAATGCGTCATGCTATCTTTGCGCACAACATCGGGAAAGCCTTCTGTTTATAAAGTGCCGTGCTATTGCTTGCTACATCAGGGGGGACAGCTGAGACCAGGAGACAGCTGAGATCGGCACGAAGACCTTGCTCGTTGCTGCTCCTTCCCCCTGGAAATGGAACAGCCTATCTGTCCTCATATATCGTCTTGATTTATGCTGAACAGTATCCACTTTATGGTAGATATTTCTTGTCGTACTTTTTATTCGTCTAGTCAACTTCGAGGCTTTGATCATCGCTATGGGAGTGATAGGGGGCGCTCTTCTTATAGGGCTTCTCGTATGCGTCTACTGCTGCTGCTGTCGCTCAGGATCAAACAGAGCCAAGTAAGTAGGCCAACGCTGACCTGCTATGAAGACAGCAAACTTTATAGTCAGTTAGGCAATATTGTACTTGCATTGATCGCCACAGCTCTTCTGGGGCCTTTCTCAAAGCTCAGTTGCGGCTCTGGTTTCGTCTCTATCATCCATATGCTGAAAACATAGGTTGTAGATTTTCATTGAAGCTGAAGCTCTTGTTTTCTTTTTTAAACCAGAGATTTTACTTCCAAACTGCAGCCAAACGTCTCTATTTTAATAACTGTAATTTTAGAATGGATTCACTGAATGGAGCCGGAGCCAGAGCCTGAGCCGAGGTTTGGGAAAGGCCCCAGATTTTGTATTCAGACTTGACTTGAAATGAAAGAATTGAACTGAGTAGACTCCGATACAAGTCTGCCCTAGGTATGCTGCAGGCTCATTGTGTGGGGAGATTATCGAGGCTTCATAAAAGAGACACTTGAGCACAAGACTACTTTCAGTCAATCATGCTACTGTGGTGTTCAAAATAAAGGAAGAGGAATTTAACTTGTAAGAAAAAGGTTTGCAATACGAACTTCATATTGCTACATTCCTCTCAGATGTTGAGTCCAACAAATTCAATGAACACAAGAAAGATACCTTTTACTCACTGTGTGGCTTTGGCTTAAGATTAGATTTGTGGCTGCTGTCACTTATACCTTAGACCCATGTGCAATGTCAAGCCCTAGCCATAAACCAGGTCATCCAGACAAAGTGTCTCTCTCCCAAGCGTTAGTGCCTGAATGAAGACAGGTCTGGTACCAAGCATTCAAATTCACTTTCATCACTGATACTGGGACTCTGGCTGAATAATCTTGATCAGGGGACCCTGACCGGACCATGGACACCTAGTTCCAAGTCCAAGATCCAGACAAGCTAGTCTCATTACCAGGCGCAGACCTTAGCCTTCTTGAATGGGAATAGCTCACCATGATTTTGATATCTTACAGATATGCCAAGGAAGACGCCAAGCAGGAGCGCAAGAAAACCGAGAGGAAGATGCACCATGAACAGAAGTAAGAACCACCCCCGTTATTGTCCCTAAAACCCTGTTGACTAAAGATCTCTTTGTCCTTTTCAGACGTAGCAGGGAAGAGAGGGAATATATCTTGGAGAGGTTGGATCGTCCAGACAAAAGTGGCCAGAAGTAAGATCTCACCAGTTTGGCTAGTCATAGACAGCAGAGCTCTGATAATCAAACAAGAAAAGAGACAAATCTTTTAGAAAATGGCCGCTGCAAACTGCTTTCCAACTGGGATGTCTTCCAGGAAGATGGTAGATCTTGACTAACCCTAGTTCTTTAGGCATAAAGCTTCCAGAATCTGCCCAAATACAACACTGTGCTGGATTTCTATGGCTTATATTTTGCAATCTTTTTGACCATGTTGGCCCCCGACAAGTTCTTTGTGTAAACTGCTGTGCTTCAATTCTACATTGTCCCAAGTCCTTGATTAGTAGTATTAATCTTAGCAGATTTGACTTTGCTTGTCTCGTTTCGATCCTAGCAGGAGTCTTTACGTGTATTACTTGTACTGTAGGTTTTTCTTTGGTTAGAGCTTTGCAAACATTGTTAGTACTTTCGTATTCACTTGAAGTGTGCTTCGTGTTATACATTGTAGTTTGCATAATGTTCAATAACGTTTTATTGTGGCTATGATGGCATAGGATTGGCCGATATTTAGATATTTCAAATGAACTTACAGCCAGTGAAGTTACTTAAGATCAGAAAGACAAGATGGTTGATTTACCCCTGGTCTTTGCCTCTATGCCATTGTCCGTGTCTCAAACATTGCTCTCAAAGATCAGTTTTTAGTGGAAATGCTCTTAATAATCTTTCTTTTGCCATTGTGGGTTGTGAGAAGCAACCTAAGTAAAGTGTCTAACTCAAGGAGACAAGCCTTGGCATTAGTGCTTGGGCTTGACGACATTAAGACGTAAACAGCCTCCCAAACAAATTCCAAAATCAGAACACACCACGGACCTTTATAAAGATCTAAGACATCCTCTCTATTAACCTTATGTTGCGTCTATTTATCTAATATTTTCTTTGAAATGTTTAGGAGGTCTGCTACTAATCAGAGTTATGCTATGTATTTTTAGAAAATGAAATTTTCCTTTAGGAAGTGGTCCTTTATTTTCCTTTTTTAGCTTTCTTCATAAACTTCTGTTCCTACAATTTTAATGCAAGTTCAGTTCTGTTAATCAAGCATTCGATAACTTATTGTAAATACGTGCTTTGAGTTAGGCAGGCCTGACACGTTTCGATCCTAGCTGGATCTTTATCGAAGGCTTCATAACCTGCTTTAAATAGTTGAGTACCGGCAGTCAGAATTTCTCTTCAGTGTGTATTACAATGACTAGTGGTAGTTATTGACGTTTAAACAACTCATCATTGTCTGATTTCGATTAATATTGCTATGTGCAAGTCAACAGAGATGGGCTGAGCGTAAATTCAACTCGGGGCTGTTCACGCTATCATTTTTGACAGGAATCATGTCAACAAAATGCAGTTTGTAATCTTTGTGAGATTATCAACCTTACAAGGGCTAGAATGATTGATTGTTCTACCTGAGATGATTCGGTGTTGAAACTGTTCAAGTCTGAATAGGGCTTAATCTGGGTCCAACTTGGAAATTTCGGAAAGAGTAAAAAGGCCTTCAATGGCGCAGTAACACCAAAGTAGATTCGGTGGATTGACGTATGCCTGGTCATTTACAACAGTTGATATTTTACAGAGTTCATGGAATTCTCTGTCTTTGATCTTTCAGGAAAGCCGATCGGAAAGCCAAGAATGACGAAATTCGGAGGAAATATGGTAAGTGGACAAGCACAAATCATTTTATTTATGTTTATGTTTTCATAACCCCAACAATCAGAAATTCATGTATCGTGAGTGTGTTGGAAAAACCAAATGCCTAAACTTTACTCCATGGCTGCCACATAACACATGTGAACATCGTCATCATTAGCATATAAATTGTCACAAACAGACGTGTATTATTGTCATTATAAATGTCATTGACAAGTTGTCATGGATGTCATTGTCATTTAGTATGCTGTGTGTATGTGCAGTAGAAATTAGAAGTTGTACTTTTTGTGTTTTTCTAAAATTATGTACAGTGTTGTATCTGTAGTTTAGACAATATGCAAATCAGTGATTGCCTTCCATAAATTATAAATAATACGGGCGATTCACAATAGTGCACCACCAACGGGTTGGCAAATTTTTTGACAAACTGCGCATCTTTCCACATGCGCAGTTTGTCAACAAAACTATTTCCACGCATTGTGATCGGCCAACGCATTGCAAACTCATGGTGACACACTTATGTGAATCTCCCGTAGTCTGCTTCTTTTTTCAAGCCTGTTGCGCTCAGACATGTTTGTGTGTAAAATTGAAATTGATTTGCTTTATTGTTATCATTGCTTTGGCCACCTTGTGAGTGTAAGGCTCGTGCCACACGAGGCAATTTTTGTAGCGAAGCCTGGAATTAAATGGAGGCCATGGCCTTCGTTGCCCTGGTTCTTGGCCTTGGTGCCCCTTCAAATATTTCCATAGACATTATGATTTTCCATTGGAAGTGCCCCTTGCAATGGAAAAGTATCATTGCCCCTATCAGAACCAAATTCAAGGCCTTGGAGGCAACCAACTACACCAGTGCAGGGCTGGAATTTCGTGAAAAAAAGCACTGGACAGCAGGTCTAGTAACTGAAGTATTTTACAAGACCTGAACTTTTTTCACTAGACCTGTGGCATTCATGCATATAGGAAAACTGTAATTGTATGCAATATTTTGTTTAAAATCATCAATTTAGGTGCCATTTTATTTGTGCAAGGAAAACAAAATCACTAGACAGCCGGACTAGTGCAGTACACACTTTACTAGACCGACACTGAAATCACTAGACTCGGTCCACGGTCTAGTGGATATTTCATGCCCTGCAGTGACCACATACAAAAGGAAAGTTTCTAGCAGCATAGCAGTCATTTTTCTGGCAGTTTCTCACTATCCCCTATGAGGTGATATCAAGGGCCTGTTTGTTTCGCGCAAAGGATCCGATATTTTGGGATCCACCTCCTGTGCAGGGTACTCTAAAACGGGATCCGGATCCACAGGATTCGTCCGAAACAAACAGGCCCCAAGATTTAAAGATAAATGTTATATCTTCTTGAAGATTGCCTGGAACTGGTTGCCTGTAAATTGCCTCCTGTGACATGGGCCCAAATGCTGTCTTATGTTTAAGTGTTTGATGCATTCATTCATTCCATTGTGTTTATGTTAAAAAAAAAAAAGCTTGAAAATAAGACAAGGCTGTGTGTATTTTAGTTGTGAAGTCTGTAATTACAGTGCATCATGGGAATAACCTTTTCCAAGGGGAAAGAAGTGGTTATGAAAGAGAACTGGACTTCACTGGACACTGCGTCCAGTTTGACTGGGTCATCATCCCTAGGCTTTCTTGATGTCCACTTTCCAGTTGCCATCCTTGATTCTTTGAGAGCCATCTCAGCTCTTATGCCTAGGATTGTAGGAATTATTCCTATGATTTGCTGTACATTACCCTGACTGTAGCAAAATAGCTGGTTGCTTTAAGTTTGATGCTTTTGGTGTCCTAGTTTACTTTGTGCTGAATTGCAAATATGCAGATCTATGACCTTAACCGAAAAACCTGATATGAGTAAGACTTTGTGCGCTTGGTACATATGTTTGTTTGTTTGTTGGGGTGTTTGTTTGTCTTGGTTAAGCAGCTCCATGCTATTGGCCCTAGATGTGGTTGAAAGATTTGGTCAGTTTCCTTGAAAATGTAGCAAAAGTGAACTTCAGTTCTAGTTGAAAGACATTAGACTGTTTCTTGTGTTGTACTGAGAGATAGGCTGGATGGTTATCACACTTGACAAATCAAGAAATTCCAATATTTACAGTTGAACGCCGCTATAACGAACATGGCAGGATGCACATTGTCCGTTAGAGTGGTTGTTCGTTATAGTGAATTAAAGAACCATATTCGGAATGTATTGTGCACAAAAATTGGGAGCCAAGGATGATGTTCGATGTAGCCAAATGTTCGGTATAGCAGTGTTTGTTATACATGTAGTGGCGTTCCACTCACTGTACTACATTTAAGGCTGTCTCATTGCTCGTGTATGGTTCATTGAAATGCTAATATTGTGTCAAATTGCTGTGAAATAAATATCACACTCGCAAGAGCATGGCTTTCCCTCGACACTAGAAGTGCACAGCAACCTCCATGCACAGGGCTGTATGCATGTTGGTTAGGCTCTGGCCAAACAGAAGTAATTGTTTGTATATTTCTGTATACACTACACAGAAATAACGGGTGCATGTAGTTTTATTACGATTGTGAATATGCATTTATTTTACATGTCATTTGTTTTCATGGATATGATGCATGTGTGTGTTTACGTTGTGTTTGAACAATGTGTATACATGGCCTTGTATGTATTCTACAAGCATGCAATGTTCGAAGATACATTTCAAAGAATGAAGAAAACTGGAAGAAGTAGGCCTATTAAAGTACAGTAACTTACTGCACATGGAATTGAAAATTCCTTTACATTTTACAATTAGCCCAATCTTCCTCCTTTCAAGTAAATAGGCCAAATTGATTGAAAAGAATTGAAAAGCGGCATGAAATACTCTGTGAGCTTGAGCTAAAAAAAAACACTCTTTAGAAGTCAATTCGGAGAAATACCCAATTTAATGACGCAAATAGACACTGGCAATTCATTAATACCTGATGTAGCGTACCCGCCGTGCCGTCCAATCAAGCAACACCAGCACCCACAAGGCATCTGTTGAGCTATTACCGTTTGACGGCTCCGCTTAAGTAAACAGGAAGCTGTTGTCAAAGTGCTTGTTTGTCTTTTTTTCTTGCCGTCAAGTGTTCGTTGTGTCATCATCATGGCAATTCGTCGTTTTTCAAACATGTGCGTCACGCTCATTATGAACACTCCCATGAATAATCTCTGACTCATCAGCATCCTTCATTTCAATTTCACTCACAAACAATTTTCCTGGAATAACCTTGGAACTCATTTATTGCTGTAGCATGCATGTGTATGGATTTTATTACTTGGACAAATGCCGAGAGTAAATACGGTGGACGTGTATGTATGTTTAAAAATGTCACAAAGATTTAATGGTGACTTCTTCTATCTCTATAACTAAGTTTAACCCTAACCCCCTAGGGGCATTTTACTGTGTACCGTCCTGAATCCTCCACAATCTTCCACAGTCCTCCAATGATCTCACTTATACTCAAAATGAGAGGTACCTGAATCCTGAATCCTTCAGAATCCTTCGGTGGCCCTACTTCAAAAATGCGTTTATCCTGAATCCTTGCCACTCCTCCAGTGGTCCTCACTTGAAAATGACATTTTATCCTGAATTCTCCGAAATCCTCCAAAACTACCAGAAGGATAAACGGGATTTGGGAGGATTGAGGTGGGTTAGGATTTTAATGCATACATGTAGGAATGTGAACAATTCCTATGTAATATGAAAGTTGGCAAAATCAACATACCCTTAAGCACTAACTTTGTGAATAATAGCTGTGTAGGGAGCTGCTTTTTGTTCTCGCTATAGTCGCTATCCAACCTGGTTAGGTCTTCTTAGCTAGTGATAAATACAGCAAACCGTCAACTACTTGACCCAATTTCATGGCTATGCTTACCTTAGAACTCTGCGATTATGATCTTCATTCTCCGCTTGCCGAGAAAGCACCATATTTTTACGCTGGCCGAGTAAGTGATAAATCCATTATGCACAACTGAAAAATCCTTGCTGATTCTTAAAATGGAATCCAGTAAGTTAAGTACATAATTTTCTCCTTCCGTAAGCTCCGATTCTACTCTTACGTGTACGGTATTTAAGCAGGGCCACGAAATTGGGCCCAGTACCATGTGCGGCACTTTGAATGCGATGTTGTGATTTAGACATGTTTCAAATTGAAATGATAAGTATGAATATCTGGTTGTTAAGACTTCTTTCAAGTGGTCATATCTTAATGTCACTCTTGGCGTACCCCCTGAGTGACTACTACAGCATCTTGACTGGGAGGGTGAGTACAGAGAGAGGACATCAAGATCAGACATCATCCAGATCCAGTGCCTTTGCCTGAGCGTTCTATTTTGTGTGTCCGCCCTTACCCCCTTACAGGTCTCATGCCTGATGATGAAGGCTCATACCACAGGTTTGAGGAGACGGCATAAGCCCTCCAGTCCAGCAAACTACACCAGCAATGAACACCCTCCCCACACTTGAGAACAAGCTCCACACAGCTCATACACTGAGGATGAGTTTATCTGATATTTATTTGTTGCAGACAGTCACCTTCTTTATTCTTTAGACACTTTAAGACGTGGAACTATCTTGAAAATGTTTTTGCATCACACAATGAATATGTAATCTATTACAGTACTGATTTTTATTTGATTGCTAAAGTCACCCTCTTGTGAGTAACGCTGGAATAGTCCTGAATCCATCACAAACCTAGAGCAGTTCTGAATCCATTGCAACCTGATGGTAATGTTGATGGCCTCAGGACATGAAGGGCGTTTACGAAACAGCAGCTCAGTCTCAGGCTCAGGCTCCAGCACTGCCATCCATATGCTGAAAATATTGGTTGTGGTTTTTCATTGAAGCTGAAGCTCTGTTTTCCTTTTCAAACCAGAGAATCTACTTCCGAACCGCAGCCAAAAGCATCTATTTTGATACCAGTTATTTTAGAATGGATTCACGAAATGGAGCCCGAGTCTTCGTTTCGTAAACCCCAATGCTTTTGGTACATAGTGCATTGCATATCCTGCAAGCTGGATTTGAATGTTGGATCCATGACTTTCAAAATCTATGGGATTAGTGTGAGAGTGCCAATTGTTACAGGTATTTGAGACTGTTCCCACTTTAATAATGCCAGTTGCAGTTGAAAACAGCTACATGTACTCTCTTATAGTACATAAAAAAAGATCATTCATCACAGTAATGTAGTCAATAAATCCTGGTTAAGATCTCCAAGCCCATGAACTTGTAATATTGCAGCGGCACATCCCTGACAAAGGTGCTTGGAGATTCTTTCTGTGTGGCTGTCAGAATCAATTATTACGCTGATCACCTGTCGCTGAGATTGGAACAGGCTTAAATTACTACAGCAGAGGCTGGGAGAATGTTATTCTTCCGAGGTGAAATAAACGACAGGTGTAATTAATCAGGTGGAGAGGTGGACTTTAATGAGAGGAAATTGGACTGACACCAGCTTAGATTAAGGGGGACGAGATGTCACAGGCACCAAGAGATTGAAATATTTATACAGAGAATGGGAAAGCAGTCACTGTACTAAAATATCACTTTTCTTCACCTTTGTTGTTGTTGTTATTAATATTTCATTGTTTGTATCGATGGACACATCTAAATATAATTTTCCAGTGACTGGGGAGAATTTCACAAAACACCTTAAATTGATGTTGTCTGTATCACCATGGCGATTTGTATTGTGACATCACACATTGCTTGGTTATTTGGAATGATTTGCACTTCGGATGAGTGTTAGTGCCTTGTGAAATCGACCCCCCAGGGAAGGAAATAGACAGACAATTTGACAAACATGGGATTTGGGATGTAGTTTCAAACTGATATTTTGATTAGGAGAAAGCCTTCAGTTCCTGTGGTGTACTTTACTGCATACGTGGTGATAACCTTGCCCTCGTGAAATCTGAGATTTTAATGGGTGGGACGTGAAAGTCAACCAGGATGGGTATTATCTATAAATAGCTCCATCTATGGACAGGCTTATGACACCTGCTGACTCCCACTGTCCAGCTACATCAAGCACATTACACAGATTGAGCTCTCCTGGTGTTTTTATCACTGACCTCCTTTAATTGCAGCAGGGCACCATACTTGATGCTCCGTTCAGGTTTCAGGTCTACACTCTTCTTAGGTGACATTACCCTACTAATATAATGTCTCAGTTTAGTCTTAAAATTGAGATATTTTTGAATCAAGGCGCCATTATAACTTGTCTCCATCAACAAGATGGCGTCAGTTCTAGAATAGCAAGTCAGGTCAAAAACAACTCATTTTATGTATTGAAGGGAAAATCCTGAAAAAACACTTTTTATTTCTCGCACTCCCTGTTATGTTTTGTTTTAATCATCGAATATATTATTAATAGTAATGAATATTAATTATATTATATAGAAAGTGCGATTTAGTATTACCAGTAAGAATGTGGTAATAATACCTTGAATATGAAAGGTTGTATAAAAACATCAGTTCATCTGGAACATGAGTTTGGTTTTTAAGAGGAGCTTGTTATTTCCGTCTTTTATAATTGGTTCTTAGATGTGGACATTGTTCTCAAGTAATGAGACTTGAAGGGCACATGCTGGACCAACATCAGATTCCTGCCTTATATGTAGGACAAATTGTGTGATAATAATTGCAATAAATCATTTTTATTCATTAAAGTTAATGGCCAATTAAAAAATAAAGTTAAAGAAGAAGGCAGCATTATGTTTCCCTATTGAAAAAAAATAGTTTCTCCCTTTTTCTTTGTTACACATTGGAATTTGTTCTCCTTTAAAAAAAGATTTTTTAAATGAAACCTCAGCATTCATTTCATAGTAATGGTGAAAGGTAAAAGAAAGAAAGACCAGATGTCATCTTGTGTCTATCATTTCCATCTTGACATTGTACCCAGAATCACCTTAGAAGTTTGAGACGAGAACTTTTTTTTAAAAATTAATTTTGGCCAAATTTCTTCATTTTCAGATAAGTCAACCGAATAGTTATGATAATGTTCATGTGTGTTTGACGTGTACAAATCAAATCACCATACTGTTAGTTCTGGTGCAGTTATTTACATGCAATTCTTATCTTCTTTAAAGTTGTCCATTTTGATAATCAAAAATCGCTAATTTGTCTGCATTTTGCCTTGCGATTTGGCAAAATTTAAAACAACGAAACCAGAATATATACCATGTTTACTTCTATTATTAACTCATATTATTTTATATATTATACACAGTTCTGTTATCTATGTTAGAGATTATGTTAAATTAATCCAATTTATGTTTTGCACAAGAAATTATATTAATTAGCCAAGTATTTGTATTGTTCTTTATCCGGAAATGGATACAGTAATTGGTTGGTCGTTCAAATGTTATCATTTTTGTGTTTTATAAATCAGAAATATTATCTTAACCACTGTGATTATTTTCTGTGGAAGATTATATGTCCTTGAAGGAAAATATGACAGTATATAGAATTATATACCACCATAAATTGGATAAAAAAGTCATCTGAGTAGAATTTTTGTAAGATATCCCAGAAGAAATTTTCCTCTATCTTGCTTATGAAAGAAGTAAGGACTTAATCTGCTTGGTGTATGTATAGGCAACCATATTTAGCCATATATGAGTAAGGAATCTTAGCCAAAAAAAGAAAATTACAATGTATCCTGAATAACGTTGGGAAGAATTTGTGATGAAAAGGAATGTTCATTAAGTTAGGAATAACACTATTTTGAAATTAAGGATTATTCTTGTGAAGTCAAAGTCGGAAATATCCCCATTTTTCTGAAGGGGGCCCAGATCAGTTTTTAATTGAACTGTGTATATCAATGGAACAGATTACCATAAGAATAAGATGGTCTTTGGAAGTTGACGTGAATCATTCTCATACAGTTCACTTTAGAACTAATTCAAGATAACAGGCCTATACACCTACCTGTTTTCTTAACATTTAGAGGAGAAATAAATTTAGATGATAAGATGATAATTTTGATAAACTTTTCAAACTTGATTTCTTTAACGCGAAACTGCACACACACACATATTATTACTGCCAGATCACAATGAATTGGAAATTTCTTATATAGCCTACTCGCATCATATTATTATTTATAACCTTTTCTTCCTTTGCACGATATGACTTTCATATTGATCATCACCTTATTTTATGTTTTACACATATTTAACCAACAAAATACATTTAACACATTGTCAATGCCTTAGTTTGGTCAATTGATTGCATGATTTTGGACTCAAATATGAAAACAAAATTGTGGCAATGTCAATTAGTCAAAGTAAAAACAATTTGAAAAAGCTCTCTTTCGAAAATTGAAAAAAGTATAACAAACAAACAATTATTTTGAAGATATGATAAGACAGTGTTTGATCCATATATGGAATTTATTTTGCTTATTTAATCTTGATTACACAACTCCAAACACTATTAACAGATATATTTTCAACTTCATGATTTCGGTTTTGGTTATGTTTGCAAGTGTTATGCGGCAGCCATTTTGGTTTTAATAAGTCTGGAATATTGCCATTGTATAAGAAATTGTTTTGTTTACTTGGTCGGAATAATTGTTGCATATTATTCCTGGGATTGGAAATATAATGTTAAAGCATTCATGACCAGCCAGCTGATTTGGAAAATACATGTTTTCTATAATAAGGGAATGCAAATTGATTAATAATAAACTTTCACAAAATAATCCGTTTGTAGTTCTTTTTCATTTCTTTACTTTTCTAATTGTAGTGTTGTCATTATAAATTCCATGAATGTCTCATTCCTAACTGCTTTTTGCAGTATTTTCATTTACCAAACTGTTTCCAATATTCCTACATGAAAATATTCTACTTAATTTTGAAACGACCTTCACGAAGGTTGATACTTTACAGCCAGAACTTCATAAATTTGTTCACAATCCTCTAACTTGCACTTTCAGGAGAGTTGGGTTGATTGAGAAAAAAATCAATTAGATTTTAATGGAAATCTCTTAAAGAAAGAATTGGGTGAAATTTTACGCAGGGTAATCGGAAGATTGAGAAGAAACCATAATTATGTGCATTAATGAGCCAACAAAATGATCAGTCATATAATAAGCATTACTGTATTATTGGTGAGCAATATGAAGCCACGAAAGCATTCAAACTTGGTTCTTTGGTTAAAATTGTGTACTGCAATTCATCAAACGTTGCTATTTTAAGATATGGTTTTCGTGTTTTGTTTTGTCTTTTCGTTTCTTCAATGTGGAGACCGCTTACTATAATTGAAAGAATATGATCTCCCTTGTACTTTATTGCTATTCTTGCTTGATTGTTCGTGTTGTTTACAGGGTTGCTGAAGAACGAAGATGATGATGACAGCTCATCTGGATTGACAGGGAACCAACACTGCTAAGAAGATTTACCTTGATACCATGGAGGAGGTTCCTTCATTTCTCCATGTTGATGCTAAACTGACAACAAGGCAAACTGCATCGCTGTCAGTATTGTGCTTATACAAGTACTTGAAGTAGAAATGGTGGTTGTGTTAAATCACTGTTAATGTACATGGGTTCATTATAACTTCACTTGACCTGGGGCCAATTTCATAGAGCTGCTTAGCACAAAAATTAACAACCAAATGTCCATGTGTTTTGTATCACTTGCAATTGTTCTTTGGCTGTTGTTGGCTGACTATGAATATCAAATCGAATTATCAATGGTGGTTTGTTTGATTGGACAAGCTATATTTGTGCTAAACATTTTTTTGTGCTAAGCAGCTGTATAAAATTGGTCCCTGCGCTCAGCTCATAATGCTATTATGATTCCTTTCTTGTCTCTGGTTGCCATTTGATACAATATTTGATTGTTTTGTGGGTGCTGGGTTTGTTATAGTTTGGGTATTTGTTTGGGATTTGGGGTGTTATATTACAAGCTTGATTACTATTCCCATATTAAAGGTAATATCATACTTTGGTTTTTGTCCAAGAAAAACAGACTCATGGGCAAAAATATCAAGGAAGATATACAGTAACAGTCATCTGTGAAAATTGCATATGGTGCCCACTTTTTGAGAAAACAGTGAAAACGTCTACAGTATTTCGTAAATGTTTCTTATTTTTATCTTAAAAAAATCAAAAATGCTTTTGGTCACTGGTTTTACTCTTTTCTGGATAAAATATAGCATTTCAGACAGAAAACTTTTAACGGTATGTTTCTACCATCACCATCTTTATACCCTGTAAGCTATTGGTAAATTTGTGAAGATTTCTGTTTCGGTATGCTACCAAAGTATGATTCTACCTTTAAAGTTTGCATTTTTAAAAATTATTTTGTCCTTTGTGAGCCATATACAGGTGTGCTTAATAAGGTGACTTGATATGACATATTATCGTGTATTATACAGGTCAGTATTTTTCAATTTTTTTCATGAGGTCTATTGTTTAGTTTCTTTTTTTCCCAGGAGTAGGCCTCTATATTGTACTTCTTGTCTTTCACTACCTATCTGTTTAACCTTGAATATTAGCTTATTATATTAACAGGAATCTGTTGGTATTTGAGAAGATTGCTTGATATTGAATTATTATTATGAAACTTGTACTCTTTCGATACTTTCTTGTATTTTGTTTTTCGCTGCATGTAATGCATTAGTATTACTAACTTAGATGGAATATTAAGACTTGTATATTATAATACTATTATCCTTAAGCCTTTGAGGAAGATCCTGCTAGGATTGAAACGCGTCAGGCCCTCCTAACTCCAAGTATTTGATATATTTCAGCTCATTTTGGCTGAGTTTGCAGCAGTTTATAACTTGTATTGATAATACTATCCTGTTTGCTTTTGTCTCTTTGAGAAATATATTATATATAGTCAACATCATTAGTCAGTTTTTTTGGAAGGAGAACATACATTTCAGTCATCGTCTCTATTTCATCTTGTAGGTCATTTTTTTAATCCGATGTCCTTTCAAAAGCTCTGGAAAAAGAAGCAAAGAAAACGATTTTTGGCGATTTTCCCGGTCAACTGGATACAGTCCCCATAAATCGATGCCGGGCGCCGATCGCGGTTACGGTTACTCAAATTTCGATGTCATCGGATTGGAAATCCGAACTTGCAATTATATATCAACTTACATCATACAATCACAGGAAATCATTGTTTGATCATTTCTTTCCCTTTTCCCCTAACTACATACAATTTTATTTTGTTAAGTTTTCTTTGCTCATTTTGAGTCTAATATCCCCCCTCCGTGAATATGAGGCATTATGCCCCGCCCCTTCAATTCGATTTTGATCGCTAGGTTCTGTAATGTAATAAGAGGTGAGCCCCCAGGGGTTGACTGTTATAGGTTTTTTTTTTATCATAGTTCTGCAATGTCCACGAATTATTTTGGGGGGAATTGACGGGTAATTTCATCCGAGGGATCGTGGCATATTGGGTTGTCAAGTTTTCGAACGTGTAAATAAATGTTGCTCGGCAAATTGAATTAATAATGCTTTTGTTTCTCAGGCTGAGTCTTGGGAAATGACAGCTTTAGGTTGGGAGGAAGAACTTTCGTTCGCATTATTTGGAAATCGGACCACGGACGCCATTGGCATTCTGGACAAAAAATCTTTAAAATCATTCTCATTAAAGCAATGTTTCTTGTGGCTTTTTTATCCAAATGAAATTCGTAGTTTTAAAGACAGTTTATCTGTTTTGTTAAATGAAAACACCAAGTGTTCATTTTTTCTGAAGTGCCATTTTCTCATACAGATAGTTTTAAAGCTCTCTGTACAAACAAGCGTTTGATATGTTTGAACAAAATAACGTGCAGTTCATGTGTTTGATGTCACCGTACAGTTCAAGTGCTTGACAACAGTGGCAAGAAATTACAAACGTTCTTTCCATATTTCACATTCCCGCCCATTTTGTCTTGCCCTGCCAAATTGTCGTCTGCTACTATTGTGTAAAACACACCGTACCGGCGTGGCTATTCTTATGCTAATTACATTTCCCTGGTAAGAAACTTTAGACCGGACCATTCATAGATGGGAGGGTTCGTCGCCAAAAAACATTGTGCAAAATAACTTTTAAAACAATCTAAACAACTTAAAAACCATTGATTTTCATATACAGGCATTTGTAACGGCTTTTGGTGTATTTATAATCATGAAAATGTTTACTTAAGTGGTTGTTGATGTTCTTTGGTGAAACGAAAATAAGTAAAGCATACCTATTTTCAAAGTAAATTCGCTGTTCTATTAAATCCTACGTTTTGTTTTGGCCGAGTATAAGATGTATTACTTGGTGATAGAAATGGTACATGTTGACGATTTTGTACTAAATAAAGCTCAATTTTCCTCTTGAAATGGAGTCTTCTGTGGCCTATTACATTGTGACCAGTTGCAGGTAATTCGTTTTCCTGGATTTTATTTTTGTAAATCTTTAGAGTTCTGTAATATATGTTGGTGAAAGCAGCGGTTGTCTGGCGGGTCTTGCTTCGTGCATAATGTAGAATCCATGCTTGCTGTCAAGCATGTACCGCACGACCGCCATTTTGTCTCATTTTAGTGAAGTCATAGGCCCATATCTGAGACCTTAAAAGATGGTGGCAAGTTAATTTTAACCCCATTTTGTCACTGAAATATGAACAACAACAACTCACCAACGCTGGGTTTACTTTTGGTGGCAGGATTGCCATCCGGTTATTTTTTACAGCTAGAATTCATGACATGTGTCCAGTCATTTTAAAAAAATGTGACCAAGTTTGGGGATGGGTTTAAATACCGTAGGTTTCAAGGCTTAGTTGCTGATGTTTGTTTCGAATTAAGGGTTTGATTTGGTTAAAGCTATATCATACTTTGGTAAGAGACCAAAACAGAAATGTTTACAGATTTACAGGGTATGGAGATGATGCTGGTAGAAACCTACCGTTAAAATGTTTCCGCCTGAAATTGTGTATTTATCCAGAAATTAGTAAAAAATGATTCAAAGATCAAAAATAAAAGAGAATAGACTTAAGAAATACTGTGGGTGTTTTTCACTGTTTTCTCAAAAAGTGGGCAACGTATGGGACTGCAATGTTCACAGATGACTGTTACTGTATCTTTCTTGATATTTTTGCCCATGAATCTGTATTTTGTTTGATAAAAACCAAAGAATGATATTACCTTTAAAGATTGTAAAAATATAGCAACAGATTAAGAATTGACAGCAACAAACTTTGAAGTAGACTTGTGTGTAGCCACTGGTCAACAACTAATAAATTGTCTCGTGAATCTTCTCACTGCCTTGAACTTACTCAAGCTTCCATAAACCGTATTTTCCTTCCTCCATGCATAAACAAATAATATTGGGGAAGTTAGTGAACACAGGCGGTCATTCCTATACAGATAAGCTTCAACGAAAAACCAATAAAAAAGAGGAGTAATAAATTTTTCAGCTTGGTTTTTTTCCCCCACAAAAAATAAATAAGAAACCCAGCGGGTATAAGGACAGATGCAATCAGAAGAAATTATTGAAACGTGACTGCGGGAATTCCTTGCGTTTTCTTAATTACAATCGACATAGGCTGTGAAGACCCTGCGGGCACAAGTCGGGCGCAAGCCAAGCCAAAAAGGCCACGTCGATTTATTATAAGTGTGAAGGAAACATCACTACAGGGGGAGTGTGCTAGTTAGGCTAACACGCTTTACTTCAACAGGTATTATGTTTGGGGATTGGAGCCGTCGCGTGAGGCTGTGTGATAGCGCCCTCTCGGTGTTTCCTTTAGGCAATTAAGGAATGAAGGCACGAACAGGCTAGCTCCGTCTCAGGCTCCGGCTCCATTTCGTGAATCCATTCTGAAACAACAAGTTACAAAATAGACTCTTTTGGCTCCGGTTCGGAAGTAGATTCTCTGGTTTGAAAAGGAAAGCAAAGATTCAGCTTCAATGAAAAAAACAACAACCTATATTTTCAGCATGGATGTCGGAGCTGGAGCCGAAGCCTGAGACGGAGCCTCTGTTTCGTAAACCCCTATAATGGGTTTGGGCTGCAGATTGAGTGTGATTCTCGGGCGACAGGAATCAGTCAGCACTAGCTGTTAACAAAGTGGCCCCGTGGGATCAGAGGATCCTGAGAGGATCGCTGCATCAGACACCCACGTAATTTTGGTGTTGTAATACTTTTTTGTCTTTTACCCTTCAGCTAGAATACTGCACGTTACATTTCTTTGCGATTCTTGTGGAGATAGGCAGTATAATGATTGTATTATAGTGACGTGGGAATTCATCCTAATTGCTAAGCAACGTGTGATGTCACAATGCAAATCACTATGGAGATACTGACAACTCATCTAAAGATTAATCTTAGTGCTTGTTGGTGAACTTTCCATGCCGTGTCGTATTACGAAGGCACCGTATGATTTATCTTGAAGATGAGAGTTCAAAGAGAGTCAGATGACTACTCTGTGAATTTGACTCGAACAAATTCCAAATAACTTCTATTCTTTCTTTTTTATTGACCGAGACATGATTGTAGTATGTTTCATGTTTCATCTGAGAAAATATCTTTCCCCGAGAGTTAGTTATTCTGTGTACTTTGAACTGAAACCTATTATTGTTTTTCTCTCAAAATGTTACAATAATTGTTCATGTTTATTGAGCGGTGAAGTGTTTGAAGTCTGCCCTTAACTTCTTAAGAAGGAAGTCGTGTCTGAGATCATAAAATAGTCGTAGAAACAAACTCAGCTCAATCTAACGTAGTCATTCTGATCAAAAGACTGGAGTTGATAATGAAGCTTCCCAATTAGTAGTTTGATATTTTCCTTCCGATGGCATTTCGATTGATGCACTGTCATGATGCTGCCTCTAATAATTGCCAACAATCGTAATAACTGTGATTGAACAGCGCCCTCAATGCAAAATACAATTTCCCAACACATGTGCAAGCTCTGGCTACAGTCAAGGTCTGTTTGAAATTTCGTTATGTACGAAATGAACTTTTAAATCTTAAAGGCAGTATCATACTTTGGTAAGAGACCAAAACAGAAATGTTCACAGATTTACGTATAACTTACAGGGTATGAAGATGATGCTGGTAGAAACCTACCGTTAAAATGTTTCCGCCTGAAATGGTGTTTTTATCCAGAAATTAGTATAACAACGACCGAAAATCTTTTTGATCTTTTAAAAGATCAAAATTTAAAGAGAAAAGACTAAAGAAAGTGTCTTAATACTGTTGCCTTTTTCACTGATTTCTCAAAAGGTGAGCAATGTATGGGACAGAATTTTTCACAGATGACTGTTACTGAATCTTCTATGATATTTTTTGCCCATGAATCTGTATTTCTTTGAAAAAAAACAAAATATGATATAACCTTTAAAAGAGAATAATTAATATTTCGTTTATGAGTGCTTGCTCACTGCACTCTTCATGCAGCTTTTCCGTGCATTAAACCCATCCGGGTATTCACCCGCAAAAAACCCAGACTCAATTAAACTTGGACTAAAGAGCAAGGTTGCACCGCTGTTATCGTCCTTTTCCGTTTGACTTCAACCTCTCCCGTCCGTTAATAACGCCCTCTCCCTCCCCTTAACTGTATACAGAACATCCCCAGCTTATACCTAGCGATTTAATTTGTAGTCCTGGTCCAAGCTATTAGACTAATGCTCCGGAGGATTTCACGGTACGCCAATGTCACTAATTTGCACGAAAAGAGAGAGAAAAAACAGCTAGGCTGGATGTGCTGGGGGGATTCGTGTTTAATTAAGGGGAAAACGACCATCAACCTAATGTCTTCTGGAGAGGAAGAATTGCCGAGGACGAACCTTCATTATTTTGTCTCCTTCATCGTATCGACGGTCTCGTGTCGCTGTTGCTATGGACGTAACGAGACCGGGGGTATACTTAGAGTTTCTTGCTGGGGATAGTTGCTCCGTGGTTGCTCAGTATCCTTCCTCGTTCTATAAAAGTATCCCTCATAATACACGACGTGTGATGCAGAGAGACCTAAGGTTGTCCCCTTGCAAGGGGATAGAGCATGAATCGACCGTCTAAAACGTCACCACTCACAGCGGCCCTGGTACGGTTCACCCAGGCCAGGTACACTATAAACACAAAACACGCTCACCCCCATGTACACACTGGGCTAAAAATAGCCCTCCTTGGTTTGTATAGGGCCTATGTTTACTTTAGGATAGATTAAATCCCAGTCGAAAGCCAGCACCGCCACCGAGCTGGCGAACAATAGACACCCTTGTTTCCAATCCCTGAAGATACACAACTTTGCTTGTTCTTGATCTTATTGTATTTCCGTGCAGTCGGTACCTTGATGAAGAGGCTCACTTCTCCTGTGGGGTCTGCACGTGTCAACACACCGTGCGCCCGTGCCAGTGTGCTACCCCAGTCATCTATGGGCGGCCAAAAGGGCCAAAATTAAAAACAAGTATAGAAGAACAAAAAATTCATCCAAAGACCAATTTTATTCAAACAAAGGACAAATCAACAAAAGAACAAATTCACGAAAAGACAAAATGTAAACCAAAGGACAAAACTAGAAGAAGACAACTTCATCAGAAGACAAAATCGAACAAATGACAAAACGACAAGAGGACAAATTTACAAAAAGACAAAACCAAAATCAAACAAAGGACAAAATGACAAGAGGACAAATTTACAAAAAGATAAAACCAAAATCAAACAAAGGACAGAACGGCAAAAGGACAAATCTACAAAAGGACAAAACCAAAATCAAACAAAGGACAAAATGACAAGAGGACAAATTTACAAAAATACAAAACCAAAATCAAACAAAGGACAGAACGGCAAAAGGACAAAACCAAAATCAAACAAAGGACAAAATGACAAGAGGACAAATTTACAAAAAGACAAAACCAAAATCAAACAAAGGACAAAATGACAAGAGGACCGATTCAAAGAAAGACAGTAAAAAACAAACCACGCGCAAAACCACAAGAGGACGAATGCACACAATTAAGGACGAAGTGAAAATCAGACGACCGCTATTACACACACGTTGGAAGCTCACTCACACACAGGACGAACATTTTCACAAACGGACAAAGGTCGTTGCGATGAGAACTGACCAGCGCTGAACGATGGGGGCGGCCCCCTCCCATTGACTTATAATCTCTAGCTGTCTCTCTCCCCTAACTAAAGTCCCATATTGACCCCATGGATCATTTTCGAAATTAAAACGAGTGGATTGGGCTTAGGCTTCGCATGGTTTTACTGATTGAATAATGTACCTTTGCATGATAAATACCACAAAGCTAGGACGCGGTCTATATACGTATAAGTTATAGGATAAGTTATATCATCGAGCTAGGAACATATCCCAGCTCTATATGTTGTCTGTCTCCAGCAGAAAGTGCTGGTTATTTCATCAGGGTTTCCCTTGGGGGGGGGGGGGTACCAATTAAACCTTTCCTGATGAAAAACTCGTTCATATGTGTATAGGCCTAGGCCCTATTTATTTTTATTTATTTATTTATTTATTTCTTTTTTTTGGGGGGGGGGGGCGTTTGATAGTTACCATGGAGCTATAAAAAGGATAACTTAATTCTCCAATGGAAGGACAATTTTTAAAAAATGGTTTACATGTTGTTTTGTTTCAATAATTATAATGGTGTGGATCAGAAGAAAAAGACTCCAAATCACTACAGTGTGTTATGTTCCAATATTTAAATCACAATTTTGTTTTATTGCTCTCACATATACGAACCTCATGAAAGGTTATTCTAATCCTTCTAACGGCTATAACGATTTTAAATTGTATGCTTGAAGTTTGAAATTGTATGTCGTAGCCGACGAATTTGAACGTTGGAAATCCGCAATGTCAAGCTGCAAGCAAAATAATTTACTTATCACTTATTATAGAAATGATGGCGTGTTTGCTCACGACAATAAATGTTTCTTAAGCAATAATTATTTGCATGAACAATGAAGAATTTTTCAAACTTCAAATTCCTTAACCTCGAGATTTGCTTTTTGTAAAAATAGCAAAAGCATCACTTTTAGTTACACGGCTGGTTATTGCAAAGCACATACAATCGAAATATGGTATACCAAAGTTGGGTGAAAAAAAATGCAAATTCGGCAGGGGCAACCTATAGTATCGGACCTCTTTTGCTCCTCATGTGCCTTCAATGTTTCAATTGCAGGGCCATGCAAACGGAGTTTACTGAATTAATGTTTTGCAGTTGCCAAGAGAAAGTCCTGTACTGTACTGTACAGTACATGTGCATTGCAGTATTGTACATACACAGTACGCTTAATGGACACACAATGGCTGTACTCCAGTTTGTTTTAGCTAGGGTATTACGTAACAGGTGTGCTACAGTGGCAAACCACTCCAGACCTAGCCTATGCCTCCAGGCAAATGGTACTCCTGGGAATTCACTCCAGCAGGTTTCCACTAAAATTGTTCTGGGACTACAAAAACATTTGCCGAGAAATAACGACACACTGTACCCCCTACCATAGAGACAGCTAGAGATTATAAGTCAATGGGAGGGGGCCGCCCCCATCGTTCAGCGCTGGTCAGTTCTCATCGCAACGACCTTTGTCCGTTTGTGAAAATGTTCGTCCTGTGTGTGAGTGACCTTTTCAGTTTTCCAACGTGTGTGTAATAGCGGTCGTCTGATTTTCGCTTCGTCCTTAATTGTGTGCATTCGTCCTCTTGTGGTTTTGCCCGTGTTTTTTTTTTATTACTGTCTTTCTTTGAATCGGTCCTCTTGTCATTTTGTCCTTTGTTTGATTTTGGTTTTGTCTTTTTGTAAATTTGTCCTCTTGTCATTTTGTCCTTTGTTTGATTTTGGTTTTGTCCTTTTGTAAATTTGTCCTTTTGCCGTTCTGTCCTTTGTTTGATTTTGGTTTTGTCTTTTTGTAAATTTGTCCTCTTGCCGTTTTGTCCTTTGTTTGATTTTGGTTTTGTCTTTTTGTAAATTTGTCCTCTTGCCGTTTTGTCCTTTGTTTGATTTTGGTTTTGTCTTTTTGTAAATTTGTCCTCTTGCCGTTTTGTCCTTTGTTTGATTTTGGTTTGGTCTTTTTGTAAATATGTCCTCTTGTCATTTTGTCCTTTGTTTGATTTTGGTTTTGTCTTTTTGTAAATATGTCCTCTTGTCATTTTGTCCTTTGTTTGATTTTGGTTTTGTCTGTTTGTAAATTTGTCCTCTTGTCGTTTTGTCATTTGTTCGATTTTGTCTTCTTGTCAAGTTGTCTTCTTCTAGTTTTGTCCTTTGATTTACATTCTGTCTTCTCGTGAATTTGTTCTTTTGTTGATTTGTCCTTTGTTTTAATAAAATTGATCTTTGGATGATGTTTTTGTCCTTCTAAACATTTGTTTGATTTTGGCCCTTTTGGCCGCCCATAGTCATCACCCGTTCACAACAGTACAAGGAGAGGACGCAGGAAAGATCGCCTGGGAAACACCGAACGGATACATCGAAGACAAGGGCGGCAGCAGCAGCTTCTTATGCCTTGGGACCCACCGTACTTGGACTCAATTCTTCCCCTCATCATCATCGGATGTGAACAACAAAGGACATCGGGTTGACATGAACTCATAAGTGTGAACTGCGTGAATGCTGACATTGTTTACTACTTGGAGGAGAAACATTACAAGCCACCTCAGATTCAAGAAATCGTCTTGAAAATTCATCTCTGCATCAATTTTTTTTCTGAAGCGCCCTTTTCCTGTTTCTGAAACTTGGAACCAGTGGCATGAAAATTCGAGTTTGGAAAGCCGGCAGACAATCCTGAAACGACTTTCGTATTATAGGAGGGAATACGAGAACACGAGTTTATCTGCATCACAGGAAGAGTATCGTCAGTATCAGAATACTGGACGAATAATTACTTCTGAAAACAGTCATTTGGAAGTAGGCCAGTGAGCATAAACTGACGCACTGGAGGAAAAGGCGGTCATCTTGGCCAAGCATCAAGAGACTGGTTATATATCGTTCTGGAGACGCAAACTCTATCACAAGTTATTGAAGTCGAGTCCTTCCTGCGCCTGGAAGTCTGGCCCAGTGATTGCCATGGCCGACCGAGACCGGTACCTTCCCGTGGTTCTCCAGCTGATGATATGTCTGACCTCTACACCGTGTCAGGTGAGTAGGTCCGTCTGGACCGGTTAAATTTAGATCTTCTTTTCTTATTCTGCTGCCCTCCACCCCCGGTCCCCTCGTCGTGCATCGCTATGTCCTGCCTGCCGTTGGCTGCGATACGGTGTCCCTTACTTCGTTGACGTTCAGCATGTCTCTTCCTTCCTCCATGGTTAGGTCATTCCTTCCTCCATGGTTTGATTAACCACCAATTACAGCGAACCCACTTTTTAATCGATCTTTCTAGGGCAGCCCACCGTCCATCAATCATACATCCTCTCTTAGCTAAAGATCATCAATTGATTAGCAAAGGAGACAAATGAATGTATGTAGTACTAGTAGGGCCTATACCATAGAGCTACAAACAGATAGTATAACCATGGAGCTAACCAAAGAGCAAGGATGTTTATAACAGATTTTGTTGGCCCGAGATTGCAGGAGATGAGTTTGCAATCATATTGTAAAAAATGTGTATAATCAGTGCCTGTTGCAGATCATAATGCACGTCCGGTACTGGGTCGATTTCACCGAACTCATCATAACTTACTATCAATCGCAAGCGCTTTGATGTATTGCAGCCCCACATATGATAGGCCCCCTACGATGGGTTATCCTTCGTAACTCGAGTTACGATCGATCGTAGGGCTTCGTGAAATCGACCCCTGGAATTGTATCAACCCAAGTAACATACTATTTGATACTGATGTCCATTGTCATTACGTAAACCAACATTGTAACACACACTTGAACTGCAGGTGTTTTGTTAAATGGAAATCCAGTCGATTTCCCTAGCTCATTATTAGTGGCACCCGAGGCCACTATACATATTCAGTAAGTTGTTCACCATCTTTCAAAAAAATCAGGGTTTCTTTTGATTGTTTCCACTGTATATACAAGTCCCCTCTTGCCACTCTTGGACAGATTTATTACTCGGGTCGTCATAAAAATCGGAACTCGTTAGTTGCTGAGTAAATCGAGCCAATTGGAGGAAACCGATACAGCCTGTATAGCCCCATCTTTCCTCCGTCTATCCGGGAATCGTTTGGACACGGAAACGGGACGATAAATCTGTCTGGTATCCCGCTGGGAAACTGACGGGGCCGTCGCGATATACGGATGTCAGGTTTAAATGACCAAAATGACCCTCCGTTCGCACGCCCTACGACTAAACTTTCGGTAATAGAAGCGAGCGATCGCAGCTAGCCTATATATTTGTGTTCACAATTGATTGATATGTGAGGTGATGTCTCCCGCTCGAAAGTGTTCTTATTACTAGGAGAAAAAGAGGCAATTTACGGTTTTCACACTGAGGTGCTGAGTTCCTGTAAAATAACCTGCCGTCAGCTGATCGCTTCTGACCTTCTTCAAACGTTTTATTGTTGATACTAGAGGACGGTAACGTCAGGAAAACTTACGAGAACCTTTCCTCCTTGTTGTTGATGTGGGTCAAACAAGCTGTGTTACCTGTTTGAAGTGTGTCCTTCTGAAAGTCAGTTTTTTTGTAACAACTCCACCGCCAACAAATCACCTGCAAAAATAGTTCCGTGTCAAAACCTGTGTTTTCCAATTGGGCTTTCCGTTACCAAGGAAACTACCACGGAGAAGTATACTTTTTTACGATAGGTTGAATTTTCATTTAGATGAAAAGTTGGCCATGTTAGTGTTTCACCAGTCTTCTTTTTGAGATATTAACATTGAACTTGTGACCTGAACTGTGCGTGCCTTTCCTTGGGTAGGTTTTCCTTTAATGATACAATGGTTGTATAGGTGTTTGATCCGTGTAATGTTAACGCGTCTTGACGTGTGTAATGGCAAGTTCATTATCTTCATTCTCCCTCCCTACTCCCATCTCTGTGTGACCGTTATACCCAGGACCATGCGTCATCCTACTTTCAGTGTCACTCCGACTCCATGGAGGTAGGAGAAGCTTTTCCTACCTCCATACTCACACCTCCTTCGATCGTGATTTGCTTGGTTTTTATTAAGGTACTATCATACTTTGGTAGAAAACCAAAACAGAAACGTTCACAGATTTACTTATAACTTACAAGGTATAAAGATGGCCTAGAAACATACCGTTAAAATGTTTCCGCCTGAAATGCTGTATTTATCAAGAAATTAGTCAAAGCAACGACCGAAAACATTTTTTATCTTTAAAAGATCAAAGTAACGGTGTGAACGTTTTTCACTGTTTTCTCAAAAAGCTGGCCCCGCATGGGACTGGGAATTTCACAGAATTATGACTGTTACTGTATCTTTCTTGATATTTTGCCCATGAATCTGTATTTTTTTTTTTTTTTACAAAATCAAAGTATGATGTTACCTTTATAAAGCATACTTGAATGTTTGTCCCCCACGTCACGGCTGAGTAGACAGCCGAGTGTGTTGTTTCAAAGTGGTGATGTTGTTTTCCTGGAAATGCTTCTTACTGATGCATGCTCCGTTGCTCCCTTGTTCGGTTGTCTTGTTTTAAGGTGTTGGAACAGTGTGTTGACATGCTCGTCAACAATCACACAATGCCTAGGAACATAGTACTTTGATACGCTTTTCTCGCAATTCTTTAGATCTAAAAAACAACAACATAGTTTGGTCTTCACTACCGTCTTGATAATATAGGGGTATGCAGGGATGTGATTTGTCGTGAAAAAAAACCCACCTGATTTCAGTTTTTTCCCCCTCACATTGCATGTGCAAAAGTATAGGAAATGTATGACTTTCAGTTTTGGGCTATGTTTTCAGGTTTTTTTTATGCAAGTACAATCACAGCCCTGAGCCCTGGGTATGGTTGCCATGTGGATCCGTTTGCGGTAACACCATGTAATAATTTGTGAATTCGTACTTTCGCACTTCTTATTTCGTCGCACTTCTGGTTATGTCTTAAACATTTCGACTAGTCTGCTCTAGTCCTCAACAGGAAACGATGTGTATATGCTATTTGAATTACTCTGAATAGTACGCTATCGGTTATGTCTCTATGGCGATTGTCAGTCACTAATCAATCTAAACAAATTATCTTAATGAATACAATAATCGGCCACAGCGCGACGCAAAGACAAATATTTTCTCAATTAAGCACAGCAATTACTCGATGCCTTGTAATTGAGCAAGCTCGGGCACGGTTTAAATGTGGAGCTAGGAAGAGATCCTGGAGGATGTACAATATACATGCTCGCATCTAGAGGCATGCCAGCCTGTATAATAAGACAAAGTGGAGATTTGAGCTACAAGAACCTTGGACATATCTCCGTGATTGAATTAAGTACTCCTTGGGTCGTGGAATAAACGAGTCTAACGGGAGAGCTCGCCTGAAGATTCCCATCTGCTTTGACCTAGTTTCCACTGGTCAGTTTATTATCATACGACACACTGATAAAATGTTTGGGATGCAATCCTGTAAATAGATGTGTGTAAACGGTCAATGGCATCTGAGACCACTGGTCAACTATAATGACATTTTGGACAGAGACTGGGCAGCCAGGGTAGGCCTGCTGGACTGGATGAAATTAATTAAACGACCACACGAAATTGAAGAATCTCAGAGAACGAGAGTGCTCGATTTATCGTAAACAAATTAATTCGATTCGGACACACAGACCCACTCCTAGCCTAAGTACACATTCCGTTTCTGACCACTCAACTCGCAAACGGCAATATGGAATTACTGCATACATTTTCCACGGCTGGAATGCTACCCTGCATAGAACATCATTTTTATTGATGGCAAATGGCGCTTCTAAATAAATAATTCACAGTGCAGTGAACTTGCAAGGAAACCATAAATGTACATGAAAGATGCACTGCGCTTGGCCTATGCCAAATTTAACCATGCATGCATGGAAAATACATTTGATTTTCAAAGGCAAGTTGATACAAGGGTCATGAGTGCTGTCAGCTTTTAAATGACTTAGGTCTCTATATGTTTGTTTATTTTTGCCTTCGATAAAGATCCTGCTAGGATCGAAATGCGTCAGGCCCTATAACTCCAAGCATTTGATACATTTCAGGTCATTATTGTGGCTGATGAGCAGTTTATAAGTTAGCATTTCTCAATTGTTGGATAAGTTGCAATAATTCCTAACCCATTGACAAATGCTATGGTAGAGTTTTTGAAAACGTTGATGTAAACAATCCTTGCAATTTTTGTTCGATCCATTACCTTAATCAAAAATACCACACTGTAATGTATCTTTAAGAACACAAATCATTCACAAGTATGATCGTGAAATATCAGGAATGTGTAATGTACACACGGGACATTATTTTTCCTAGTTCAATATTCTTCCAGTCATGTTTGATTGAAGAATCTCATCCCCTTAATGCTTAAGTAAACCGCCTGGAATTCCTGTCGATCAGCACGTATTCATGATTAATTGAAAATTAAAAAAAAGCAATGTTCATTGCAAAGTCTCCGAGAAAGATCCTGCTAGGATCGAAACGCATCAGGCCCTCCTAACCGTCCAAGCATTATTTTGATAAATTTCAAGTAATTTTTTTGCTGATAAGCAGTTTGCAGCAGTTTATTACTTGCATTGAATAATGATAACAGAGTAAGTCACGAGCTCGTCAGAAAAAAAGTAGTTTCTAAAAGATCTAGGATGTTTTGAGAAGCTTCAGGGAGCTGTTTAATGATTGGCGTTCGTTCGGTGAATGCTTGTTTCTGGATGCCTTTACATGTATAGGGCTAATCACCATCAATTTTTCTTAGCTCCACACGAGACCATACTTAGGGCGTTTACGAAACGGAGTCTTAGGCTCAGGTTCAGGCTCCAGCTCTGATATCCATCATGCTGAAAATATAGGTTGTGGATTTTCATTGAAGCTCAGACTCTATTTTCCTTTTCAAACCAGAAAATCTACTTTAGAACCGCAGTCAAAAGTCTTTATTTTGATACCAGTTATTTCAGAATGGATTCACGAAATGGATCCGGAGCCTGAGCCTCCGTTTCGTAAACGCCTTACAGAGGATAAGCTCTCCTCTGTGTGTCTATGGAGGACATGGTGTGTCCTACCTCCATGGTTAGCTGCATGCCATTAACGTTCCTCTTTACCATTATCCCCGTGTGTACTCATGCCCAGTTGAGATGTTTGGTTTGCCACCTTCCTTGTTTAAGAAAAGATCAGCGTGCAAGTCAATTCGTCAGAGTAAATGTTTATTAAAGGTATCAAATTTTCGAGTGCTTCTTCAAGATAACAATGGCCATTTGCAAATTGCTGTATGGAGTCAAGAGCAGGCGCGGTTCTACGGGGGGGCTGGGGGGGGGGGGGGGGCTGTACAGTACTGTACTGTACAGCCCCCCCCCCCCCCCCCCAAATTTTGTCTAGCCCCCCAAAAAAAATGCAAGTGAAAAAAAAAAAGTCTTGAAAATACTGGATTTTTTCAGCTATTAAGCGCCAATTACATAAAAAAAAAACGCGATTTGTGTGCTCTAATGTGCATGTTTTCGACCCCTAATAAGACTTAACAGAAGCGAGTGTTGGAAGAATCCAAAATATTGGGTCTTCTAGCCCCCCCAAAAAAATAATGGCTCTTCTAGCCCCCCCAAAATGTTGGCTCTAGAACCGCGCCTGGTCAAGAGGGTACATCAGGGTGTATCTTGAGGTTGAAGCTTTTAACCAGTGATGTGTCATTAACACGCTGGGCATTCTTGTTATTAAGTCAACTTATCTTGACTTATCTTGAGAGCATATTGACAAAAACCAGGACTGTGCTTACTCAGTCTGATGGTTGCAGGTCATCAGAGGACATCCAATGATATTGACTGGAGAAGTCACGTGTGATTTTTAATTTGGTACCTTATTAAATATGCATGGTGACGTCACTTATTATACCAATCACCGCCTCAGAAAAGTGACGCACAAAATCAGATCGGAGAGTTAAAACCCTTCGTTATTAAAGGTCGGGCTTACACTGAAGTGTAGTGAAAAACGAGCTTGAAAAAATCATGCATGTGCTTATTGTAACTCTACACACTTCAAGATTCTCCTCTGTCATTTTATTTACTTACCGTTGTTTTGTGTAGGCGAAAGGAAGACAATTTCCATTTTGCAAGTGATCATCTTTCAATTTCCTTCCTTCCTACGAAAAATGGCAAACTTCATTTGATACGGCATTGTTCACTAAAGGGCTGTTTTATTGGACTCCGTACTGACTTAATTTGTTTGATTTATAAAGGATGGAAATTGGGATGCCTCACGGAGCAAGGTGGTTAACAATATCGGTAAATACACCATCTTAGACGAAAGTGTCGTGTTGGTTATCACAGAACCGATCCAAATCAAACCCATAATGGATGATTTATATGAACAGTGGTGAATTTGATTTTCTTGCAATCTACTCCCATCGTAGAACCGAGTGGTTTGTGTTTAACTTGTCCGAACAAAATGGTGAATTGCAACCTGGTCAGGGCACGGAGATGTTTGTGGAGCACAGTGATTACATTAGCAAGCAAAGTGGTAAATGTCACATTTCTTATGTTCGCGTTTTCCAATGCGTTTCCTTGTCACTTATAACCCCGAAGGCCTCAACTTGAGACCGTCGTATAGATCAGGTTGACTATTGATGATATGTCCATGTTCTAACGCCCAAGGCATCACCTCTTTAAGGGCACATTTACCAGACACCTGGCCGTCCCTTGTCTCATCAAACTGTTGCTCCAACATTGAAGTAAAATTCGATATTGTGAATGTATAAAATTCTTCTTGACAGTCCAACTCCTGACCATCCCTCCTCCCCCGCAAGGAAACTTCTAGATTTGAAAAAAAATCTACTTTTCCCCGTACTTAGAATCTGAAGAATGTGACTTGTCGATTACTTTCAAGCACTGAACCTAATTGTTACTTGGGGAGTCAGGTTGGCGTAGCGGTTCTTTCCTCGCCTTTCACCTCTGGCGGACCGGGTTCAAGTCCAGCTTGGTCCACAAGTGGATCGGGTTTTCAGTCCCTACCTGAATCTGTGGGTTTTACCCAGAATATTACTCTGGGGTTTTCCTCCCACCTCTAAAACTGAAGTTCTTCTCATCATCTTTCCATAAAAGGTTTCATCGGGATTTTGAGATACAGTGCATGGGGTGCTAATATGAGGAATCCTTGGTTTCATAACCAGAAATAGATAATGATAACTTAATGGAAACAATAATATTTATTGCCCTTCAACGACAATGATGTAACTTAGTAAACCGCCCGTTTCCAAGAAATCTTTGCCACTGAAATCTTTGCGATGTTCCTTGTACAAACAAAATCGCTGCAAATTTCTCGGTAGGGCAACTTGTTCTACATGCAATCATTTCCACTGCACACGTATATAGTCGCAAAGCGCGTACGTAAGCGTGCAGTCTCGCGCTAGCACCGAGAAAACTAATTACTGTACATGTAGTATACGTCCATCGCTGGAAGCGATATGGAGCAATACCGAAGGCCACGAGCATTTTTTTCTCAGAAATTGCTCCTTGTTCAGTCGTGTTTACGTATCTGGTCAAGAGTGTTGTACCGTACATCATGCTATAGAAAGGGTTTCTGGGGATTGTGGACGTGAGGCGAGGCACGGTATTTGCGAAAATGATTTGCATCTAATCCGTCACACTTGAGGCTTATAGCATGATAGGAAAGGTTAGGTGGTAATGGTCACTGGTCACTCTGGCCACTCGTCTTATTTCCCAGGAATATCACTTGTCTCACTGTTTGCTTTCTGGGGCTGTTTTACACCCCTGAATGCTCAGAGTAAACTCTGGATCTATAGGGAAAGGGTCTGTGTATGGTAAATTGGGCCATTAATAAGACCTGTGGACAATAAGAAACACAATGGTATAATCCAAACAAGCATGGTTTAAGGTGTTTGTATCTTGGCAATTTAATCCCCTGGATTGTCATGGGGGTAACCTTGGGGTGTCCGGTTGGAGTAGGGAGGTATAGGACCATGGAGGTTCTATTTCTACCTCCATGGTAGGAGGAAGGCCTTCCTCTATGGTACTTGGTAGGACCGTGGAGATTCTATTTCTATGGTAAAGGACACAGGTTGGAGCACGGAACCTATGTAATAAGGTTGGAGCATGTGATCATTCTTGGGTCGATTTCAGGAAGCTCTAGCTGCGATCGATCGTAACTCGAGTTACGAAGGATAACCCACTCGTATTCTACGTAGGGCTGCAATGCCATCATAAGTCCTACGCTTGATAGCAAGTTATGCACATCACCCATGGTTGGAGGACCCATGCTTACTTCCTCCATGGAGGTACTGGACTTTACGCAATTGTTATACCAACCGCTGTCATTTCCCCCTTAACAGAACAGGGGTTGATTTCACTAAACTCATCGTAACTTACTGTCAATCGGAGGACTTATGACGCATTGCAGCCCTACATAGGATAAGATGGGTTATGCTTTGTAACTCGAGTTACGATCGATCGCAGGGCTCCGTGAAATCGACCCCAGAACAGATAGTAGGCCTATAGTTTTTGTAGTAAGAGATGAAAAGCAAGTATTTATTCGACATTACCGATATCCTTGCACTATAATAATGCATATTCCCTTGGTATCAGCTCAACATTTTTTTATGATCTCTCTGGTGTAATCGTAGAACGTCTCAGTTGTCATTACCAATGTGTACAGCTATGTACAGGTAAGGTTACCTTACCCAATGCGTCTCGGATTTCTATGGACGTCCTGAGACGTGCGTACTGTATTTTTCCAGCTTATATCAGCCTGTCCTCCCATTTCCTTGTCCAGTAACCATGGAGATAGACTCAGAAAGGATTGAATTGACCTCCGTGCAATAAATACGAGGAGGGGCTATGACACGTGTCGCCCACTGAATGTCAGTGCCCCGCCTTACCAACTCCCATTTTGAAATCGTGATTTATGAAGGATTGCCTTTTTAATGTACACTTATGTATTATCTCCCGTGCCCCTCTCGGAAACATCGACCTAGTTGTGCCACTGATTGACCTGTTGCGAGGAGGGGAAATCGTAATGAAGAATGTATGGTAGTTCCCATGCTATTGAGTTGATACGATTTGGATCATAATCTTGGCTGTGCTACATGTACATGTAGTTCATATCGAGAAATGAATTTGCATGAGTCATAGTAGATATGATATAGGTATACCGCTTGTGCTGCTACTGCCGACGCCATGCATGGACATTTTACTGTACTTCAGCTCGGGTAACACTAACAGTCTGACCGAGTTGCTCAGTCAAAAATGTTCCGATTTATTGAAAGAGCATTTGCATAATTATTTGTTAACGGAGAATACTGCACTCCGATCTGTCCTTCTTAGGACCACACACCTTCCAAGAAAAGTGTTATACAGTGGTGTCTCCACCGTCTACACAGTCCGGCACTCTCTCTCCTGAGGACGGCCAGAGCACACTGGTCGAAACGTCGATAACTTACTCCACTCCCATCTTTCCTCATGTTCCTTCTCAGGACTAGACACCAATTCCAAGAAGAGGGTTTTTCATGGTGTCTCTGCAAGTCTTACTCTTAGTCTTAGTCATTTGTTAACGTCATATTTCTAGTTTGTCACTAAGACTAGACGAAATGTAGTTACACAATTTAGAGTACACCAACCTGTATCATACATGTACATTATGTACTCATTTTATGTTTGGTTTGTCGTCTGAGTGCGAAATATGGGGCAGGTTATTATAATTATTGTAATTGGAATTGAATTACACTCGTAGAGTATGTGTATCCATCATGCCCCCCCCCCATCTTGTTGAATGAATGTCCGAGAACAGCACACAGCATAATCATAAAACGCAACTTCGGCCCGAATAACATCTTTGCACCTCTTGTAAAATATATTATACATGCTGTGACAATTATTCTGTGACAACTCGAGAATGGAGGGAAGTGGAATATTGACAAATCTAGCGACACCTCCGCTCCAGGGACTTGTATTTGTTCCTTTGTAGGTCAGGAGTTCACGATACTATTACAACCTCTGCAAAGACCACACTGTTGGCGGTGTGTACATTAAAGGAAGAATTAGATTCCCTCTCAGTTTGGAGTGAGTTTAAATCAGGGTCGGCATTCAGCTCAATGGCGGGCTTGGGTTTTTATAACCATCCAGTGGATAAAGTGCTAGGATTCACTCCATATAGGTTTCAAACCTCCAAGTTGCTTTTACAGACAATTGAGTTTGGGATTGATCGGGCTTTTTTTATTTATTTTGACGACATAAGAGTAGAAGTATACCGCCTGGGAAGCTGGTCTGTATATTCAACCATCACCGTATCCTTGGCTCCATGGTCGAAACCAATTTATTCTGATGCTTTCTTTTTTTCTTTCTTTTACCCCGCTCGATCGTAGGGGAAACATTGAATTCCTCCCTGGTTTCAATCCTCAGTCGTACGCCATTTGGAAACCATTGAAATCAATTAACTAAAATCGCACGGTGATTGTATTGAGTTCGACGTTATGAAACTGTCGCCTCGCTCGTTTGGTATTGCCACTGTACTGTAGGCCATTAGAATTCATGCCAAACCAAATCCTCGTGCTATGTTCTCTAATAACTAACCAAATATCCGGCTCAATTTAAGAGCACTCCCCTGGAGAAAAGAGCAAATTCTTGAAATCCCGGATTACCCGTTTTGCTTTTGTGTCCTCTTTCTTTGACCGTTTACTGAAAACAAACAACTGGTATACGTCGAACGGCACTACCACTATGCAGAATTCGGTGTTCGAAAATCATACGATAGCATCTTAATAACAGTCGATCTGCTTTGTGTGCTATATATGAACAGTCAAATGCACCTGGTGTACCTTGTGGGATTGGAACCAGATACACCAATTAGGTACATCAACTCATTGGTCCCCTGTGGGAGTCGCACTGTAGACCGAAAAGGCAGTAGGCCTAGTAATGATTAATGAATACCAAACAGCAAAGACCCAAGATTCTTATCTCTTCAACTCCAATTTTTTTCATCATAGAAATTCGCACTGCAATGTTCCTTATAGGCCCATAGCGGTTTTTTCACATGATTACGCACGTTCACACCAATAGTCATATCTAACCAAGCGCATACAATAACGAACCGAGTCTCGGCCTCGCACTCGAGCACATACTGCACAAGTTGTCTTTTATTTATCATCATAATTATGCATTCCCTGGGAAGAAATCACAACATGTAATAATCAATATGAGCTAGCCTGCAATTCACAGTCCCAGGGGCCAAGGTCTTCAAGCCCCGCCCACAATAATTTGCCTCTTCTGTCCATCGCCGTACCCATGCACCAAAATTGCAGTAATTTACGTGTAAATGTTGACATCAACTACTTACTACATATACAAGCACTTCGTTTTTTCTGCCTGTAGGCATGCGGTTGTTTCCCAAACCACTGATTATTTAAGTGCGCATTTTACTTCACCTCAAAAAGCAAAATTTTAAGCCAAATTGAAAGCCAACAGCGAGAGTTCATGAAGTTCACTTAGCAAACCTAGCATAGGCCTATCACTCGGTTTTGTAGTTATTCTGTTTGCTGCAGTATATTTAGGAATAAATGTTGTTAGCAGAACTATAGATAGGACCGTGTTTTTGTCTTTACTTCATCATGTTTGAGAGTGCATTTCACTGACAACACACAAACAAACACGAACGACGCCAAAAGAGACCGGGCGTACCGGCCGACAAATCACCCCCAGCCTCTCGGCTTACACTGCGCAGTAATCCGGTTCGTTTGGATTTTCAAATTCCCATCTTTGTTGGGACGTGATGGATGTTTTCCGGTCCGTCTGCACGGAAGAGGGAGAGTCCCACGTTGTAAACTTTGCCATTATTTGCTCGGAGAAGAAGAAGAAGGAGCAATATTTCCCAGGTATGATGGCATCGCTAGCTGGCAGTGCTTAAGGCGATACTAGTTACCATACAGCACAGGTATATCCACTACGGATATAACTCTCCAAAATCCAAATCCAATTCTGTATGTTCCTGTCTCCTGCATGTCTCCATCCTCCATCCCTCCTTTTACCTGTTCCTTCTTTGATAAAGGATTACCATCGAATACCTCAACTGCTCAACATCCAATACCTTTTACCTCCATGTCTCGCTCAGCCAACTCAGAAGAGGAGAGTAAGATAAAATCCGATGTAAAAATTTCAGGAGAAAGTCTACCTCGCTTACCAAAAGACTTGCGCATGTCGTATATATCTGAGGCTTTAGCGATTTCCTCTGTACAGCGTATCATTTTTCCGAAGGAAATAATTTGCTGCACTGATAATCTAGATGAGCAAGTGACGTAGATGGAGATCGCTGATACAGTTAAAGGCAGCACGCGGTGCTTTTAGGCGTTGATAGGCTGCATCTAAATCTCATACGGTCTAGAGCTAGGTCTAGGTCTTTGCTCCATTCGAAATACGCAGAGACACCAAGACAATAGACCTAGCCGTAGCTCTGGAAGCCCTTTTCGGACACGGCTATACTATTCTTCATGCCAAATAATGATCATAATGTATTCAAAATGTTGCCACCGTGTCACATTAGGCTACACCCGAATCTGTTGCGTAGAGCTAGGTCTAGGTCTTCGCTCCATTGGAAATACGCGGAGACACCTAGGCAAAAGACCTGGCCTTATATAGGTTTGCCCATCTTCTTATGCATCTAATTGGTGCCATTTTACATTCTTAGCGTTGATCGTGACGTGTGTGAGTACTTACACATGATGACCTGTTCCAGCCACCTCAAAAAGGCGCTGTTTGTGGAGCTTGTAGACATTATCTTCTGTATAGGTTCTTGATTGTATCCCTAAATCTTACTGTCACGAATGACAGAACAATATTCTAATATTTTCTCAGGTTGCAGCATTTCTAATGCTGCACGTATCTTAAATGATTCTTGGGATATAGTGGTATGTGAGTGGTTTCACGGCTTCTGACTGCCAAACGAACAAAGACAATAATATTGAGGGACATCAGTCAGACTACCAACATAGGGCTGGAGAACCCAGTTGGTAAGAGCACCTGTACGGTATTCCGGAGGTCGCTGCTTCGAATCCCACTCAAGTCAATTTTTCTTTGTTTACTTTTCAATGAGAAAATGAGATGTTAACAATACTCAATTGAAGTTATCTGCGAGTTTGTGTGTGTGTTTAAACTTGCCTATTTGGAAACCCAGTGACAAAGTCTATTATATTCATAATAGAATCAAAGGAATTAAAACCAAATTTTTCTTTGGAATATGGGAACTTATTATAGTCCCATGGCTGTGAATGTCATCCCATTTTCCCTTCCGTTCATTATCTTTAATTTATTTACTAGTCTTCATATTATGCTCGCTGTTCTCAAACCTCACTATGTTTTCTTGTCATTTCCAGCTGACCTACATTTTGTGCATTCATCTTACACACATGACGAGTTTGGAGACAAAATTGTACCGAATCTAATTGCCGTACAAAAGTAGAGCACATAATAACGCACGCACATGATTTCCTTGTCAATGTTAAGAAAAAAAGTCAGCAAATTTTGTATTATTTCTCTAAGGAAGAAACGGTTTTTATTTGAATGAAGTAATTTGGTTAGTGGACATTGCGATTGTGTGGCTGTGTTGCTAGTGAAAGCATAGAATGTAAGACGTGCACCTAAGGCGTTGGTTTCTTGGGCCCTTTTCCAAACCTCGGCTCCGGCTCCGGCTCAGGCTCTGGCGCTGTCATCCATATGCTGAAAATGTAGGTTGTGGCTTTTCATTGAAGCTGAATCTCTGTTTTCCTGTTCAAAATAGAGTATCTACTTCCAATCCGTAACCAAAAGCCTCTATTTTGATACCTGTTGTTCAAAAATGGAGTCACGAAATGGAGCTGAAGCCGGAACCTGAGCCGGAGCCGAGGTTTGGAAAAGGCCCTTGGGACGTAGTTGATTTCATCTGGGTTCAGAATGTAGATCCCATGCAACATAAGGAGACACATAATGTTCCCAAAGTCCCTGACACGAATGGCCGAGGGCTAGACCGAACTAAACGAGTATCATTTGGTTGTATAGTAGTCTGTGCGTAAATGTTATCGAGAGCCGTCTGCAAGATTGAGCTGGGGATTTGTTGAAGTACGGTTTGTTTTGAAATGCATTTTAGAGACAGCATTATCGGTACATGTAGCGGATTTCAGCTTAGTTAAAGGGCTACTGTAAGCGTCCTGCGCAGTACCAATAAGCCACTGTGATTGTAGTGTAGTTCCCTCAAGTCCTAGAGCCGTTAAACATATCATGCATTATATTGTCAGGCAAGATTCATATCTATTGGTTTTTTACTACTTTTTCCTTTACGTGGGATGGGGTTTGAGCGATTTTTATTTCCCCCTCTCTCTCCCCCGTTTTAAATGGATCTTTTCCTCGGTCGGGGTAAAAGAGGTCGCGTGTGCCTTCTTGAGCTTATAAGAAGCATTTTATTGGACTACCCGGCTGCATGTTCTCTTCTCTGAAGATCCGCAACTCCGGTCTTTCCGTCTTTTGAAGATTAGGTAACCGAAGTAGATTGCCTGTCAAAGATAAAAATCTATTTTAGTTAACACTGGCCGGTTGAGAAGGTGTGGGAGGGATGGGATGGTTGAACGAACTCCAAGACAAATTCACCCGGTGAGTTCATGTCTGAAGCAAACAGTCTTGAAAGTCTCCCTCCATGAATGCACTGTCTCGGAATGATACCTAATATCCGTGTATTTTTATCATGATTCTTTGTGTAGATGCATTGGAATAGCTCCTCTGGGCAGTCACAATATTCACTGACTCTCATTCATATGAATATCTTTCATTGTGCAATATTATGTAGCCAGTGTGACTCGACAAATAGGCAGACTTAATTTCAAATGCTGACACCTGATATCATTCAACACGTCCTTCGTTTCTCAGTTGACATTTGTCGTATATTATTGTGATGCTTATTTTGTTCACCATGTGAAAGGATAGCATTATGATATGATTCATCCATCCATTATTGTACAACAATGATCAAGCAGTCCTGCAATATGATATAATAACCATTGCTCTGTGCCAATAAATATCAACGGATGGAGAATTGGACAGAAAATAAGTGAATGAAATTCACAACCTCATAATTTAAGTTCAATCTTCCAGGCATGTTTTTTTTTCTTCACTCACAGACTCATAAACTGAAGACATTTTACCAAAAATTCAGATATTTATTTTATCACCTAACAGAATACATTGGCATCGGCATGGCTGTTTTTTAATCCAAAGATTTTGCAGTTACATTGTGTAAACGACAGAGAGCACAGTTTTAGAAACCCATGATGGTAAATCTAAGAACACAAATTAACCCAATTAGTTAATTATTACCCCAAGTTAAAGGTACCATCATACTTTGGCAAAGTTGTTATAGAACAGCTGCGGTCTGTTTTTAATTTGATTTATCATGGAATAAAAACAAACATGTGAATGTTTCAGCTCATATAATCGTCGGAAAATGTAGAAAACAGTGAAAACGCTCACTGTATCTTAAAATCTATTTACAGTAGTTTTGATCTTACCCCGATATCAAAACTGTTTTACCAATATCTTAATTAATACAACATTTCAGGCGTAAATATTTTAATGGTATGTTTCTACCAGCACCATCTTTATATCCTGAAAGTTATACGCAAATCTGTGAACATTTCTGTCTGGGTATGTTAGCAATCCTGTAGTCCTGTACTGTACCTTTCAGTTTCTTACCTCATTTTCAAGTTAGGTATTATTAAGCTTCTTACTTCTTGACCATCCTATCCGAAATCCGAAATGATACCATTGCATTGATGTTAAGTTTCTTTAATGAATAACCCATATGAAAACCTCACCTGCCTACGATAGAACTAAAATTTAGATGTATTCCCAGGCCATAGAAGATGAATGATTGATTTAAAGCGAGGTTAATATCATGATAACCCCTTGGTCTGACATATCTTAGTCTTACATGAAGTAAGACACACTTGGAGCAAACTTTAAGCCAGACTTGAAAAGCTTCTTGATATCAGGTTATACGGTCTCTGTTTGATTAATTCAAGGACCATTATTTCAAATCACTCCTAGGCTTATTTGAACAGTTTGCTTATTTAGTCATTCGTTCTGATATCTTTAGTGCAGTATATTATGCAAGTGATTGATTGATTTAGTTATTTACAGAGCTGATGGGACAATTTCTTTTTGAGTCCAAATGGCAAGACCGAGTTGTGCTTTATCCAGGAAACTGATTAATCATAGTCATCGATGCGACCAATAAGCTGCTTGGGATTCTCATAAACCAAGAAACGCGAAAAATATTTGCATTTTTGTTTTGTTTTTGTTTATCTTTTGGGGTAATCGCAGTGATTGAAAACGTAGACTTGTTTTACCTCCTTTTTTTTACAATTTAGGTTAATTGTTTAGTCCAGTGTGACAGTATTAACATTCTCAGTACCTTCTCAAACTGTCAAATAAAAATGCTTTGAGTAAGACTCTAGGACCGAAACGTCAGACTTTCATTACTTTTCATATGACTATTGGTTTTTTTTAATAAAGTACGAGCATTATTTTGATTGATGAACAATTTCCAGCATGTATTTCCAGCATCTTTGAAACCAGTGCAATATTTAACCAGGTTTCTGTTTAAGGATAATTGGTTTCTTAATAAAAGATGTAACATTATGCCGTATATTGCAATTGATGCTTTAGAATGAATGTCTGACCTTTGAAATAGTGCAACTAAATTGAGGTACTAATTATCGACATGATCCCAGCTCCCTGCCTAGCTGAAACTGTCTTATTTACAATGAGACGCACGTTTATGGGTTAAAAATCAATGGTAATGTGTTGGACATATATTGACATCGAGTTTATATCACCAGCATGAGGGTCTATAATGTAGCATATGAGCTTATGACCTCCACTTGCACTTTCCTCTCGGCAAAAACACCGACTTCGTTGCATGAGCATTTTTTCCACTTTCAATTTTTTTTTGGTCTGAATAATGTTCAGAAAACTCAAGGGCTTCCCTTGTGGTTTTGAAATTGGGATTCGGTTCCTGCAATCTCGAGTATTTTCTTTTGTCTCCGGGGGAATGAGAGGGCGGAAAACAAGGAGAGAGATGTGCCGTAAAATTGGGCCAAAAGACGGCAGGCATTTGAGAGAGAAAACATGGAAAGAAAACGATTATCGTAGGTGGTTTTAAATTGGATCAAAGTGCATGTAGAAGATGCGTTATTGGCTTGTGATGTCTCTCTTCTTTGTTTGACGTTGGTAGTTTCAAGGACTGTAGACCGTACCATGTCCACTTGAAAACACCTGCAGCCTAACTGACAGTTGACAATACGGAATTACCTGCATCAATCAATTACATACAAGCCGACCATATAATACTTACCTTGTAGTATAGTCCACCTGTACACTTCATCTCTCATTCAACAGTGCAAACCACCATAAGTTAGATGCAATTTTGCAAATATTAGCAAGTTAACAACTTGTAAGATGCTTGGATTATTAGATTCTCGCAGTTTAATTATTCACCAACCTGTCGCACAGTGTCGGTGAGAAATCGTTGGTGACGCATGTAAATGTTCAATTTAGCTGTTTAGTTTTACCTGTGAAGGCTGATGAAAGATGTGGTTCCTCTGTGAACAGAAACTTTAATAGGAACTTGATGAGAACACTTGATCATTGCAGTCAATTTCCACTCAGAAATTGACAAAAGCGCACGGACGACACATCACCTTGCCCGAACCATTCATTACAACAAGGTTTTCACTGATTCAATATTGCCCAATTTCTCATATTAAAAACGTGACATGTATGTTGTATTAATGACGTGGGTAACAGCACTGTACAGCTCAACTGCGGTCAGTGAGTATCTTATTACTAGGAGTGGGTATTTCCGTTTCCACGGTAACTTGTTTGTATATTTGTTGCCTTTGGCAAGAATGTAGTAGTAGTACGTAGTTGAGTGAAGGGATTGATGTTGCAAGGAACAGCGATTGTTTTGCCAGAGGTGTTTTTTGTGCATCTACTACTGGGACCCGACTATGCACACAATATTATTTTAGTTGCCTGTTGTTTTCTGGTATCTGAGCTTTCTAAAACCACATGCATTTCTTAATAAATCAACGATTCATACTGGTCATATTGAGTCAAATACTAACTTATGAAAAGGGTAGTAGCCCACACCATTGGCAGATTCTTCCCCAAACTCTTTCTTTTAAATCCTTTTTGAGTGATCCTCCATGTTTCTCATGTTACAGCATTGCTGCGCGTATCGATGGGATCCTTGGGATATAGCAGTATATACGTGGCTTCATGGCTTCTGACTGCCAAACGAACAAAGATAATTGACTATTAGGTACATCACCAACGTTGGGCTGGATAGCTTAGTAGGTCAGAACGCCTCTATTCAGGAGGTCGCCGGTTCGAATCCCACTCCAGTCAATTGTTCTTTATTCACCTCTCAATGACTTTAAATTCAGTCAGTTCCCCTTGTGGTTAATTGATGATTCTTCTCCAAAACACTAGCGATATGCTCAACCTTAAACAATTCATCATGCGGTCTTGCTAAGCCGAATGTCCTGCCTTAATACAAGTTACTATGGCAACTCAACTTTAAAGCTTTGCGGAATCGACTCGGTTCTTTATGTATGTCCAGCTTCCCCGTATAACCAGATATATCCCTGGCAACTTGGCAAGGATATTCGGTATTATATATCAGTCGAGGATGTGTAGAAAAATATGCCACATCAGGGAAGGATTGTAATCCTATATTGAACGTAAGCCAATCGCATGGGGGCTTGAAACCAGAGGATCCTGTAGTCACTCGCTACATCCTGCCGTATTATAGGGCACGAGATGTCGTGCATGGCCGGTAAATTCACGCTCATACCCTGTGCATCTCCCTTTCTTATACACATCTTCACATTTCATCACATTCAATCCACGGGATTTTCTGTGTCTGATAGTCAGTGTGAAACTTTGAATACTGGATTCCAGCATTCTAACCCATAGACCTTATCCATCCCCATTGAAAGCAGTGTTATCAAACCGAGGCTTGGATTCGAAATAGTCTGTTACCCGTTTTCCTTTTAGAAATTGTGTTTTTTTTTCCAACGGGTATACAAGGAAGATGACAAGAAATGGATGCGCCGTAAATAAGGCGTATGAAGCTTTCCATATTGACTACACCGTACAATGGTGTTACCTCGCTCATTTTCAAAAGCACTAGTGTCATGTTTGCATATGTGCATAATTGCTGTCATTCTGAACGTGTCGTTCCCTTAAATTGAATGTCGTTCCCTGGGGGTATAGGTGTCCATTCCTTCAGCCGTTCGATGTTCACATTGATGGAAGTCTTCCTAAATCAAACCCGAAGTATTTCTTGGTCTATTCTTCTTCTTATTTCTTTAACTTGGATTGGCATTGCTCGTCTTGCTTTAACTTTCAAGTGGCAGTATGAAAAATCTACATGAATTTGCTAAATATTTATTATATTTTAGTTGCATTATGCAATAAACCCATACAATGAAATGTAGACCACGTCTGTCTGTGCTTAAGTACACGCTTCAATTTCTGCACACTCAAATTAGTTATTATAAACCTGAACGAAATTTAACATAAATTCCACGAAGTCTTTGCACAATGTAAACGCTTAAATTATAGGCCATGACAAGTTTTACCCTGTACCATTTATGAATTATGCTGTATTCATTCAAATTTGGAGAATACACGGGTTTACACTTCGAAAAGTGCGCATGCGTGGAAGTGCCTCGTTTTGAAGTTGCGATCAAAATCTAAGATGGCCACCGAAGTGTAAACCCGTGTATTAGAGTGTACACGTATAGGGGCCTATTGATAACTGTTAATGTAACTAAGGGGACACCGTCACTAATCGCATGTAGTCGTTGTGTTTAATAGGCGTGGTTTTACCCCTACATTTCTTTAATTTGTCCCACAGAGTGCTATTCATTTATCAACACGCACCGCAATTTCTCAATATTATCTCCACCGTCCCTTTTCCCCAACCGACTCAATTTTCGCGAACTTCGCAAGAAAGGCAAACACCATTATCTGCCTGATCACATCCACGCCACGCGTTGGTCATGAGCGTGGTCGGCACCGCGTACGTGAGAGAGTTCAACCGTCTCAATGTCAAGACATCCCCCACGCCGTGGACTGTTTGCCCACGCTGCTTTGGCAGAATCGCCCGTGCATCTCTCACTTCTTAGCTGCTGACCTGGATCATGCTTCGGCATATTTTTCCTCCCCCATCGCATCGCCTTAACATCATCCTCGGCACGTTATTCACTGGAACCCATCAAGGGAAAGGTGGATTAATATTGTCCGATGCGATGCATTAGGCGAATGAGAATCTTCAGCAGTCCGGAGCTTCGCGATAAGGACCTCTGATAACACTGACCAAAACCACTCCAAAGTTCACTTCTTGGTCACACTTCGGTACTGTTCTGTCGCAATCTTAGAATCGATCGATTAGAATCGATCTTGATCAAATCTGATAATGCCCCAGTGAGTACTATTATAGATGCGATCACTGATTTGAATTTTAAAAGGGGTGAACTGATTTCTATGAACTTAGCGTCCTTCTTCCCCCCTTTTTTAATCATTATTTGGCACCGTTATACAACTTTGTTTAGTAACTACAATACCAGCTATATACCGGTACCCAATAATGCGACCATTTTATTATTGTGTATTGTGAAGTTATCGATGAAAAACCACCAATCTGTGCCTTTAGGCCTATAGTGTAAAAGAGGAATGATTTCTGTTTTTGTCAAATTTTCTTGTCCGCTCACAACAACAGTGATCATTCTCGTTAGCAAATTAACCACGAAGTATATCAGGCAGTGCATATATTACTGTGATTCGCCTCTCCCATACGTAATGCCCCCCCCCTCTTGTTATATGAGCTACAATATACCCATCATAAGTACTCTACTGAGTACTATATTACAACAATGCATCCGTTGTTATGCCTCCAACAATGAGAACCAAACGTTCAGATAACGGTAAATATAAAATAAACAAAAAGGGCAAGCAGCGCCCACCAAGGACGGATTTTATTAAAGAGGACATGAGACACCTGATGCTAATGCACTCAATCTCCTCCTACCGTTATAAGAAACCTTTTAAGTTGGAGGAGAAGCCGGCCAGGTACACAGGCTCCCTTTCTTCGGCTTCCCCCAGTCGTGATTAATAACAATCGCAGGTAAATCTGTGCTATTGTCCGGCCCATTTGGCTGTTAAATTGAATCAGTCCGCTCGACTGGATAAAGTGCTCAGGTAATGTCCCTCAGACCATAGAGTAAGGAAGAGACCAAGCGGACCTGGGAGAGTATATACCCCTGGCTTCTTGTGAAACAGGTCAGGAAGACCTTCTCTGTTCGTAGAGATTTTTTGTTTATAGGCTACTACCACGGCACCTCAAAGAAATCCAACCTCAAGGCTTCTTGATTCTGGAGAATATATTTCATTATCTACATCCATGAACCGAGTAGGCTTAGGTCTATGCTGTACCACAGCTGTAGCTGCTTTCTTCATGTACACATTGTGTATTAAAGATGGTATTTTTTAATGCACGGAGGCTTTTCGGTCAGATGTGATGGGGTCACAATATTATCAGTTTATCGTCTCCTTGATCTACAATCCTATTTTGGAGAGAAATCTCTACATCCAGAAAACAGAAGAAGTCCATTTGTGGAGTAAAAAGCCTGTCAGATGTACTTTTGGTCACGTCTTGCCATTGATTAGAGCTGAGATGCGCCGATGGTGCGCTTAGCCCGGGGGCCTCAGGTTTAGGAATATTGAAAAAGGTCCTCTGTGTAGTAAAATATGAAGGCTAGCTCTTTGACTCATTCATGCACCGATTGACTCGTTAAAATGCAACAACATAATGAGTTTATAGCAATTTCCAATCATTGCATGATGTCGTAGTTTCTATAGACTTAACGCTACCTTATAAAATGTCCTTAAAGGTACCTCAATATTGAAAGATGTTTATGACGATGTTATCATTTGTATAACCAGTGTCACAAATGGTATATATCTCCATAATCCAAGATAATTTGATTGAAGGAAAGAATTTATTTTGTACTGACTAGAAAATGAATGAGAAGAATGTTTATTTAAATCATACAAAGAGATGTATTTCTAGTTTAAGCGTCTCGGTGGATGTAACATTTTGCCTGATGTGTATTTCGACTATGATTCGCTCTTTAATAATCCATCAGTGACTTGAAACGGAGGCTCAGGCTCCGTCTCAGGCTCCGGCTCCGGCTCCACTTCATGAATCCGTTCTGAAATAACTGGTATCAAAGTAGAGGATTTTGGCTGCGGTTCTGAAGTAGATTCTCTGGTTTGAAAAACTTCTCTTCAGTGAAAAACCGCAACCTTTATTTTCAGCACAAATCATGGATGTCATAGCTGGAGCCTGAGACGGAACCTGAGCCTCCATTTCGTAAACGTCCTATGGCATAATCCTGGGCTTTTTCATTTGAAAAACCTTTGTATATAATATTCAATTCAACCCACGAATTCTGAATCAGTTCTATCTTATCTTCTAACTTCATTGCTCTAGTTATTGTCGTTGATGAAGTTGGTCAGCCATTCACTATATTATCGATCCTTATATTATCGATCCTTATAGTCTCGATCCTTCGCTCGGTATTCAACTGCAGCCAGCCTTTGTTTATGATTTAACACCAACACCCTGAGAAGATTTTGCAAACAGTATCGATTCCGATTCGGATTTCTCTCTAATTTTCTTTCTAGCAAGTATCGATTCTTTTAGTTCAGTAATCACCGCCTACACCCGTTGGCGACGCCCCATGCAGCCTTTAATGCAATCACAACGTCTCGTGTCTGATAATTAACTCGCATCATGCACGCGCCGAATTACAAAACGGTTTGCAGCTCTATCCTCTCCACAAAAGTGCCAGCGATAACCGCGGTTGCTGGAAGTATTGAAGGTGTCGATAATTGTGTGAATCGATACCGTACCGTCCGTGTAATTGAGCAGCAGCGTATATTGCGCACGCCCTCAAACAGTTGAACCTCGGCGTCGAGCTATCGGTAGGATCAGACGGCCGGGCGCAGATCATAAAGGTGGATGCGTTCTCCGAGTATGCACTATACCTTGGGAGCGAGGTTGAGACCGGTTTATTTCGTGGAGGAGGGAGCTATTCTTTTGAAAATGAAACCAGTACGGGCGATGCTAAATAAGCCTAGTGCGCCACCAAGAGTTTGCAACGCATTGGCCAACCACAATGTCGATCCAAAGCACGTTTGGAAAGGGTCGACAGATTCCGTGCATTGTGATTGGCCAACGCGTCACAAGCTTTTGGTATGGCGCACTATTTGGAGTCGCCCGTCGGAACTTGATACTTGAGTAATTTGCGTGGTGACGTAACCATTATGACGTAAACTGTGGCGATATCCACGTCCCTTCTTAATACAAAGATCATCCCGTATGAAACGATTCTGATTGGTTACTATTACGGAAGCACGAAGCTACCAGATGAAAATTTGATATAATAATTTACCGTTTGCAGGAGTGACTGAAATGGTAACATGCTGGCATTTATACCAAACCATGCTTGATGCTAGGCTTGGAACCTATTCCACTATAACGCCATTTAAGCCCCACAAAACAAAACCAGGGGATTGGGCCACACGACGAAGCCGAAGAAAGGCTCCAGCTTCGCCATGTATCTCAAGCCTTCATTTAATTCAGGACACAAAATGGCGATAAATCCCAAGCCTAGCCTCAAGCCTCATCTCGTAAAGGCCCATAGAAACATACACGGAGTTCCTCTTTAAGCAGTGACTGCGATATTCCCACACACCATCAGGATTTCCATCACGCACGTTAGATGTTCCCTCATGTTTCTTCAATCATTGCAGCACACTGAATGTAGACTGACTACAAGTCATGGTTCATACACAGAGCCGGATCGGAACGCCTAAGCCGTTTCGGCAGGCCTAATATATAACGTCTCCCCCGGGATGTGGAATGTTTTTCCCCCGGAGTGGGAGAGTCAGGAGTGGATATGCCATGCCGATCAGACAGCCCTAGAGTCCCCAGAGGCAATGCCCGAGGGCTCCCCTGATATCCGTCCGCCCCGTACTCGTAATTAAAGCTTACTCGTTTCCATATACCTTCATACCGTTCACTGCGATTTGGATTCGAAAACGAAGCAACTTCTGTATTCTGCATGTGTCCGATGTAGAGGTTAAATCTGTCCCCTCTCTAAAATGTGTCCGCCCGGAGATATTTACACGGTTGTGGCCATGTGCAGTTGTCCGATACACATTTACATGGTTGTGACCGTAGGTATGTACAGTTGTCCGGGGACACATTTAACCTGGGTTATCTTGTCCCCGGACACATTTTAGAGGGGGACAGATTTAATCTTTACACCGGTGTCGATGCATAAAATCAGTCCCTCAAAAGCAACTTTGATAAATTTTCATTACAATACTGAATCTTGGATGAAAGCAACTGCTAAAATCAGTCATGATCAAAAACCGCAGTGACTGTTCGCATAATTCAATGTCTTGTGTATGTGACAATAAATACGTGTCTAGAAATGCGCGTACGTAAAATGCACAATTGAAACTACATGTACACATGAACAAATACATTTTTTCTTTGCACTTTGCACGTCCAAAATCTAAATTCAAACACAATGAAAAACAAATCGAATTAAAACTGTAGCTTCCTTGTCACATTTCAAGCAGCAGAAATGCTTTCAAACAGTCTTTCTTGACTACAGTTTTAAAAGCATTTCGCATGGTGTCATAATTTTACTGAACTCTCTTGAATTCATTCATGAATAGCGTAGACATTTTCCCGAAAGGTTTCAGCAGTCATGAAACACTTTTTTGCCTTATAAGTTGTGTTTTCGATTGGTTAAATTTATAGAGTTGGTTTTTGTCTTCTTAGCAAACCCTCACAATGTCCGTTGCTGGTGTTGTTCGATGTTTAAGTGTTTACCCACAGTCTCAGTGACTTGTTTGGATTTTGCTCGACACTTGAAGATGCTGCATGCTGGGCATGGATCGCCAAATACTCACCTTTCCCTGTCCACACATGTCCACCCCTCTACTTACGGTACATTACAAAGACAAACAGCCACAAATCGTCAGGGGGATCAGAGATGCCGAAAATGTCGACATCCTCCAAGTGAGACGAGGAGCTGTCTTTCCGGAGCTAACACCCCCTCCTCGGCCTCCTGTCTTAAAGATGAAGTTGTTTCCTCCCAGACGAGTTTTATTTCGGGAGATGAAAGACGATGCCTCCATGTGCAGTATACCGACCGTTTCTGAGATGTAGTCCCTCAGTTTAAGCTCCTAGTTATGAGTGCTGGCGCCCTTATAATTATCTCAGAATCTCCACAGGTCATATGACACCTTGCCATGTCTGTACTCTGTAGATCATAACAATCGCTATATCTTTCCATATTTTGTCCCCATCTATCCGAGCACGCTCCACCTGTCTGAGTGTTTGGTTAACCTGGTTACATTTTATTTCATTAATCAGCGCGCCGGTATACTGACCGTTTTTTCGGGGATGGTGTAGGCCTACTGTTTTGTTGGCCTAATATTCTTTGCTTGAGCGGTTGGGAAATTGGACAGGAACCATTATAACACCAGTACTTGATATCATGAAGGGAGGAAGTGCAGCAACATGATACTGTTGTGGATTAAAGAAACAACATTCGTGGCTTCTCCTTTTATGTCCGTTTAAGCATGCAACCTTTTTTAATTCCTCCGTAGTCCGAAGCAGAAAAAACTGTGCACAAAGTATAATATTCTTCTGGCAATTTTAAGGAATTGATTAAATGACTGATTATCTAAGATACAATAAGATTAATGAGTTTGTTTGATATTACACAGCTCTCCAGTTGAGTCAGAGTCTGTAAGGATGTGATTTTGATGCATCATCATAACCACAGACTCACATTCGTTATAATTTTCGTAGTTACGAAACCAGTCGCAGCTTGAAAGTGGAAGGACGCCTGCGTATAATGTTCACCATCAAGTTAAGATCAACACAAAACCTGCTGCGTGTTGTGCCGTTATATCAGACGTGTTTCAGTGTCACAAATGAGCGAGCATCGATTGCCCTACGGTACCTGTCACATCAACGATTTGGAAATATCTACAGTCTCTGGAAAGTAAATAGACTGACTGTCCTTGGAATCTTGCATCGACAATAGCTAGCTATCATTTCTAGAGAGTGGGTGGTCGCTTGTGTAAAGCTTACACCTCCTTTATGCACATAGAGCAAGAAAATGATGTTCTCTTAATCTTATGATGACCTGGGGGAGTGTGATCGGACCTGGAAGGCTGGCCGAACGGATCTTGTAGAGGATGTGACGACTGAGATTTGGTATTGTCCGGCTCAGGTGAACATCCTGCTCCCACGGAATCATCCCTTTGTTGGATGTGAAATCTGCAGTCTTAAATCGCCGCGGGGCAGACTTGAGATCAAGCACGGAGAAGGGATTTAAGACGGTGTTGAATAATGATGACAAGTTGGGATTTTTTTTACTGGTGGATTTAACGTGAAGAAGAACAGGCAGAATGGAAGTTTGAAAGGTAACACTAGGGCAGTAGCCCTGTATTCGACCTCTGTATTGCAGCCAAGGAAAGGAAGTATTCATTTTGTTCTGTGATCAAAACAAGCAGAGCCAGAGTAGGATATTTGGTTTCTATATACAGACTTTGGATATTTAAACCGAAGAACACTATGGTGAGAAGATGGATATGATTCTGAGGATAGGTTTACAGGTCAAGTCTGTAATGGCAGGTGAATTGGCGTATATAGATTGAGATGCAGCTCCAATTGGTATAGGATGATGAGTGATGGTTGGTGCCAGTGCTGCTGGTGGCACGTCATTGATACTTGCTGCTGCTGCTGTTGCTGCTGTTGCTGTTGCTGCTTTCCTGCATGCTGATGCTGCAGCTGCAGCCTGGTTGACGGTGCTTCAGAATGTCTTCTGCTATCGTTCCCGAACTCGCAAACAAATTCTACAAAACCTTTTTTCTATCATGCGTTTCAGAAGCCGATGCGGTTTACTTTACTCTTGGACTGAATTTTTGCTTTGAGGGATCTTCTTATCAGAAGAAGATCTTTTCCTCTTATTAGGATTTTCTTGCCTCGATCCTAGAACAAGCAAAACCAATAACTAGATCGGGTGACTGTTCAGTCTGCGCACATACACCCCAGCCCACATGCTTGTCGAGCAGAACTTAATATTACCATAGAGGAAGGTTCGTATACTAGTCCCCCAAAATTGATATTGCGAATTCCTTGGGGATTAAGAACAAGTTGACGTACAGGTTGATAGGGGGAAAGTCGAGATAAGGTAAACAAATCGTGGTGTCTCAGGCTGCGTGCCTGTGTGCGTATCCTTAAGTGTAGCCGAGTTTCATTACTTCATATACTGTACCTTACCGACTGGATCTCACTTTAGAATCCTAAGGAAGCTTGGAAGATAACCGAACATCTCTTGCAAGAACTAGATGAGCTAGCTAGCTACACGCACTCTTGTACGTGTTAGACATCTTGGGTATCTACGAGCAGTTGGAATGCGTCCGATTCGACCATTCCTTAAAAACAAAACAAATGACATCGAAACAAATCCCGGAGGAAAATTAAATAGGCCTACTTCTGACTCGCTTGTAGATTTCTCATATACTTCAAGGATTTCTAATTTTCTATAATTATGATGCAAGTAACCATTATGTAACCTGTACTTGGACCTTTTCTTGAAATACATATTCATGCAATAAATACGCATCTTTATATAGGGCATTTGCCCAAATCTATCTTAAAAAGTCGAATTACCGCTTTGCCAATTAAGTCATCATGCGAATAAAAAAAATCAGTAAAATATGAGAAAAATTACATTAAACTGTGACTGTTAACTCGGGTAACATGATTAAACTTTCTTGTGTTTCTTGATTTTGCACTTGTTGGTTAGAATTGGGCAGTTTCAAATATTGGAAACTAATAACTATGCTTCTATCATCACTAGAGGGCGCTATGTAGTTGTCGTCATTGTTGAGCATTTTGTAGAAGGCTTCAAATGTTGTTGGCTCTAGGTTACTCTAGAGCCGATTTGAACGCACTGGGCGTACACAGCCTTTCCATCGTGTCATCGATCGTAAGTGGATTAAAATTGCGGAGATAGCTTTTCCCACTTCCAGAGGAAAATCCTAATTTAAAGGTTTCGCTCTTAAAGGTTCGTCAAACCGCGGGGGAAAGGAAAGACAAGAATAGTCCTGGCGAACAGTAATCTGCAGATTGATTCGTGACCCTGGCATTATCAACACGGAGTGCCACAGAGGCTAGAGTAGGGGGTGTCTTGGAACAAGCTAGGCAGTGTTAGTAACTAATCACTTATAGGGTTACAGGTGTACAAGATACATGCACTTGGGACCTGCTACATCGCTTTGAAGGCATGACCTGCCATTTCAAAGGATTGCACTTTTAATATTATCCCAAGCTAGGATCCTCACCGACAAAGATTTTAATCTAAATTAGGCTATGCCTCTAGAGGGCGTGGGCCGGCTTGAGACAGCCTTGTTATCTTAATCTATTTCCAGACAAAGCCATGGGCTTTTTGGCGAACTGAATTTGTGTGAATTTGGCGTTGTGGCGTTTATTGACATACCAGAGGGTATGTGGTCAACCGTCAGCAACACTGGGACAGAATCGATTCAATTTGGGACGACTAAGTCCAGTGTCAGGTCCAGCTCTTTGCATCCTCTTGAGTCCATGGAGGGAGAAGATCTGTTGTTCCAGCTGATTGTCTTATTTTTGTCCCCTTGCTTTTTTTTTTGCCGTGGTTATTTAGGTGCGGGAGATGTACAGTATTAGATTTGTGTCGATGGTCGACAATGCTGCGAGCTGCTAGTAAAAATTGTCGTAGCTGCTTGACGTCATGCAAGGATTCCTGGGAAACTGTGACGTCATTGTGAGCGTGTGCAGGTATTCCCTGGATACAGTGACGTTATCGTAGATTCTGCGCCTTGAGCACCCTTTTGGATGAAGTTAATATAAGATTTCATGATTATCATTGTGAGATTGCGCTGGCTAGGATTAAAAACAGTGACGTCATTGTGAGCGTGCGCAACAACTTTTGCGAGATTTCATCAACTCATAGCAATAATACGACTCTCATTTACTTTTTGTAGAACTCGTCGTCTTAATACCACGTGATCAACACGTGATGTATAATTATAACCAATAGTGATTGGCCTTTACTTCATCAATTTGCATAGCATTGTTAGCATGTGCAATGAGACCAGAGCATTAACAGAATTGGGAAATTAATCTCGAAAGAAAAAAAAAAACACTACGCACATTGAATTTTTAAGCATTGTTATTCAGTCTCGAATGCGAGTTGTTGAAGGTACCTTGGTGTACAATCGGTAAAGTAATTATGTCTTTAAGGAAATGACCAATCATATGACAGTATTTCTTTTAGTGTTCCCGTTAACGCAATGGGACATTTTTCGATGTTGTTACATTTTGTTTAGGACACTTTAAGCATTTTGGAGTAGATAATGATAAATATCTTATAATGATGTGGTGTGCGTATATCATTCCCAGATGTAAAGACCATCAGTTTTTGAGGCGAGGGAACATAATAAGAATAATCCATCCTTATTACGCTCTGCACATTGCAATTTGAACGAATTAATGTCGTGTTTCCTGCCATCGATTTCTTTTTCTCCAGTACTCGCCAATGCCATCGGGCAGGCGAAATCAACACCGCCGTGCATGCACAATATACGCGATCAATCCCGCGTGGATCGCTCAAAATTAGCCAGTGTGGAGGCGATTTGGTAAAACGCTAATTTCGTCCAAATCCTTCCATGGAGGCGATGTAATGAGAAAATGACCAGACGACCTTAGTCCTTCCGTAATCCTATGGGGTTATCTGCGGATACAAATACAGTCCCCTTACACTTATGTAATGGAATTTAATATGTAGATTCGCTCAGTTCACTGTGTTTTTATGCTGCGTGGTTGAACAATTTGCCTCTGAGTTTTGTAATATACGAGCCTACATTACCAATTACCTACTTTACCTTTACCTACTTTTCCAATAATGTGTTTAGTCTATTACTGCTCATGAAGTTCCCTGAAAATAATTATATATGGTCAGAGCTCTGTTTGACGGTGAATCGCGTGACATTACAAACATCTGTACCAATGATCTGTGAGTTTGTGGAATAGTAATTATTATGTTCCGTGTCTTGTAAACAAGCAATTGTGCGGCTTTCACAGCCCTATACGGCGCCAAGCACCCAAGTATGAAAGTATTTTAAAATTAAATTTTCTTAATCTTAAATTCGGGCTATTCCAAATAGTGCGCCACTAAGAGTTTGCAAGGCGTTGGCCCGTCACAGTAGTCTGGTTTCCAGACCAAGAATCTCCGACTATTCTCTGTCAATTCTAGATTTTTAATGAGTCATTGTCATTGTCATTGTCATTGTTATTGTCAATAAGAGTCGTCATGTAATCTCCTACTATTCTCTGTCAATTCTAGATTTTTAATAAGTCATTGTCATTGTCATTGTCATTGTCATTGTCAATAGGAGTCGTCTTGGAATCTTTGGGCAGGGAAGCAGACTACCATCACATTTTACGGAATGTGTTGACCTAATGGGCGTCTGGAAAGGCCCGGTCGACATAATTCAGCGCATTGTGATTGGCCAATGCCTTTCAAACTCTTTGTGGCGCACTAATTGGAATCGCCCGTAAATTTCTCTTTGATTTCTTGAATGTGATTGCAACATCTGTTCTGAATCATATAGGTCTTAAAATAGTTGCGTGTTCATTTTCCTCCGCGGACTTTAGGCCTTTTCACACGACGCTGAAAAAACTCTCAACCATTGAGACATTTTCTCAAGGTTGCGAAATCTTACAAAAGTGTCATCGTGTGAAAGGACACCAATGCTTGAGAGTGACCGACGTCCCTGGTGAATCCTTGAGAGATTTTGACCGAGGTCCAGACCTACGACAACATTTCTCAAGGGTCCCTTGCGAAGTGATTTGCAATGCGCATGCTTGTATTTTCTATGTGTTTCATGGCCTTTGCAGACCGCGCGCACGCCCGCGTGCTTTACGCGCAACCTCAGCGCCGTGATGGTACTAGCAGCGTTTTACATTCACAAAATGCATAGTTTATCGATTACCCGCGTTCCGTCTCAAGGGAGGCTTGCGAAATGTAACACTGTGCCGTGTGAAAGGACGCACAAACGGCCAGCGTTAACCATTTTGTAAGATTTCGCAACCATGAGAAAAATGTCTCAATGGTTGAGAGTTTTTTCAGCGTCGTGTGAAAAGGGCTTAAGTGCCTTTCTCACCGTCAGTGTCCGATGGGGTTAGAATTATATGTAGAGCATGGGTGCTAATGTTGTTGGCGTTGCTGCTGTGGTTACTGCTGTTTTAGGTCATTTTACTCTATGATGTCTAGCGGAAGCAGCCATGCTTTTCACGTTGGCAATGAATGTCATGTCTTTGGATTAACTTTTAAATGTTTAAAGGAATTGTACAAAATTGGCGGTCTGGCACAGATATGAAGCTAGGGTACAGATTTGTAGCTCAGGGTACAGATTTAAAGCTAGGGTACAGAATTGAAGATGGTACAGAATTGAAGTGCGCCACTTACGATGGAATTAAAACAAAATAACAGCCTGTCTCAGTCATGTGTTTTCTTAGAATTCCTTCCATGTAACTAATTTCCCATCGGCTATGGGGTATGTTATGTCAAATAACACATTGATTTCAATGCCTATAGCATTTCATGAGACGCCGGGGAACAAGGACACATTCGACGTAAAGTAAATACAATTTAGACGTAGATATTCCTCGAACGATATCGATGGGCTTGCAAACCAATAATTGGCCCGTTTTTATACTCCTTGCTTACGAACCCTCGATTACCAGAAAGGGTACGTGGAAACCCCGTATTAATGGTGTCGAGCCGCCCAAGGCATTCTGAAGCAGGCAGCCCCAACGCCCAAAATATGAAACGAGATAGTATCAGATTTCTACCAAGACGTTTTTCCCTGAATGAATGCGAAAATTAATTTACGTGTCGAATAATTTGTGTCTCCATTGTGCAAATTCACGGACATTTTAATCAAAACGAAAACAACATGCAGCCTTGCGATTTTCAATGTCAGCAAAGGTTTTTGTGGCGCCTATGTGGTAGGCCCAATTGCTATGCGTGTAGACAGTGTAAATATGCATGCTGTTTCCCTGGGATCGATGCGTTTACTTGACGTAAACATGTACATTATTACCAAGGAAGGGGAATATTTGGTGGACTTTATGCGGTGATACAGTGCCTGGCTGAGTCCCGAATCGGAATTTGTGCTTCTCGCTGCTTCGTTGTCGTTATATTCTTGGTTTAAAAGAGGTCTTCTCAATTTGGGTAAAAGACTGTCAACCTACACGCGCTGTCTACACGTTGTGATGCCTATTATACAGGCGGTGGCAAATTGTTCCCCGGACGTGAAGTTCAGTTTATTGATCTGAACAAAAAGGGTAAGGTTCCAATTGAATATCGTCCCTAGACGTAGGAAACAAGGATTAAAGGTGTGAGTAGTAAGCAGTGGCTGTAACAGTTTGACTCCTACAAAACTAACCACAATCTCAGTATACACTGTAACTCCGTACATATACATAGGGGCCTATATATCGCGCTGCTGTTTGTCTTAAATGAAATTATTATAGGGCATTTAAGTACATGTATAAAGAAAATAAGACATGAATTAATATTTTTAATGAATAAACCAGTTGTGTAAATTCTAATAATTGTTTCTAACTTACAGATTTCGAAAATTTACCACCTTTTGAAAATTAGGACTACAAGCCATGTAGTTTTATGATAACTGCAGAATTATAAACATATAATCGTAGAGTATTGACACGATGTTAATCTCCATGAGTGGCCATCCATAACTGGGGCATCTTTCGATCCAAACCCTTCACCTCTTGTCGCGTTTTCTTCAAAAGACGAAAAGTGACACAGCACGGCTTGTCCGCCGCGTTCGGACGACCGGACGTGGCCCGCGTCGCTGTTGTAACAGCCGTTCCATCACGCGTATCGTCCGCGACCCGTGCCGAGCAAGGCACGCTCAGGTTCCTCGTCACACGGGAATAAAAAAAAAAGACAGCTTCCCTCCAGAATATCGATCGCTGGTTATTTTAAAATGTTTTCAGTCGACGCAAAGAGTAGAAAAAATGTCAGAAATGACGAAGGAGGTGGTTTGGGTATTCCGTTTAACATGGCGAACCGGTGGCACGGAGGTACTCCACTTTATGACCGGTGCTCGCTCTTTTGGCCGGGGAGATGTCAAGGGCGTGTATGCCTATTTGCAGAGGTCGTACGTTGTAATTGCGCTTGTTAGTGACATATTCATTTCGACCACTCAGAGGAACAAAACAAAAATCTAAAGTTATAATGCTGGAATAATTATTATTGCGCAATCTGATCTGTTTTATCGACGAATGAAAAATAATGAATTGGTAAATCATTGTTTTGTGATGTTAGTAGCTTTAACACTTGTTTACGTTTAAATGACTGGTTGGCATCCTTGACGCCCTATTACTGTGACCTGTTTGTTAATTGTTCTTTGTTGTTCTTTGTCAATCTTGTTCTTTGCCAAATCTCAAATCAATTTCACAATACGAGCGATTCCAAATAGTGCGCCACCAAGAGTTTGAATTGTTATTGATGGCCAATGCGTTGCAAACTCTTGGTGGCGCACTGTCTTGAATCACCCGTATTTCAAACTTCTTAAGACATTTCACTCTATTGTTTTTCCTGTCAGTTTGTCGTTTAAAGAACAGTAGGAAGACCTGTTGCAAATTTCACCGTTTTAGGTGTTTTGACTGCCCAGAACCGCGTGTCTCTATCGCAGTATACACTTTGAAGCCATTTGGTATAAGCATGAGATCCTTCCAGCATCGCACAGCAATCGATAGTGTGGCGATAACCCCATTTGATTTTTCATCAAAGCCAGAGCTAATAATAAGACGAGGTAATAATAAAGGCAGCCCTGTCGATTTAGATGAAGGCATCGACTAAAGGTAAACACCGAACGGAAGCTGGAATTCACGGCGGAGGTAGAGAGAGGTTTACTACTTGCCGTGGTTGGTTAGCTTCGGCCGGTTTGATGTCTAATCACCATCCAGGTCAGGGGAAGGCGTCGAGGCAATGAGTCGAAAGATGAACTAACCTTGGACATGAAGCCAAGAAGCCACCGGGAATCTTATGCCAATAAAGGCGGTCTGAAGACCCCGCTCAATCCATATTTCTATTTGTTTCACTTGGTTTGGTTTTGTTGTCCTCCAATGCTATATTGATGGCGCGCCAGCCAGGGTTGTTGTGTCTTTTTATGCGTTTGTTTGCGCTGTGTCTTGTTACTTTTGATACGGCTATTAAATCCCTAAATTGAAGATGGAAATTGGACGGATTGGAAAGAAGTCGGCAAATTATGACTCCGGCTTTGGACTATATCATAATTATTGCCACTTTCATTGGTAAATGTAATACTAGTGACAACTGGAAGCGCCCTCTGTTGAGTAGACCCTCGGTGCTCCATGAATTATGAAACTATGAGCCTTTACGAATATAATGAAGCTTGTGGCTAAGCTTGGGATTTAATTTTGCTACCGCCATTTTGTGTCCTCACTGAAATGAAGGGCTTGAGATACATGGCGAAGCTGGAGCCTTTATTCGGCTTCGTCATGTGGCCCAATCCTTTCTTTTCGTTGTGTGGGCCTCAAATGGCGGTAGAGAAATAGTCCCAAGCCTAGCCTCAAGCCAGGTTTCGTAAATGCCCTATCATTTTATTGTGCGAAATCCTTGATTAATGGAGAGCATAAATGGACGCTTGGTGGCGCTCTCTCTATAACTCACAATGTGGAATTTGGGATACCCTGGGGATTGGTGGGATATGTAAACGAGAACAACTTCCCTGCTCCTGGCAGGAACAACTCCCAAGACCACATTGGTAGGACTACGTACGCCCTGCAGTGAAAGTTAGATCACACACCATTTACCATATGGTTGACAGGGAGCCAGATCGTGCATAATGGTGGACTGCAAGGGTTTAGAATGATTTCAAACGTTTTAAGCCTATAGTGACCTTCGTGCATGATTTCAAAGTCCAACTCATCAATGCATTTCACTTGACTAGTAACTTAGTAATTTACCCCAGGGATGTGCTGGTACAATCGTTACGTTTACTCCATAATTAACCTGCGCTGTATCATGGTTCACCATGCAGCTAGGTATAAATACCGTACCATCCAAATCTACAGGCCAATTATAGCGTAGTGGGTCAGAAACTCATAATTATAATCCTGGCAAGAAGTCGCCATGTGTGATCACGCGTGTCATGATTCTAGCAATAAAGGAAAAACAAAAATGTGGCATCATTTTGTGAAGATATTGTTGCTTTGCCTGTTTGCACGGATGAGGACACAAGTCGTAATTATGTATGTGTTTAACAGATGTTTTTGTTTTATCATAAAACCAACCCCTCGTATGAACTTAGCGTCTTCAGTCCATGTGATTACAAATCCCATGAATAAGGTTTTTAAAATCTTGTTGTAGATTTTTGTTTTTGTTTTGTTTTTGCCTTTTTTTCTGAATTTTTTTTCCGGAGGAATGTTTAATTTAATCAAAAACTTCCCACTTTCATTACTGACATTACTTAAGAGCCATCTAGCTTTACAGTCCTAAATTCTGAAATATGCATTTGTTTTCCATGAAAATTAACATTGATGTTGTAGTTTTGTTAGCTTAAAGCGTTTTAATGATCGTTTTAGCCATAGGGCTTTGTATTTAACACGAGTGATTCCTCTGCCGACCACAGCACATCCCAAGTCGGATGGTGTCATTAAAACGACCCTGATAGTGAGAGAAAAACTCACCGTCCATCCGGTGGAATTCTCTCAATATATAAACTGTTACCGAGCAACCACGTCACGGGGCAGCAAATAACCCCAAGCAACAGCCGTCTTTTTTTTCCGTGCGGCGCTCGAGGAGAGTTGTTCATTAGTGTTTTAGCATCCACGCCGTGCAGATGTACCGTACGTATACCATTGCATGCAGGCATTCAAGACAGCATAGCTGCGCTGCCGTGCTCAAGCTAAAGTGGATTTCTGACTTGTGATAGGAACTGGGACTTGTCTCCCATCTTTAAGAAGAAGAACTGCTCTACCTAACAGATAAGCAGGACCTCGTGAATCTGACCAATGGCGGTAAGTCATCACGGCTTCCTGTAATTTTAAATTCACAAAATCATATTTCAGTAAAAACCAAAAATGTACACGAGGCAAATTGACCGGGCGCGGTGTCATACTTACGATAAGTATTAAAGTTAGTGATTCATTTTGCCGATGATAAATATCAATTCGCATTTGGAAGGGCTATTAGGTTAATCTATAAATCGCTTCTTGGAAATTAATGACAGGAAGAGCGATCGTCCTAATACCCCTGTAAATCAGTAATTTTGCGTATGGATTTTAACGTGTGAAATCTACAGTACAATATATAGATGTGGATATCTCTTTGATCACATTGTTGGCACTCATATTGCGACTTGATTGAAGACTAGCCATGCAGAAAATGCTTTTATAAATTATGGATTAGACAAGGCGAAATATTTAGGTTTCCATGTTCCAATGGGCTCGAGTCAAGGACTCAGCCAGAGCTTACCGCTCTATCTTCGATGTAACAGACCAACACTTAGGTGTTTTCAATCTAGCCGCAAAACTCAATCTCAATTCACGATGATACTTAAAAGCTGTCCTCCTTTACAGTGTGTTGGTCAGTGGGTGGCCAGATTTTGCAAAATGATTTTGTGCCATGGTAGACCCTACTGGTTAGCCATAATGCAGGTCGGCTCCAAATGATCCCGGGGATCGATGTGGCCGTGTACTTATGGTCAAGATTCAGACCAGATATAGATCGCTTCTGATCCTACCTCCATGCTTTAACTGTGGTCATTTGGTCACTTTCAGCCGTTGGAAGCGATCTAGTTATGACCTGATTTGACCGATGGGAGGCGAGTCTGTTGTTGCGCAGTTGTGTCTGGACTTTGGCCATGTCCTTTTAATTGGTTCTCCCATGCCATCGATGGTCAGTTAATGATGCTTGATGGTCAAGCTAGCTAGCTGTTGTGGCAAGACCTGTTGTGTCATCAGTCTTGTAGCCACTGCGCTATTTCAGAGCGATATCATTGGGCGCAAGTAGATGGGAATATTACTAATCGCTAATCGTCGCTGTAAGACATGCGACCAAATAAAACCGAACCAAAACTTAGCTTTCCTATCACAGAAATGTAAATATCGCTTTATATGCGAGCATGACTTGTGATTACAGAAATAAGCTCGCTTTTCGAAAATCTCTGCTTTGGTATACCGTCCCAAACCCTAATTCGGCTTGGGTTTGTAAATCCAGCATAAATGCATGGCCATAATACGGTTATTAAGGAGCCGATATTTAAGTTGTCACGAATAATAGAATGGAGATACATGTAGGTTCAACACAAACGGAAAAACCACAACCTGTGTAATATTTTGTTTTAAAAACGGAATCGGAGCCGGAGCTGAGAATAAATCAAATGTTTTAAGTCCAGGAGCAACGAGCCTTGTAGGCCCTGTATGTAATTGTTGTTGCAGTGCCATCGCTGGAAAGTTCGGAGTTAACATTGAAGTTATAAGGGCAATATGAACCTAATAAATATATCTTTTAAATGATACTTTCGTTTGAATACTCGTTGTATTGAAACAACACCATGTGCTGTATTGAGCGCAGCATGTGTCGTTTCTAGAGTGAAATGTTCAACATTTCCCTCACATTTAATCAATATATGTTTTAACAACAAATGAAAACATATTTGTACACATGTCTTGTTGATTGATTTTCCTTCAAAAAAAAATCATTGATTGAAATCGTGTTTATGTTATTTATGTCTGTGTGCGTCATGCACTGAATGTTTCTCATGATGAAAGTAATAATACATGTATTGAATTAATTGCAATTGTATACATGTCACTGTCAATTACATTGGTAGTTGAAAAAATACGGTTTATCCATTTTTTGTTTCATGTTGGCCTTGACAATGATGAAATTAAAGTCTTGAAGTGGCTCCACTTGCTTTTATCACTCAAGACTCAAGACTCATTACAACTCTGTAATATAGTCAAGTGGAATTCCACATGGGTTGTCCAGGCATGTACGCCACTGCTCTAAATTAATTAGTCCCTGCGAGTATCGTACCGTAGAGAAGTACCGTCAGTTCCTATCACTATCAGTCGCTTCATGCCGGTCATACCGCTCCCATTCATGTTAATATAACTGCCTTCTCTTGCCTCGGTAGTTCTATAATATTTCTCCCGTGTCTATGCATGCATTCTCTGTGCCTACCATCTCATCTACACGCTTCGCTTGACATCCTACCTCTTCCACCCCCTTCCCCCGATCCCCTGCAGAAGCGAAAAAACATTTGCCATGTTGTACACAATTATCGTTTAAAGGACGCGTGCCGCGATCTTGTAGTCGAATTTTTGTCTGGGCGTTATGAATGTGTCGGCAATTTTCCACTCGTGCACCCCGGGGCTGAATGGGTTATTTGGAGGCAAGATTGGGAAATATAGGACGGCAGATTTGACTTTAAATTCGGAATTAAGAAAATTGTCCAATCTCTTCACTGTTTTCAATGTTCGTGACAAGATAGACGCAGGTGTCTACATTTCAGTATAGTGGTGAATGCTATGGGATGTAAGATGCACTTTTTGGTGACGAGATGAAATCACGCCTCCCCAAAATAATCTCTTCAGAACCTCGTACACAGGGCCGCTGGTGTTACGCTCGGTCCCAGGAGAACGACCCCAAGGCGTGATCAGGACACCGCCCACCTTCAGCTCATGAAGTACAATTTGATCGTAATTGATTCTGATTTCCAGTTTCATACATTATTCTCAGTGTGCTTCTGCCCGTTTTGGTTCGTTTTGTTTGTACATGTATGTTAAATGGGAGACTTTGGAACATGGGTCTTTAGGTCAACAGCGCACGCACGCGCGCGCACGCGCACAACAACGCGCGCATGCTCACAATTGCGCGCGCATGCTCAGAGATTTTTGTACATTTTGTTTTGCTTAAATTTTCTTTAGTGCATAAAACACTATGACATTTGATTTGAAGCGTTTAATGAGTGGTTGAAGACATTTTCTTTCAAGTTAGTGCATCTTATAGACGGTCTTGTTTGCCGGATTGAATTGACTTTGCAAGGTGGTTCATTCATTGTCATTAATTAACGTATTACAAGCAAAACTATTCCCTTATTGGGCTTTACGTGGCGTCATAAGCGCAGTCATGGTCAAGCTCGACCGGCGATTATTTGTCAACCAGTCCGGTGGTTGTGCCCGGCACCCATGGGGAAAGTTTATGTCCAGGTTACCAGGCAAAGTCCGCCAGCGGTCGACAAAAATAGTCCGGAGATCGAACTTGCCCTTTGTAATACAAAGTACGATTAATCGTGACGTCCAATGCGTGGTCGTGAAGGGTAATAATTGAACGGAAAAGTGCAATATCTACAAGCTGTGTAAAATGTCAGAGTATTAAGATTCGGTCTGAGCAGAAGGACCTGGCTAGACTAGCCTCATGGGAGGGCTTCCCTTAGAATCCCCGACATCTCTTACAGCTGGGAGCATTTTAGCTTATCAAGCCTCCAAAATGAGCTAGTTTTCCCCTCATTTATTTCCCCGATGTGCCATCCCAAGCAATAATCAACACTGAAATACCGAGGCAACGTCAACAATCCATGTTAAGAAAACATCGGAAAATCGTCCCCAGACCGTGGGTTTGGTTGTCTCAAGATAGTTTGCAAACATGGTTCGCGAACTGTGCAGATGGCAGCGTGTTGTTCTTACCGTGTGTGCGGAGAAGAAAAAACAGAGAAACGAACGGTGTTGGGAGGTGGTTATTTAAGGGTCGTGTCTTGTTCTATAAACAAGCAAACGGTCCTAGGCCTGATAGCATTTTATTTGGACAGCTCCTGACCCTAATGCGTCTCCACAATCTCAGTAATGTACTCTCTTGCTATATTCCTCGAGTGGACATCCGACATTAATTGATATACCGGCATAGTAATATGGTGGCATAGTGGCTACAGGTTATGCGATATGGTGTCTATTGTGACATGGTATAGTGACAAGACATGGTGATTTGGTGGTATTGTGACAAGTCATGGTGACATTGTGATGTAACAAGTAACAACTAACAAGACATTGTTATCTGGTAGAATAGTGATTTAAGTGTTATAAATGAGCCGTTGAAGTAACCGTTGATGTGACGACGGGGGCAGCCAAGGACGCCATGAAAGTCTGCTACTCGATCACGTTGAAGTCGCATCCTTCGCAATTCAGCACCCCAGCTGCGAGTAAGGATGATTAGCCTCCCCAAATTATTATTATTATTATTATTATTATACGTAAGGTGACATTGTGATAATGGGGAAAATTGGCTTTGTGATACGGTTGCCTAGTGACAGAATGATGTGCTTGAATTATGTCTTTGGCAAATTGCACGGTACGTCAGCCAGTACACTGAGTATTACATGTGCATGTATTTGCCAATGTCAACCACTTGTAATTTTAACAGGAGAGAGTTGTCATAACGTACGTGTATTTAGTGTCTAAATGTGTTTGTATATCTATATTCCAAGCCCACTTGCCCATATTCGATCGCATCGATCATCGTCTCGTTGTCATGGCAACTCAAAACGTGTAAACAACATCACATCTAAAATTATGATATAGAGCGAAAATGGTTGGAAATGTAAATTAATAATTATGTTTGGAGGCATGTGAGTTCCCGTCTCTTAAGTGCTTGAAGTGCTAGAGAATCACAGGATTAACAATGAGTTTTACTTTCCTAGATTACAATATTTCATTTGACAACACATTTCAGGCTCATTGAGTCTACAACATTTTGTGACAGATTTGGCAAAAGGTTTTTGAACGTGCATATAAATTGTCCGAAAATAACCGATAGGCCAGCTCTAACAAATTTTGTTTTATGATTTCTATAAATTTGTTATGACTGTCAGTCGAGCCGGTATAGAGGAATACATGATAATTGCATCAATGCATCAATGTGGATATAAATCATAAGTGCTGCATCCTACGTAAATATCAAGCCACTTGCTGCTAATTGGAGCACGGGCTTCTACGAGTCTTATTCCTCTTCTCGATCTTTCTGAATATCGCAACCATCAGCGCAGTCAGTATTTTTCTTCTTCCTCTAAACACCGCTCTCTGTGTACATAGTACACTCCGTGCTAACCCAATTATGACATCCAACGTACCGGCTGCTGTCTGTTAATCAAAAGTTTTCCTTTGGCCCAAATCCCAGCTCCGGTCGTGACATGGAAATTAATATTTGCCCTTTCTGTAGTTGAAGCAAGAGGATATGGTTGGGATTATCCTTGCGTCATAGGACGGGAACCACGCGGTTTGCATGTCAGATGAAACGAACGAATGGATATGCCTTGAAAGGCAAACGCATATTGATTGGAAACATATACACGCAACACTAATTGTACGGAAATAGCAACCGCCACTTTGAAAGTGGTTTAAAGGTAACATCATACTTTGGTGTTACCTAAACAGAAATCTTCACTGATTTACCTATAACTTATACAGGGTGTAAATGTGGTGATGGTAGAACCATACCCTTAAACGTGCTGTATTTATCCAGAAAAGAATAAAAAACCAAAGACCAAAAACAGAGTTTGATCTTAGGGAGATCAAAACTCCTGTCAATAGATTTGAAAACACAGTGAACGTTTTTCACTATATATGGGACCATGAACATTTCACAGATGACTGTTACTGTATCTTTCTTGATATTTTTGCCGATGAATCTGCATTTGTATGATTTGAAGCTTTGCATGCATAGCGGAAGTCACGTAATAAGGAAAGGTTTGCGAATAGACCATGTATAAACTCTTTTATAAATGTGTGGTTCTGAAAAGAACTTCTCATCGGTTCTCTTCAAAACTACACAAAGTCATTTAAGAGTTTATACACTCATGGTGTCTCCGAATCTGCATTTTTTTATTAGCAAAAAAACAAAGTATGAAGTTATCTTTAAAACAAGAGACATTTGAACCCACGACCCAGATCCATTGCCACTATGATTCTATACATTGCAACAGTATTGTGTTGTCCTATAGGATCCGCATCATCCCTCCCACGTGTAATCAGTACCATTTTTTTATCATCAGAGATATCCAATTCTCATTTCCTGATTTCAATTTAGATTACATGTAATAAAGATGCAGATTAGAAGGAACATACCAAACAGTGAATCCATGTAAGAGTTGTATAATAAGAACAAAGAGGCAGAACTTTGGAAGAAACTGGCTCAATTTAGAGAGATCCAAGGATTTACGGGTGTAATAGATACCGTGAAAGTCTAATACACACAGGAAATATGAAGAATCCCAGCAGTCGTTTCCATTTCTTCGATTTACATACACAATACCCGATGATGGTGACATGCGATACATCTTATCATTCCGGTAATGTCGAACAAAATTGGTAACCTGACCGTAATTGCCGTGTACCGCATTAAGGACGACGTCTTCCGATGAGTTTTATTATTTTCTTTTCATGGTATATTGGTTTTGCCATAATATTGGTTACCAATAATGGTCGTCAGGCTCGATCTTATATAATGAAAATAAAAGCACCTGAACCAACAACACAGGATTGATGGAGTAGATATTCCCTACAAACGGATCCATAAATGATCATGGTCCATTACAAAACATTCCTCTCATTTGTTCTTTCTTTAAATCGTTGCATTAAATGCATTTTCTCAGCCGTTCGATTGATTTCCATCATGCATTGAAGCTCAAATTACCCTGGGAAAACCGCCAACAATTAATTCATCCCTTGGGTTTCAACCTTCTTCTTCTTCTTCTTTTTCGTCTTCAAATTTCCCTTTGTTCAGTATTGTGTCCAAATAGCTGTTGTAACTTACACAAGTTAGATTAAAACCCCCACAATAATGAAAACTCCCAGAGTTATAATAGCGTGAACGTTAATAAAATCGTTGAAGTTAATTTTTGATAAACTGATTCCCAATAGACCTATTGCGCCACCAAGAGTTTGCAACACTTTAACCAATCATAATGTGTGGAATCTGTCGACCATCTCCAGATGCGCATTGTTTATGCAAATTCCGTGAATTGTGATTGGCCTACGCATTGAAAACTCTTGGTGGCGCACTATTGGGAGTCGCCCGTATTGCCAATTTGCAATCGGTTAAGGTCGTGTCTGAAACGGGTTTCCAGAGCTACGGCTACGTATATTGTCTTGGTGTTCCCGTGTATTCCAATGGAGCGAAGACCTAGACCTAGCTCTAGACAACAGATTCAGATGCAGCCAGAGCTACGGCTAGGTCTATTGTCTTGGTGTATCCGCGTATTTCCAATGGAGTAAAGACTTAGACCTAACTCTAGACAACAAAGTCGGATGCAGCCTGATGTTTGCTTAGTTTGTGCCTTGTTTTCCACTCGGAGTTTGCCCCAGACGGTTTGTAACTATAATTGTTATCAGTTTGCATTTCAGCGACTAGTGTGTGAGAGAGATGCTCCTTGCTAAGTGTCATCTTCGTGTGCATATCTTATTATCACTCCGTATACTTTGCATTAAGTGATATCGATTAGCTTCAATTTGATGTGTTAGGTCTTAAGTGCCTGAGAATCAGGCAGAGTTAATCGTTGTTATGACCGACCCTAACGACAATTGCTCTCCCACCTGAGAGAAAAGGTCCCCATGGTTTGAATTGTCATTTGATTTGACACTTAAACCAAGCACTTCAGTACCGATTAGGCCTATACCTATACACATTATAAAGCAATGCATGATCCTTGTGGGGATTATTTTGCTGCTTTTTATGAGCCAAACGACGAGACAGCAACGAAAGGTCTCTCCAATTACCGTTCGCCAGAGTGTCCACGAAGCCAAAAGTCACAAGGGATATTTACAGATCGCTCCGGAGATGCATTGTGTTACCTGAAATAATTGAATTTAATCACACGGTAACATAGGCTAGGCCTACACACACACGAATAACTTGCTCATTAGAGACGGAAATATCCCTAATGGATAAATCAATGCTGAGGAGTGGGATTTGAAGCTTTGCATCTAGGAAGTTACATCTGAGATAGAAGGCTTGCAGAAACACTCTTTTGAGAAGGAGTGTGGTTCTTGAAACGAACCGTGAGTGTAGACTGTAGAATGCGAAAGGTATAGCAGGGTTGCTACAATAGCGTTTAGCGCAAGCGTAAGGATAATTGATTCTTAACAACACTGAACTTGATTGTGTACGCCGATGCTTGAGATCCCGTGCAAGAATGGCAAGAAAAGAATCTGAGAGTTTGGTTTGAGACGGACATCCTTACTAGTATTATAGAGGGCTTTCACTCTACAGTACCTTTTACACGTGTCCAATTCCGTGTAAGCTCTAAAAAAAAAAAATTAAACACGGGTCAATCATGCTATGCGTTCACACTATAACCAAAACAAAGTGCGGTGTTGTCCAGTTCTACATCAATCCAATAAAACAAATAACATCAAAGACACATTTAACGAAACTTTCATAAACACTGGTTTCTGAAGGGGATCAAAATAATTCAAATTTTAGATACAAAATGACATAACGTTAAACTAAATTACATTAGTCCAATATAACATCAAAGACATGGGTCAACCGTTCTCAACACCTCCTCCGAAGCAGGGCTGGTTTCAGCTTTCAAAACTCGGCGAGTCGTCATTGGTCAACCCACCTCATGAGCAGGGTTAGTTTCAATACGGGCCTAGCTAGCGCTTTACACGGGTCTACATCGTGTTCAAAATCCCACAGTTTAAACTGAGATCGGTCACCTTTTCCCGCTAGATTGTTGGCAATTTGGCCCACGCGTCTACCTTCATCCATGCACGCCATCACAAACCCATAGCAATCCCTCTTCATCGAAGCTTTCATCGCCGCTGAACATTCAGACAATCTGTGCCGCAGACCCAGGCTCAAGCTGGGCAAGCATCAATTTGTTTACATCATTATTTAAGGAGGAAAAAGGTAGAAAAACAATCAGGATCGATCGGTGCATGTTCCTCCTCTCCGTTTTCCTTCTTATTAAGAAGTAATTGCCCTCTTTCATATCTTGCCAGGCCGTGCTTGTCACAAGAAGGAAAAATGCGATCACCTAATAACATTACCCTATATTCAACCAGAGGTTTCCTTGAGCTGTACTTTTTTTGGTCTGGTGTGTCTACGTCAACTCGATCTTTCCAGACCTCGTCTTGGTTTGTTGACCGTACATTCCTCTTCAGATGTACTCATAGCGCTCTCATGAAACCTTTCATGAGACGTCTTGAAGCTAACATGGGGTACATTTTGCCAGTTGTGAGGTTGCTGATTTCATTCGGGGGAAAACAAACAGTAACAATTTATTGTCCATCAGAGGAAGGATGGTATTGAAGTAGTATCAATGCCGTTCTCATGATACGTACGCCCGTGTCAACCACCGTAATGCAACTACTGCCTGGAGCAGAAATAACCGTCATTTGTGTCTGCACGGACCAATGTCCTCTCTGAGGGAGCCTGGTGCAGGAGAACTCAGCCCAGATCAGGCTGCGTGTGCACGAACGCGGTGCCAGGTTCTGAAGGAGTAGTCCCGAGCACCTTAGTGGCACCTCAGTACAAATTACCCCGCATTATGCTATCTGAAGCCTGAGGGGTAACCCGCAGGTTGGATAATGTAGCAGGTTATAATCGGACAGCGATGCATTTTGTTCCTGTACGCCTACACATCCTTCAAAGGACGTACAGTATTTTCGTGTTTGCATTTGACAGCATCGGTCTATTTTTACACCGTGTTTATTTCCGTTTCTACCGTGCCAGACGCTTCCAGGGAATGTGACAGTGCTTGAAAGCTGACCACGTGCTCTGTTTTGCCCGCCTCTTGGCGTTTATAACATCCAGCTTGAGAGAAGTGTTTGAGAAGCACTCCATCTCACCACGGGTCTTGCAAGGTGACATTCCCTGGACATTGGCTCTCTGCCTCAGCCACCAACAAACAAAATAGCTTGTCCAACTGAGTAAACGAGCCGGGGAAATGTTGTTCGTGTGATATCAGGTTGTTTTATGATTCATGAAAAATCTTCCTGGGAGCGGATGTCCGGAGTGGTGTCCTCTTGTTGCTTCCGTGCTTTTAGGCGACTGGTTTAATGGGAGACTTTTGAGACGTCGACTGAAGTCTCTTTTTGCTATCTCTGAGCATGCGCGCGCAATTGTGAGCATGCGCGCGTTGTTGTGCGCGTGCGTGCGCGTGCGCTGTTGACTTGAAGACCGATGCTCCAAAGTCTCCTATTGACACTATAGAGACCTCTAAAGGTGTTGGTTTTTGACGTTTGAGTGTTTGATACTTAAAGTGTCTTCTGGGAAGAACCTTTCTCTTTCTCAACATCCTTGATGTTTTCCTTCTGCAGCAGATTGTCCCATCTGTGTTCACTTGTTCATTGCTTTGCCCCGTTCGGAACGAGGTCAAGGGAGAGCCTAAAAAAAAACTCGGAAACGCAAACAGGCTGTTTCTGTATGTTTGGTCCTATGGGGTACCTAAACAATGGGAACAATATTGTGCCCTCCAATGAATTTCGTGTAGGCCTAGTAAGACAATGGAAGTTTTTAGAGCAATGGAACAAAAGGGAAAACAATGAAAGTAGCCATTAAGTGTGCATCCGTAAGGATACACGTTCTCACTTATTATACACACACCAATTCACGTTCCAAGGGAGAACGGATAGCGTGTAAATATGTCCTTCTCATCAGAGAGTTCTATGCCAACACTCGATACCACTTGAATTCAGAAAGATTATTTCCCGAAAATTGCACTTAACTATCTGTTCACCCATCACTCCGTATTCCTCCAATCCTTTTGTGCTCATACTACCCAAGGTTCGACCAGCTGAAATATGCCACACCATGGTAGCCACTAGGAGCATGGCTTCCTGTCCACAACTGGAACGGTCGTTGGGAACATTTCCCACTCTTGAAATGAACAGCAGCCGTTGCTCAAGGGAATGCCTCGGATTGAACACGCCGTGTTACCAGCGGGTGGCATGGACCGCCCTAAAGTCACGGGTACAGTTCTGAGGTTTTCAAACCTGCCCAGCCCCTCCTCATCCCCCGTACTCATCGATCGTAATCATGTCATCTCTGTTGATGCAACAAACACAACCTCGTATCCAGCTGAATATACTCGTCTTGTAACCAGATATTTTCCTATAAGCGTATAAATACACTGATAAATATTAGCATTTTCTGTCGTTCGTGGGACGCTATATTCTTGGGGTTTTTTTTAATGAAAGAATTTGATGTTTGTACAGGGCCTCCCTAAGCACATCATCCAAAGGACTTGTTATATCTTGCCGATGGTGGTACCGGCTCATTTACTGTGGAGGAATTCACGGTCTAGCGGGCAGAGAGCTTCGTCTGGCCGGCTTTTGGCTTCCTGCAATAAACAACCGACTCGGTAGAACCATGCACGTGGCCCAAGGGAATCATTTGGTAAAAAGTGATGCCATTCGCGCGTAGTTTTAAGGGAGAGTCTGCCACGATGGTGGTTTTAGTGTTTGATGCTGATTTTATCGGTTGTTTTGTGATTTTGCTAAAGGGTATATACTCTATTTCTCGAAGACTTTGGAATGGTTTATTCATGTAAAGCATTAAAAAAAATCTCCAGCCATTTAGGTACCATATTTACTCCGTATGACGAGAAAAGCAATGAATGACGTAGCTTTTCTCATTAATCTCAAGGACGCAAGCGCCACGATCACCATGCCCGGGCTAGAAACGCACATCAGTCCGGGATATCCGTGGGCACACCAAATCATTTGGCCTTGTCAAACCAACAAGTTAATTCTCAGAAAACAGAAATTTTGAGACAGATTCGGAAGTGCGAGTTAAAGGTCCCGTTCAGTCCGATTCGAGATTTCTTCCTGCGAAGTGTCACATATGACGTCATAAATTCACAGCAGTCGGAACAACTCCCACGTGTTTAATACGTTATGTGAATCGGTTTGCGGAAACACCATGTAAGAATCGTTCGTACTTTCGCACTTCTATTTCGTTCGCACTTCTCGTATAAGGTCTCAACGTTTCGACTATAGCCTGCTCTAGTCCTCATCAGGAAACCAAGTTTGTTGCGGATGGCCAGTTGTGACGTCAATTTCGCTTGTTATAGCGAAGTAAGCGTGCTTTATCCCGAATAATCTTGCCGACTCAACAAACCATTTGGCATTGGTGCTATTGAAAAGCGGATCAATTTTCCGACAGAGGGATCGTCAACAATGGGAGCATTTGGGTTCGTTACCGCCAGCCCCTTTAAGCCTGGCTAAAACCTCTTACGAATCGCGTAGGGAAGCTTAATGCAACGTCATGAACTCGTATGAAGTATCACTTTACAAGTTGGGATGTTTTCAGCTTCTTTCAAACATTTACTGCGCATATCCGGTTGTGTGACGTCAGTAAATTTCGCTTCTCAGGAAACGTTCGTATCCTGAATAATCTTGTTCGTATCGGATCACAGAAATGCCACTGAAACGGTGTTACCTCAATATGGCGAACACCATTTGCATGTAGTCTTGACATCCAGTCGTATTTGCATGTTGACATAGACCACTTGCGCAACAGAGCGTTTAAAACCCTACGAGAAAAAACGCGCGCTGTTTAGTGATTGTAGCTGGTGTGTGCGGACTTTAATAGCGGGGAAATTTTCGACACAGGCCCCCAAAACAAATGCAGACGCATCTGTGTTTATTCTGAGACGGAACTCGGTCCGTTTCCGTTCGGGGACGGACGGAGCTGAATCTGATTCAATTGTGGCAATTTTGATTCGATTAGGAGTTGCCACAGATGATCAACATACCTGCTGCTCAAACGAAGAGCTTGTTTTATTTTTATTCAATTTGGCTCACAAATTGCCCTGAAGTGCTCGTACTTGTCTTTCAATCACGACATATTTACCCAATTTTTTTTTCTAAGGAGGTCTGTAGGATACATTGAGAAGAGAGGAACTCATTTTTTTTTTTTTTTCTTCCTCTCTTTAGATCCACCGCTAATGTATATTGATGAGGTTCGGTTTACGGATTCCGTACATTATAAAGACTATATCCCTTCTCGGACAAATCGGATATAATAATAAACCGGATGGTCTGTGTCTACTGTCTAAATCCCTCTTGAATGGACTATCATCATGCCCGATATTGGAGCGTTCATGGCCGAGCATTATTATCAGCCCCATCCAATGTAAATTAGTAGCTCCTCTAGAAGATTGGGCCTATAGTCCAATGCTACAAACTGCTTATCAACCAAATATAACCACCTGATGATGACTAGAGCAGGCTAGTCGAAACGTTGAGACCTTACGAGATGTGCGAACGAAAAAAAAGTGCAAAAGTACGAACCATTCTTACATGGTGTTTCCGCAAACCGATCCATATGCCAATTATAACCTGCATTATGAATTTCATAATGGAGTCAGCGGTCTCTCTTTTTCATGTCATTTTGTCTTAGTCGTTGCGAGCCTTTAATGAATATTCGAGATCAGTGTCTACAGCTCAGCTTAAAACAGGTTGAACGATTAGCTTTGGGTACGGAAATGCACACTCAATATGGTAATTAAGGCAGGTATACAAAATATGAAAATCGCCAGAGGTTTATCCTGGTCGATATAAACTGTGGGATTGTGATTGGTGGTATTTGCTATTACTGCTCGTAGGACGCTCAAGGTTTGACTTTGATTCTACTTGTGACTTGCTGGAGCAAATTCAAACCGAATTGCCCAAATCTGTAATAGGCAACTGCGCAGATTACTTATTGGTACATTTGAATGTTTTTGCAGGGGGTAAATTCACAGTTTCAAGATGTGTTGATGCTTCAAGCGAAACATGTTCAAGAGGTGGAGAAACTCACATCCAAGTTGCTGTAATTTATCATTCATGCATTCGGTTTATAGACTGCACATTGTACCACCCCAAGCAATTCTGCATATAATGCTGGGATGTGCTGACTAGACGTAGTGGCTACCTATTTAATTCACCTTTTTTAAAGAACTATTTTCCCCTCGCCGTGAATTTGTATTTTTTAAATCCAGGAGATATATCTTAAAGAGACTCAGTCAACATTGGTTCAGCTTGAATTGGCTTTTCATACTGTTTAATTTAATATTTCAAGTGGTTCCAATTGTTATGCGATTGCTGAGAATGTGTTCCAAGAAATAATCATTGCGCGGCGCGGCCGATCCGAGACTTATAAAATTGATTTTCTGTTTGTACCTGAACCGTATGCTGCGTGCTGATTGGTTGATGAGTGATGCCTGCTCATGAATACTCATGAGATATCATAATATGCAATCCACCGATGGCTAAGTGGGTTTAGAGTGAAAAAATTGGGTCAAGGAAATCTCGAAGCTGTGTACTCGGAGCGTGTACAGCGAGAAATAATCATCCTTAACATAGAAAAAAGTCGGTCAGTATATTAAGGCCGCTGAGGTCATCGGCAGGTATACCGCACGAGTCTAAAGAAGCGGCTTCGGTATCTGGCTAGTGGCTAGCCATAGGTACGCGTGGGATTGTAAGCCACAGCTGTATATATTCGGGGACACGATCTTATAAAGGTCAATACTGTATATTGATTTCACGGATCAAGTTTGTTCAGTGAGATTGGTGCGAAGGCTGGCGTGCGCCCAGGCAGGCAGGCTCGAGTCTGTCAACGTGTACTTCGTTTTGCTGGTCTCTGCTCGAAAACAAAATAATTCTACCGGGAACGTGCACCGGCCCGCTTTAATACCAGCCCCGGCATATGTTCCAGTTACGTCAACATTCGGCTAAGATGCCCACCAAATCAAGCCAGGGATTTGGGTCGGATCAGCCAAGAAGCCACGGTGGTATTATACAAGTGGCACACAGCTGAGCTTGCCATAGCCACAGGGATCGTCCATGGCATCTGTTGACATAATACTCCAACCAAAACATGTGCGAATGAACATTATCTAGACTTCAAGCTACCATTAATCATTATGTAGATCGTTATTATGGAATTATTCTGCATGTGCAAGCATTGCCTCTGTAAATCCGTTAAGTAATATGGAAGAAATTCATAAGGAACACACTTCCATATACACTGACGTCAGGCAATGCTAGTTTGAAAAACAAGACAAGTTAATGAAGTTGGAAGATATTGATCAATATGATTGCAACTGTCTTTATATAAACACATCTTCTGTCAATACTTGAACAAGAGGTGTTATGAAGGTGATATGGCATGAAGTAGGGATGACTTAGTACATGTACATGTATACACAAACCCATGAAGCAAATGTTTAGAGAATACACTGCAAATGATCACAATGTTCTTTCAATACAAGTTGTAGTTTGTGTAAGATAATTATCTTGTGGTGTGGTGTTATGTTCTGGTTGTAATCATTGCTTGATATAATTCCCACAGCAGCTCCCCTCCAAGCATAGCTTGTCCCTTCATCTTTTCACATGATGCGAATGAATGCCAACGAAGTCTCATACTTTCTCGATTGTATTATGTTTGTCCCTCCCGCACGCGAATTAATTCGACCGCGCACCCAGCTCCCCCACAAGGTTTCCTCCTCACCACACGCAGGATAACAACCTCGGGCCTATGCTGTACGCCCCATATTTCGCCAGTGTTACAGGCACGTGTACGATAGAATGACAGAATGTCCTGACTTCGAGGTAGTTGCGAGGCGAGATTTGGAAAAACACGATTGAGACAACTGAATCCCACGTAATACAGGCTTACTCCTAACAAAACCGTGACATTTAATTGAAAGCCTGCAGTTGATTATATTATATCCCATATAAATGACTTAGGAATTTGCTCTTCTTATTCCACCTAGGCCTAAATGCCCATATAGGCTTTAATGAAATCAAAATGTGAACAGTATTTCCCAATGGATTTTGTTTTGAAGTTCGAGATTGTGCGTGGTATTTATGTATTATTGGTTAAAGGTAGTATCACACTTTGTTTTTTGTCAAAGAAATACAGATAAGTGGGCGAAGAAATCAAGACAGATATAGTAACAGTCATCTGTGAAAATTTCAGTCCCAAACGGTGCCCACTTTTTGAGAAAACAGTGAAAAACAGCCACAATATTTCTTAAGTCTTTTCTCTTTTATTTTTGATCTTTTAAAAGATCAAAAATAATTTCGGTCGTTGTTTTACAAATATTTGGATAAATACACCATTTCAGACGGAAAAAAAATTAACGGTTTGTTTCTACCACCTCTATCCTCATACCCTGTAAGTTATACGTAAATCTGTGAACATTTCTGTTTTGGTTCTTTATCAAAGTAGGATACTCCCTTTAAGTAACATAAGTTTGCGGAATGCCACTTTTTAACGGCAGGGGGCGCGCAGCATCCTTAAAATTTCTCCACGCCCTCATCATTTCGCTACCTAATACAGAATGTGATTTCACAGTTCATCTTCCAAATTATCCTTAATATCCAAAGTTCGGAGTGTTGTTTCTTCCTGTAATTACCGCCCGACGTCAAGCACATGGTGACATTTAAATGTCAAAATCATCTTCACAACAAAATATTGAAGTGATAAATCGTTGATTTTTTTAGTTTTGTAACCGGTGAACAGAATTGTACGTGGGCGTATCAAATCAGTATCTGTCTGATTGCTTCAAACTCGTACGTCATGTCCAATGCAATAATATTTACCGCTGTCTCATCATGTAATTCTACCATGGAGCTAGGAACAATATTAAGCTTACACTCCACGTATATTGCCGCCTACAACAAGTGGTCGGCCTTTGCAGACACTGTTGCCAGGGTCAAATGTTTGAGGAGGCTCATGACTCGGTGTGGCGATTTTTCAAGGGGCACTGGGGACAATGAAGTGAACATCGGTTGACAATTCTTTAAAAGTCAAGATTTCAAGGGGGACAGACATCTAGTGGGGGAACGTCCCCCATGGTCACGCCTCTGTTATTTCAACAATATACCACATTTGGATATCCGTTAAATTTCACAGTATTGAGGGGCGCTGAGTGTCTGTTGCAAGTTTAATGACAGTCGGTAAAAGTCAGTTCAAGGGCCTGTTTGTTTATAAATGCACGGGATCTCAGATTTGTGGATCCACGACCTACGCAGGGTACGCTAAAATGGGATCCGGATCAGGAAGATTCGTGATCTTGTGCGTTAAACAAACAGGTCCCAAATGTACACTGAAACGCTGAACATGTCGTTCTATAGGAAGCGTTGAAATTCTTTATAGTATACACACTTAACGATGTCATGTTGTTTTTGATTGGCTTCTCACAACTTCACTGGTCCCAATAATGATATCCATTGTGTACTCGCACTCCAACCGGTACCCCGTACCCGTACAAAATATGGCTTTTATTGTCAACAAACGTTTGTTCAACACGTCATTGTATTCATCGTACGGTTTGGTAACCGTCATTTGAGAAATTTGTTTTAGCATATAAATATTTCCTTTTTGTTTGAAGAAGACACGCGACGAAGAGAAGTATTTTCTACCAGTAACTGAAAGTTTCATTCCATACGACTGTCTAATATTGTCGTTTTCATTTTGTTTGTACAATTCCCCTGTAGCAAACCAGGGCAATTCGCGGAAAATTACCGCGGACCGTGTTCCATAATTGAAAGGTCCGCCCTGAGCCCTTCCATTCTGAGACGACAAACATTAAGCCAATCTCTGGATCAAAAGTCAGAGGAGATTTACGTCAAATCAGGTTACACTGGGCGAAAAAGGTTGAACAGATACAGGTGATATATCACCTGTTTCATAAGAAGTAAGCCCCGTGTATTGATTGCGCCCCGGGACACCTGTAGCCAGTTGAGCCCTCGGGGGTCTGTTGCTATGGACAGCCTCGTCCAAAATGAATAATAGCTCGGTTTCGAATATAGCCCCTGTATTGGATTACATACACGAGAGGTATCTCTTTTGACCAGTAACTCGAATTAAGATACAAGAGATAAGTGCAGGTATCATGCGATGAATTCAATCAAGAAAGTCTTGATCGAGCTGGTATACTGTCCAGTGAGGCAGTGAAACATGATCTCCGTTGACGATTGCTCAATTTCCGTTTCCTTGAAGTGGAACCTTCCTACATCAATCACAGCCGATATTCTTGATTGGTGTTCAGGTGCACAGCTTAACTATTGCATTATATTAAAACCAACAAAGATTTGCCCGTAATGGCTATTTATCCGGCAGCCGGTACCTTTATATTGAAGTTCGTCCCGCCATATTTGGCCGAATTTATTTGAAAAGCGATTTCAAAAGCCAAGAGGAATTACTTCGTTTATTATCTAGTCTGGAAATCCCGAAGACAAAATGCTGTAAACATCTTCATGCATTAACAGCGTCCTCTTTCGTTACGTTTTAATTCGTTCGCCTTTAAAATTAAAAATTTATTAAAATTCAGGTTTTGAGACCTCAATTATAGACTTCAATTAATTAGCATTTGATTACTTGTATGGGTCGTAATTATTACAGCTTAGTTGTATATTCAAGTTCTTGATCAAAAATCAAAGAATGTCGCCGCTTGAAAAAAAAAAAACCTTGCCAAAAACAGCAGCATATGCCTTTAAATATACGGTCCCTTGTTATTTACTTTTTGCCAGGAAATTTTCGAGTGAATCGAGATCAATAAAATTTGCCTGGTTACCGACCCTGTCCGCAGGCTCAATAAGTGGCGCGGAGTGTTGCTTGTCGTACACTTTATCACTGCTAGTGGCTCTCTGTCATAATCGCCGCTATCACCCCGATCTGCCTCCATCGGCCCATCACTGACAACTCCCTGTCATTTCCAGGCTTCCCATGCGCCCACATTTCGCCTGATTTCCAAGGCCAAGAATATTCCTGAGGACATTTGAGAGTCGCCCTGCTATTAAGACATCACAGTCGCTTCGTAGAATCAGCCATTTCAGAAGTCTTTCCTCTGATACATCCTCCAGGAACATTTATTAACGGTTGGCTAGTAATCATATTAATTTGTCTTATCCTTATCTGAATGAGAGAACGGCTATTTTGAAAATTAATATTATTTTTTTTTTCACATTGCATATTTCGCACAGTTGACGATTATCTTTGATTAAACTGTGCAGGCATTCTATATTTGTGGCACGGAAGATTGCCTTTGGGCTGACATACAACCTGCCGCGTTATTAATTAAGCCAACTCGGGTAGAGAGAAAGAGAACGCAGTCCCAATCTTACTGTACGGCACCAGCTATTGTGATTTTCTGCAAAATTTGTATTTTCTTTATCGCGTGCATTCTGTTGTTATAGCAACTTAATTACATTTAACAGGAAAAGATTGATTAGATTAAATTCCTGATTACATTATGGTCCTACTCGGTCTATACTGAGGATACTTTACATTGTTGACAAAATATTTCGACATTTAAAGTGTCTAGCATGCCGGCCTTTCTGAACAAACGCCAGGCAAAATAAAATGTTAGTTCTTTCTAGTCATTTATTTTATTTTATTTCATTGGATGTCAAAAGTTATATATTGCCCCCCGTGGACAACAGCCTATGTAGAATGTGCCAAATTAAAACAAAAAGAAGATAGCATAATCATTCAAATTTAAAAAGCAAAGGAATTGAAAAGCAAAGTATTTCTCTTTATTCAATGTTAGTTTCGTAATGAATTCACGACAAATAATTTTTCTTCATGGAATTAATTGATTCATTTAATGAAATTCATTACCAATTTGTTTTGCATTTTCCATGTCATTATTCTTCATGATCCCTTATAAGTTATAACGACTGGTGCATGAGAGGTATTTTATTACATACAGCACCGACGCCAAATGCAATAGAAAAAACCCATGGGATGGGTTCACAGTTATTTTCATTTTGTAACATTATCTCACTTAGATTCTTTCATACCCGTATGAGCCTTTGACTCAGACTCACATTAATATCTGATGAAAGAGAAATGAAGTATAACATTTCCATGGAGCAAATCGAGCATGCGCTTGATCACTTCCCAAGGACCCTGGATGACTTCTCGCCAAACCCATTGAGACCGTCTCAATTCACCTAATACAGATCCGGCCAGTATTTGTATAATATGAAAGTTGATATTTGGGACCTTTTTGTCTCCTGACAAAAGAACTTCGACTGGATACGGGTAATAAAAGCCTATTTGACGGTGGTGCTCTCCGGAGCAAGATGGGAAAATCCCCGGGAGATCGTATGTAAATTGTCAGTGCTATCCTGCATCGATATTGTCATTTACAGCGAGGGGTTCAACGTGCCTTTAACGCCCATTTGGCGATTGATAGGGCTGGCTTCCTGCTCAGCTCCGTCTATACACGGTAAATCTTCCTCTCTGTATTACACTCGACAGCGTACTCCCTGTGAATTCATAAGGGCCTACTCGACACTGTCAAGTGCGGCTAAGCACTTGTTGGCGACAGTGCATAACTGCTTCCATTCAAGTCACATCGTGCATTCCCAGAGGGGGGCATCTCTTTTGTCTTTAGTCTACCACGTTGTTTTTCCTGTTCCTCCTTGTCGTGCAGTATTATCTGTGCCCTTTCTTTACTGACCTTGTTCGTGAGCTTTGGTGAGACCTACTTAGTATTTCATGCTGGTTTTATTATTTATCAACGGGGCATCTCAGCTGTCCGAAATTCGGTGCCAATATTGCAGGCATTTCATTTACCGACACTTTCTCCAAATTTGAACAAGTCCCCTTTTTTCCCCGACGGTTCGGTCCTGTTTGCTGTCCCATCGCGATTGCTATATATACCCCCCTTAAAAGGCGCTGGACTTATCGATCTAAGTAGAGCGAGCATGTTTCACATCAAATGTGACTACTTAGTCTACTGGTGTGGATGAAATGGTGCGTCTGACCGGCTTGTGCGCTCTGTCGCACTTATAAAGTCACTGATACCGATCAGGCGTGGATGAAGGACACACCTAATTCATTCTTGTTGTTTCTCTTGTCATCTTCTCCCTTCCAGGGTGTGCCTCTGCCTCCGTCTGATTTAACGGCCACCTCTCCCATATCTACCGGGGACCTGACTGCATCCCCTACCGTCTACGGCACTGAGGAGACGGTCACGGAGCTGGCCACGTCCTGGGAAGACGGAACGGCAGGTGCCGGAGATTTCGGTGGTGACGGTGCCTTCTTTGATTTCAACATGGACTCGCTACAGGCTTACCTGTGCGATATAAAATACATGGAACAGGCAAGAGAACTTCGTGAAACAGGTAAGATACTCTAACTTAGCTTCAACAATTAATACAATTTCTGCTTATGAGATTTTTGTTTAAGATATTGCTAATTATGAACTAAGCTACTTTAGATAAATGTTCGGGACTTAATGTGTTATCGCAAAACAGGTAGCGGTCCATTGATTGGGAACTACCGATGTTTGTTTCATGAACGCGCCCTTGTTCCAATGAGTGTTCCAGTTGGGAAAACAAAACTATCACCGTGTCCCAAGCAAGAAGCCCTTGCGTAGAACATACAATTCTCACCGAGGATATAAACACTGGATGTATGGTTTGTGCAACAGGTCTGGGCCTTTGCAGGGGATGAGGGTAGAAACTAAAAGCCAATGAGAACAGGAAAACTCGCATGTTTCGGATATGAATTTTCCAAAAACGGTATAAAAGTACAGAGTGAAATGGTGACGTTTGCAAGGCGTTATTAAATCATCGACCCATTCCAGTCAAACAGCCGAGTTTTACTGATTTTGTTAGTCATTTTACCAATTGGGCCTACGTAAAAATGCAATGAAAATCTTATACGGACACAAGACAATGTATTATATATACATGAACAAAGTAGGTAAAGCAATAATCAGTAAATGCGGCCAAAAGCACAAAGGAATAATCGATTACAAGAATTTTACGAAGATGCTTATAGTCTTATAACAGTATGATACTCTATTGTCTATGTATACTTTCATGATATTGTGCATGCGTCTAATGATACAGTGCATTTTAGTCCTATCACAGATGCATCATTGAGATATCATTGGTGATTATTAGGCAGATAGATAGTCTGCGGCATTGTTCCCCCTTAGAACGATGTAACCAACTGGGAACGTTCTCATTGGGAACCTCGGACATTTACATAATTGAAACGCAACCCGTTCCCGGTAAAAACGCTGCTTGAATACCCAGTGTTTAAGAAAATCACCAAGGTTTTATTGCTTTGTTTTCCGGTTTCATACGCTGTCATTATATCAATTTTCAGTTCTATACACAAGAATCCTCTTCATGTTATATTTGTGTTAATGTTTTAGATTTATGTTTAAGATTTAGTTTTTCGGTGGCTGAATGGTACTATCTATAATTATATCTATATGAATAATAACAGTACCATCTTTGACTATCACATAACCGCCATGAATTGTATATTGCATGGCTATTTAGGTATAGGATTTCCTTTATGAAGCAACAGGGGGCGTCTGCTCTTTGTTATTCGACTTCCGCGAGCGACGCCTTGGGCAGATAATGTGTCAATGTTTTTGTTCTCGCATTCTGCCCCCAAAAAGTAAGAGAAAAAAAAAGGAATTGGTTACCCATGCAGAATGCTGCCGTGCTATATCTGTGTTTAACCGTCTTTCTGAGGTAGATATAGAGCCAATGGAGACTGCAAAACATATTTTCCTCGCCCGGGAAGACTATTTCAGCCGTGCAAAACACATTTCCAATTTTCTTACGAATGAAATTTGATGCATCTCTCTTTTTAGACTTCTTTTTTGAGAATGAGAGTAGGATGATTGTGGTCAGAAACGCATTGATATTATGGATTTGAATGGAGAGGTATTGTGATCGAGGAAAGATGATGCACTTATCACAGCTTAAATACTTTCGTATTTATGAAACCTAAAAAGCTGTAGAGCTTTAGATCTTGAAGTAATCCTGCCGAATTGCTATGGTTACCGATCGTGCCAGCCATCGAAATGTTTCCCTAATTTCCGATGTCTCCCAAATGTTAACTTTCAGACGCTGAACTGTCTCAACTAATACAATATTTGTAAAACAAATTACATGAAACATAAATATAATTATGCTTGTTGATTAATCATTGTCATCGAGTTGCCTTTCCTGGAGCCGATTTCATGAAGCTGTTGAGTGCAAACAAAATGCTTAGCACAAAATGTCTTGCTGAATGAAACAAACAACCATTAGAAATTCCATTGGATATTTATGGTCAGAGAACAACAGCCAAAGAACAAACATAAATGATACACAACACATGGACATTTGGTTGTTAATCCTGTTTTTGTTTTTATTAAGGCAGAAATTTCATGGTTAGCAAATTTTGTGCTAAGCAGGACAGTAAAATTGGCCCGCGGTGTTTAAGTTTTTGTCTGTTGGTTTTGTTTAATTTTTGTATATGTGGGTTTCTGTGTGTTGTTCCATATTCAAGCTGAAATAGTGCGGATAGATACGTTCACAGTGATACGTTTTGACAATATGAACGTGGCTTGGTGATGGCTTCATCCCATGTCAGAATTGCAGGTCTTGTTTTATCATGTAGAACGATCAGGCTGCAAGGCACGCAGTGCAATCGTTCATTTCCCCCTGCAAGAAAATGAATAATTCACTGATTATTCATTGGCGGATGAAGTTCATCATTAAGTGGTTCTAAATTGTGCCGTTTAGTCACCGCAAGGTAACATCACTCCCGCCCCTGCCCGGCCCGTCAAAGAAGGATTAGACTACCGGTGTATCATCTGTTCAGTCCACCCATCGGTCATATTTACGGAACCATTCAGGCCATTTAGGTTCTTATATTCAAGGGTTGTAAAATTGATCATAATTGACCTAATTAAATTTCCTGCTGCCCTGATCGCTTCTTTGGTGAGACAACGTTCCTCATCAGTCTCTTTCTTAGCTTGTGTATGTAGTTCCTCTCCTCTTAGGGGCATCGTAATATTGCAGGCAAACCCCACCGCCGGCCATGAACTTGCAACGTGTCCCCCATCCGTGAGGGGCTTTTTAGCGCCAAAATGCAAAACTCCCGCGTTTTTCTTTTTCTTTCTAAGTTAATTTTTTTTTTCGTAAACGGCGCTCGGGTTCATCGGCTCGTGAAGGCTGGGAATGTTTTTTTCAGCCGTTCGTCAGGGATGCCTGTTCTTGATGCAGTAATGGGGGAGCGGTGTCCCAACAAGAGGCGGTGGGGGCTACATCTTAAAGGGGGGATGGTATATCTAGTACAAGGTGCATGTGCTTTTATTAGATTGTGTCTGATACACGGCGTTTCTGTAATATCAACAACATGAGCAACCCCAGGCATGACATGGATCTCACCATGCTGAACAATTCTGAAAAATGGAGAAGAAAATAGAAATATAAGTGCATTTTTGATGTGTACCCTTGGGCGCAGATAAACCAAATTCAGCAAGTTACGTGTGGATCAAGCATGAATGTAACCTAAGATGCGAACAAAATCAGGGAATGTTTAGACGAGAATTATCGAACTTGTTAGCTATTTCTTTATCAAAACGAAACCTTTATAGGCCTATGCAAATTAGGCTTGCCCTTCATCGACGTGGATGAGCACTGTATACTCAGTGCTTGTGAGTGCATGTGAAAAAAGTATACAGTGCTCATCCACGTCGGTGAAGGGCAAATCATTGAAAATTCATGAAACCGAAACCTTGTTCATCATTTTTTCAGCTGTGGTCGTTTTACTGAATTCATGGACTCAGACATCGGCTAATTAACTAACCTGTAAACTAACTGTAAAGCTTCATGCATTATTTGCACTTGCTGCCTGACTTGAAAAAAAAACTTCCCGATGGACCGGTCTTGAGCTGCCACTTCTGCATCTTCAACTGACCACCCAGTGTCTAGGAGTGAGAGATCTCTTTCTGACATCGGCTAATATTGACCTAATACCTGAATGATATGAAGAGTATAACGACAAGTTTTGATCGTCCTCAATACAAAATTTGTCATCGCTTGAATGCACGTGTTTCATAATGACGTTATTTCATTTTAGTCCTCCGTCGCCTCTCATGCATCATTGCATGGAAGTCACGCCTCGTTTGCACCATACTGAAATCATTTTCACAAGACATTTATATAGGAATGACCTGGATACTAGACGGCAATGCCATTGTGTTCGTGTGACTTTAAGTATCTAAAATACGTGTAGCATTATGATGTATTACTTCAATAGGTGGATATCCATCCATACCTGTATACATCATTGCCTTGTGTAGAAGGAAACCCAAGTACATTCCCACGTGTTCATTCAAGTACACGGTAAAACCTAACATTTTATGAGCCTATACTTAACTGAGTGCGGTAATGCAAGGAAAATGAGGTTACATTGAATGATTTTTATGAATAAAGTTTCTCAGTGACTTTTGTCAAAATAGATCGATGCATTTTGTTTCCAAAAAAAAAATTCAGTGAGACTACCATCTGTTCTTGTTTTGTGCCGAGTTTTCAATAATAATAATGATAAAGGACATTTATATTGCGCAGGTACTATACCAATGTACTCTAATGCAAATTACAAAAAACTAATTAGCATTGAATAAATAGGTCTTTAACCTGATCGTGATTACAATTTAATGGTAAATTAGCGACGTGTGAATTTGCAACGTTGTGGACTTGTTGTTGATATATTAGGTACGGACATACATGGGCAATGGGGAGAACATACCAGCAAGTTGATCCACAATAACAGATTCTTTCCGCTCGGTCTATTCACCTGTCGTTGACAATCAATCAATTATGAGACCCATGGATTATCTTCTTGATGTATTAAACAGAAGCACGACACAGATTGGAATCAAATGAGAATAATTATTAATCTCATGTTTCCCCCATTCACGTATCATGTTCACCTGGTATCCATTTATCATCATGTATACGACCAATGTCTTATTAATTCACGCACCAATAATTCCTTCAAAATGAGACCAGAGTAAGTGGAGCGTGACTTGAACCATGTCTTCTACGGATTTCTGGAATATATAACTGTAATTCGGAGGTTACAGGTTCTTATCCAGCTCAAGTCAGTTAATTTCGGTGCTGTCACCCCTGAATTTGCATAACATTTATCAAATTAATTTCCCTTTTTCCTGATTGATAAATTTGAAGTTGTAATGAAGTTGACAATTCCGATACATCATTGTCGTGGTGGACGTATGAATAAAACTAAGCACATCCTATTTGTCCATTGAAAAAGTGAGACTCAGCAAAGAAAAAAATGACTGGAGCGGGAATCGAACCTGTAGTCGAAACATTAATCCATGGATTAATGTTTCGACTGCAGTCTGTTTCCCCTGAGATTATTATAAATATGATGATTATGTAAAACATTACTTCGACAGTACTAAAACATTATTACAGACTATTATAACAAACTGAAAGGTCATAAACAATGTTTCTTTCTTTATTTTGTGTTTTTGGTAACCTTTGTTTCTGTATCTTCTTATTGTCTTTTCTCTGACAATCTGTAGGGTTACCAGTGTGCAACACATCGTATGATAGCGTACTGTGCTGGCCACCAACGCTGGGCGGGCAGAATACCAGTCTACCCTGTCCCCGTTTCAACTCCACATGTAAGTAACATTCCAGACCAACTTCTTGAATACAGGCAATTCCAAGTAGAGCGCCACCAAGAGTTTGTAACGCGTTGGCCAATCACAATGCAGAGAATCGGTCGACCCTTTCCACGAGACGCGCATTGGGTCGACAAATTCCGTGAATTGTGATTGGCCAATGGGTCGCAAACTCTTGGCGAAGCACTATTTGCGAAAACGCCCCTATAACCAAGCTGTGGGCGTTTACGAAACGGAAGCCCAGGCACTGTCTCAGGCTCCGGCTCCATTTCGTGCATCTATTCTGAAATAAGGGTATCAAAAAGCGGCTTTTTCCAGCTGTTCAGAAATAGATTATGTTGTTTGAAAAAGAAAACAGAGCTTCAGTTTCAATGAAAAACCACAATCTATATTTTCAGCATATGGATGACAGAGCCGGAGCCTGAGACTGAGCCTAAGCCTCCGTTTCGTAAACGCCCTGTGAACTCGAGATCGCTTTCACTTTTTATAGAACAGCCATTATTTTCCATGAATTTGATAATGTTCATGTCATACATTACATAGAAGGCCTGGGACTAGGTCTATGTCCAAACCTCAACGGACGTGCATTGTCTCGCCAGTAATTCGATTCTAACATGAGATGATATGTGTTTGAACGTCACTGCTCCTACAGGGCGTTGCATGATATCATATAGCCCCTTAGCGTTTACATAAATGCTCCTCAAGATTTGCATCTTGTTTTGCTCCACCTGCAGCAGAAATATTGTCCCCGGTGATTGCAGTAAGATGAACTGCCACTAGGGTATCACATTGAAATGCCAGGAAAGTTCCCCCCTCTTCTCTCAAACTCACTGCATTGTTAGAAGACGGTGAAGACATCTTATGAAGATCGGATGTGGTTCGAAGAAAAATCAGAATGATAAGAACTGTGACTATACAAAATTGAAGAACATGTAGGCCTTCTAAACCTTATAACTTGTAATTGAAAAGTGAACAAAGAAAAATTGACTGGAGCGGGATTCGAACCGGCGACCTCCTGAATACCGTACAGGCGCTCTACCAACTGAGCCATCCAGCCCTATGTTGGTGGTGACCCCAATAGTCAACTATCTTTGTTCGTTTGGCATTCAGGAGGTCGGTATTCAGGAGGTCGCCGGTTCGAATCCCGCTCCAGTCAATTTTTCTTTGTTCACTTTTCAATTACTTAAAATAACTCAGTCAGTTTCCCTTGTGGTTATTTCACGAACCTTATAACTTGTAATATATAAAACATTATCAGCGTTTGGAGGTTCTGGTGTTTCGATTTTAGCAGGATTTTTCTCATAATCTAAACGACAAGAGGACAAGATCATGCAAGTAAAGATATACATAAATGTATGGGATGATCAGAGCAAGGGAGGGGGGGGGGCAGAGTGTCCATTGCAACAAGAAGATCTTGATAGAGGCTATAGCAGTTTGCAGCCGAAACGTCGCCTTTGAGCCATCAAACACTTTGCTTCTTTAATACCATTTTCCACGAAGAACAACTTCTTTTCTAAAGAAGAAAAACTAATTACAGTGTAGCTCATACCATTTACCTTTTGAGAAAGATTAGAACAAGTTACCTGTCTAGATAAATGTACATGAATGTTGTTAGTATTAGGCCTACACTGTATGAGGTACGTGTTTTTATTGCAGTCGTAAGCTATCAATGCTGTGTCTTCTTAGTCAGATCATGGAGTTAGTGGTTGGATGCTCATGATTGCATGTTTGGCATTATAGCATGTACCAACCCATCTCCTCACATATCCTTGTCGCCATATTCCAATGGATGCCTTCTGTTCATTAACGAACTGTTAGCAGTGGGTGCCAAAGCAGTATGACGAGACACCGTTCACACATGTACAACATTAAGGTGCTATATGAGCCATGTCCCCTCCACGTAATTGCAATTCGTAATATTCTAATACACACTCTGAACTATGTTCCATTATTGATCCATTAGATGTCAGAGCCTACAGGACTTGCGAAGCGTCCGGAAACTGGGCTGCACGGACGAATTACAATGCTTGTCTGGCGTTATACACTGTTCCAGTAAGTACAGTAAATCACGCACTCCTGTTAAAGCTGCAGTTTGTTTTAGGGAAAAATCTGATAAAATTCAATTTGTGCACGACGGATTTCTTTTAAAGGTATAATACATGATTGGTAAAGGTCACGGAACAGCACACAGAATTTGTCTAATCCAACCAAGTTTGAGCTCAATCGGACATCTGAGTCACGATAAAATAGCGAAAACTTAACCCGATAAATGTTTTCTTATAAAACAAAGAATGGTTTTGCTCTTACCCCGAGATCAAAACTGTTTTCAGTCTTTGTTTTACTAATTTCTGGATAAATACACCGTATCAGGTGTTAGTGTTACGGTATGTTTCTATCATCACCCTGAACGTTATACGTTAATCGGTGAACATTTCTGTTTTAGTATGCTACAAATCCTGTACTGTAACGTACATTTAATATGAAGCTATTATTCATTTGAAAACTCGGCTGTGAAGTATGTAGATAGTTTTCTACGCCGCATTTATTTTCTCACCAAAATGTATGAACTTTTCTTTCATTTTTCCAGACGTTTCCTGAGACTCCGGTTGCCCATCTAACCCTGCCGTATGTCTGGCTGTTTGGCTGTATCATGTCCCTCATCTTCCTTCTTATTACTCTCTTCATTTTCTGCTATTTCAGGTAAGCAGAAAATGTCAGCAGTAAGCAAAAATGGCACATCTGTAATTTGGATCATCCGTATAGGGGAAAGGATAACTTGTGTGATACGACAAACTCTTAAGATGGGCAGAACATGATCCATTTGGATCAGTCGTTTGTGGTTTATATTTCCTTTGACGGAGCACATATTCCGCCAAAATGATTGCTATAGTGTTAGCAATCCACGATTTACCACACATGGGTTTTCAATTCTTGTTGTAAGTGTTGTATCCCAAATACCACCGTGGTATGTGTGATGATGCATGGTTTATGATCCAGTTCCCCCTGTGAAGATTGTGGTAGTGTGTGGTAATCAGTACTTGTCTTATGTGGTATAGGGTAAATGAACGTCTGAAGTAGGATCAGGCAGCAACATGCAACCATATGCAGTGCTCGGATTATTCTTGTTAGGCCTACTTCTGTCTCTGAAATACCAGCAGCCGATTTCACGTAACTTACGCAACATTTTCCTGCCTTGGTTGCACAAGTTATGGTCGTTTGACGAAACTTACGCAACATTTGTACGCCTTGCGTAAGTTACGCAACATTTCGTAAAATCGGCTGCAGGCCTCTATAGTGTAGGCCCATTTTGTGCCTATACTAAACTTTGAGTAACATTTATTAGATAGTAAGAGTGGGACACTCTGCTTAGAAAACTCGATGGTTTTTGCTCTCTAGAATCTACATTGAGTCTATTTAAGACGCAAATGGGCAAGGATGAGATCGCAAACACCACGGCAAAATTCGTGGTCCAGATTACGGACGACCTTTCACGATCGCCATGAAGTAAAGTCAAAGCTCCCTGAATGTATGTAGGGCCTAGTTGTTGAACTGGGGGTTTGGTCTTGTGTGTTCGTTTTGAATTCGCATTCCTCTATTAGGTCGCATGACCGCTATTAGGTTCAAGAATGGGCCTGGGTTTCGGCGCCAGAGGACCCCGTAGTGCAACGACGATCGCTGGGGAAATTCCCCCATATATAGCTTCCCCCCTTCGTCATGTAATAGTAGACGGCATCATTTAATGAATTGCCTCTTGCTCAACTGCACTTTTAAAGAAGTCACCGTGCCCACCCTTTTTGTCATCTTACATTGTGCGGCACTTAACTTGTTAAACGTGGCTACCAGGGAAATATACAGGCCACTTTCCCTTGGTGCCTATTAGCCTGAGCATTGAATTGACTAATTTGCGAGGGAACCACTGACAAAAATATATGCTCTTGCACGTTTCCTGAAACTGGTTACAAGCGGAGGCGCCCACGTGCTTCCAAAATCAGTCTGATGAAGAATTAGGGTTATATGGGTTCACTCTCGACTCTCGTCATCATCTGTATTTCTTTCATTTTATCCAAATAATCCAAGTGTTGCAACCTTTTTGTATAACTATAAACTACTCTAGTAGTGAAGTTGCAGCATTATTATATTGACTAGAATGTGACATCGGTTGATTGTAATTGGCCTTATCCACGGCGCATCCATCTTGTCACCTTCCCAGTATACCCTTCAGAAAAGATAACACAAATTCTAAAAGGAAAACGGGTACCAGACTACTTTGAATCCAAGCCTCGGTTTGATTGCGCTGCTTCGAATGCAGGATGGATGCACAGTGAATAAGGTCAATTGTTCCGGGGGTGGTGGTGTCGCACACGAGGTGGAGTCGGCCGGATTTGATTCAGGAAATCTAGTCGCACTTGAAAGAGCTACCGCACTATGGAAGGAAGTCCTCCTGGTGATCGATTCCACCATGATTCCCCCAGTGACCTCAGACTGGGGACTTCAAGATCCATTCAACAAAACAACGGCTCCTTCAAACATCGGGCTCATTTCAGTTCCTTGGTTGGATTCTTGACGAATATTGAACAAAAATCGCTCAGAGTCGCTTGAGAAATGTCGCGCCATTGTATCTTGCGTAAGATTAACGACAACCCTGATGTACTGAGCTATTATCAAACCGAATAGACCTCATTTACAGTTCCCCGTTATTTCAGAGTTCCTCGAGATCTCGTTTTGAATATTCCATGCATTTCTTTCGCTACACATCGGCCGATCGCTCCTAAAGCTCCGAGTCGGCACGTCACATTGACTTGGTAATTCGTTCATCCAATACAATACCGTCTTCCCTAGGTATACCTGCCAGTAAGCTTGTGGTAGGCCTACCACGGAAACAAGGCCATTAAAACAGCCAGGGATTTTCGATGTGTATTTAAATTGAAAGTCTTGCGTCTCTGGGTGTCTCAATTGTAAACTTGTTGTGTAATCTGGGTTTTCCTTCATATCGGCCCGGGGTCACACTCAGAGTTTGGCAACAGGGAAGATGACTGAGCAGCCAAGGTGTTTGGAATCTTGGCGAGCAACCAGATGAGAAATCAGCACAGACAAACAAAGAGACGCAGTCATCTAGGCGGATGTAAAATGTGGCATGTCACACAGAGGGGAACAGCCACCTAAACAGACAGACCAACGAACAAGTTGCCGCTAAATGCAGAAAGTGGTATAGGTCTACTGGTATAGCATTGCAAACCACCTGAGAAGAAGCCTCATCAACGTACAGAGCGTTGATGAGCCTGAAGCCATACATGTCATAACAGCTGCTTGATTAATGCGTAGGCATATACACATAAAATCATGATTGTATAGCTCTAATGATGCTCATGGTCCCTGTCCCTTCTTGATACGCAAACCTAGTTATACAATTGGTGTCACCTTGTTGACGCATACCTCATCATCGGATCAACCTCAATGAAACCTTTTCCTCAAATAGTCTTTGAACCCCAAAACGGCATTTTGTAACAAAAATTATTCCCACTGCACGATGACCGATGGTACACTACACAAAGTACCAGTTGCTGTTTTAGTCAATAAATCACGGGTTATGAACATTGAAAGCAACTGTACTTTAAATCCATCTGTGTTTTACCAAATATGTTTCTTTTTTTATAGTGTTCTGATTTCGTGGTTGTTTAATTAAAGATTCTGTATAATAGAGGTCCACGTGGTGTTACAGGAGCCATATCCATTGTCAGAGGACACGGTTATACACTGATCCACGCCTACGGAGCTTGATCCACGTTGACTTTGCTGAAAGCCTCACGTCTTAGGAACTGGGAACAAAAGCTAAACGTGCTCCAGCAGTGATTCGATCGCTGTCCCTTGGGCAAGGTTTCATTTTGATTACTGACCTCTGGGCATCGGAGCTTTCAAATTGGTTTGCCTTGTGGCTATTTAATACCCGCTGTATCTTCATACACATTGGAGGGGCATTTTGCTGGTGGTTACGGGGGATTTTTTGCCAATTTAGGCACTATAACAATTTCTGTGTACACGACACAATCACCCCATTATCAAATCAAACTAGGGAACGAGTTTACTTCAATGCAATGGGAGACTTTGGAGAATCGGTCTTAAAGTCAACAGCGCAAGCGCACGCACGCGCAAAACAACGGCACATGATCACAATTGCGTGCGCGTGCGCTGTTGACTTGGAGACCGATTCTCCAAAGTCTCCCATTCAAGATGACTTTCTTAATGTTCACCTCCTTCGAAAATTTCGACTCTTTTGGATAATAAACTCCAGGATTTGTCTCTGTTTTCATTTTCAACAGATCATTACGGTGCACGAGGATTAATATACATAAGAACCTGGCTGTATCGTTCATCTGTAAGTACATCTGCATGATTATCATGCTGCAACCATTGCTGTCAGGCCAGTCTACAGCCGAGGAGTTTTACGGCGAGGCGTACACCGCAGTCTCGTACGCGGAGACGAAGGAAACCGTGGAAAGTGTGGTGAGTCTGGACACCAGACTCTGACTAACACTCTGTCTAACCACAGAATGGCTGCTGAGTCTGCAGCGATCCAATCTTTAGATAGAACTACCACTAATGATAATGTGGATCGGTTTGCGGAAACACCATGTAAAGATCGTTCGTACTTTCGCACTTCTATTTCGTTCGCACTTCTCTAGTCATCATCAGGAGACCCTAACTATATCAGGCTAGTCGAAACTTTGAGACCTTATGAGAAGTGCGTACGAAATAGAAGTGCGAAAGTACGAACGATTCTTACATGGTGTTTCCTCAAACCGATCCACATACCAATTGTCTTTCACCAATGACAATGATTAAGAATAATGTCACTAATCTTGTATGACCTATGGTCTACTTCACGAAGCATTAAGAATTAAGCACTAAGATTAATCTTTAATCCTGCATCACTTAACCTAATTGCTAAGCAAAGTGTGATGTCACAACGGAAATCAACTTATTATGGTGATATTGACAACTCATCTTAAGATACAGACTACAGTTATAAAATTTCGTGAAATCAAGGGCTATCACACTAAAAGGAAAATAATTATCCTCAGATTGTTGAACTCAAATTGCCTGAAAGTCATGAGAATGTTTGCCATTGCATAGCAGACTGTACAAGCTATCTAACCCTTACCGTGTATGTAATTGGCCCTGCACATCATTTTGTTTCTGTTTAATATCCAATATAACCAATCCTTTACCTACGGAGCTCCACGAGTGCCATTCCACTTCCAAATATCCACATAATTTATCTCGCCAAGTCGACTTTTGGAGTGGTAAAAGACGTCTTGTCTCAATAATTATCTCAACAAGATGACTTTTAGTGAAAACAAAAAGTCGGCTTATCCTCATGATAATCTATCTGGCAAAGTCAACGAAGTGCATTTAAAAAGTCGTCTTATCCTGATGATAAGTAACCTCAGTTTTATTAAGACGTCATTACAAGGCAAACTATCAGGACAAGTTGACTTCCTTCTTTCAGTAAGTCGTCTTGGCGAGATAAATTATCAGGATATGTCGACTTCTTAGTTTTCACTAAGTCATCTACGAATAAATTATCTCGATAAGTCGACTTTTAGGGATTAATAAGTCGACTTGGTGAGATAAATTATGTGGTTATCTGGATAAGTGGAATGACACTCGTGGGGCTCCGTATTTACCAAACGAGAAGAACACTTTACTTCCACAAACTTCCCCTGTCCGTTTTACGTGCATACGATCAATCACTCACTCAAGGAAAAACACTGGAGTGAAAACGGTTCATATCTCCGAGACGGATCTCCAATTGTTTGCGTTTTAAATTGAAACCGAAACAAAATCTCACTTTCTGGCATAAACTCCTATATGAACACGTTTCTCAGGACTTTGCTGATGTTTGTTCATAATATAATATAATCAGGTTTTTAATACACTATGCACTGACATGGGGAAAATCCTTGTGTATCACTTTTAAATTACAAATCAATGCGCCTTGCGACCTCCATGTAAGGGAAACGGTGGTTTTATATTTCGTAGACGAGTTGTTGTTTTTTCTAAGCAAGGCTTAAAATAACTCACACCAACGATGCCTCTATATGGAAAAAGAGGTCACGTATCTATGGTAACGAGGCGTGGCGTGTCACGCTTCTTGGTCGTTCCAGAGATACAACCCTTGTTGGATATTAACTAGTGAACTAGTTAATGGCCTGGCGTTGTTTGTAGAAACTTGACCGAGTGACGTCACCATACCTGCAAATTAGTTGACCACACGAATAATGATGACCACGTTTTATGTGCGGTTTAAATACTCTTGGATAATTAATACAATTTTGTTAATAAGCTAAACTTTTGTATATGTGTGTTTGGGCGGGGGAGGGGTGGTCTGGTACCATACACCATTATTGGTACCTTGGGCGTTTTTCACTGTTTTCTCAAAAAGTGGGCACCGTATGGGACTGGAAATTTCAAAAATGACTGTTGCTGTATCTGTTTTGATATTTTTGCTCATGAATCTGCATTTCTTTGATAACAACCAAAATATGATATTACCTTGAACACAGAGGGTTTTAAATCTCCTAAATGTCTTCTTAAATTTCCTAAATCAAGTCTGACCGCGTTTGTAACCATCGTTTTTAGCACAGGCCCTTTTTGACTACCACATACAAAATAAAATTCATTTTACACTAACTGTCCCTTCACAAATGTCCTATCTCCTGCCAAATTTTCTCGCCCAGTGATATTTCCTAGGAATTAGGTTTTTTTTTAATTATCCAGCCTGAAATTCATTTTGCCACAGACTCAAATTTAACCTTCTTCCCGCAAAATGCAAATATTGAGTTGTTACCTGGTAAACTTCGAGTTATTGGTTTTAATTTGGCTACGTCAATAATTGGTACAGTTACAAAATATGGTTAAACCTGTACACATCGATCGTGTAGCGGCAGGAAAAACACGAACAATTTGCCAAGTTATTAAAAAAAGTGTTTGAACCATCAAGACTTGTTTCATCGCTCGGCGTGTACCATTCTGTTCTGCAAACATGTCGAGATCCGTTAACCAAACGAATCAATTCCATTCGTCCTTACAAATTGTTATTTTAGCCCGCTAAGTCTATCTCCGTGCGCTTCTCCAATTAGATTCACATCTTGATATTTGTTCTTACATTGCTTGAGTTGAAAGTTGAAACGAAATCCAATTTCACGCAAAGGTATTATTTACATAAATGACTGTTCATATCTTTTTTACTTATCAGTTTCACGGGTAAGATTGGATTTTGTTTCCGAGTAATCTAATTTTTTTTTTGTATAGAGATCGTGGAATGAGTAAAGGTGGAAGGTGGGGTGGTTTGGAATAAAATGTATTGAGGTTAATTTGGGCCACAATTTCTTTCGTGAATCTCCAACACTCCAGCTCAGTGATGTTAATACCAATAGAGCAATCTCTATGTTATTTTTTTCTGCTGCAGTTAGCAACACAGTTTTAGCAATTATTCCTTCAAAATCAATTTCGAAAATCTCCAATTTCTCAACCGTCTTTTCAAGTTATTGTCAGGCATGCTCTTCGTGTAATTTTGGTTTTGTGTGGACGTGTACAGGTCACGGAAAACCAATTCTTGTTATTTGAATATTTCCTGTTGTTGTTACCGAAATTGGAACAGGATTCACTTTTTGTCACACCAATCCACTTTATGCTTTGAAGCAATAACATTTCCCGCGCGCGTGTTCGCGTATTAATCCGTTTCTCTGGCGTTGCATGGGGATATACTCGTCTGAATCTTGGAAGCTAGGTTTTCATCGCATTGGTGGGCTTTGGAGTGTGACAAACCTGATGATCCTCTTAGAGTTCAGCCACCTGTACGCAAATCCAATTCCTTAAATAGAAAATATGTATTGATACTAGAGAGACTTTGCCAAGTCATGTGTACCGTGCCGGCTTACCAAACAGGATGGTGTCCAAATGCGATTTTGCGGTAAATTTAGCTTTTGTAAGAAGTCGGGAAGCAAATAGGCCACTATAGTATAAAATCAAGACACTGTTATTCAAGCAAAGATCCAGCTACTTAAAGGTGTGATACATGATTGGTAAAGGTCACAGAGCAGCAATCACACTTGGTCTGATCAAACGTGTACATGAAATGATAAACTTGTGATAATTTGATCTCAATCGGACATCTGAGTCACGACAAAATAGCGAAAACCTGATTCAATTCTTCTTATATAACATAAAGAATGGTTTTGATCTTACCCCGAGATCAAAACTGTTTTCGGTCTTTGTTATACTAATTTCTGGATAAATACAGCATTTTATGCATAAATACTCTACCAGCACCATCTTCATACCCTGTAAGTTATACGTAAATATGTGAACATTTCTGTTTGGGTAGGCCTATGCTACCAATCCTGTACTGTACCTTTAAGAAGCAAGGAGAGTCTATATAGAGACTTGAGAGAGAAGCATGATGATACCAAGCTATACATAAGAAGCCGATATCAACATCAACACAACTTCTTAATCTTATAAACTCAATAATAATCTTATTTCCCCCCTCATGTGTTTTTCCTTTTTAAAGGGTGTTTTTTGTCGGATGCTGAAATTCCTACTGGAGTATTTCTCTATGGCTAATATTTTCTGGATGTTCGTGGAAGGACTGTTTCTGACCAGTCGTATCGCAGTGGCAGTCTTCAGCAACGAGTCTAACTTTAAGCTGTATTTCTTCATTGGATGGGGTGAGTTTGCAATAGGGCATCATTAATACTAATCCCTGAGACGTGTACATAGATTTGACATTACAGCGAGGAAACTTTTACCTATACATCTTGCTGAATGGTGTGTTCACTTTTTAGCCTTTGATAAAGATCCTGCTAGGATCGAAACGCGCCAGGCCCTCCTAACTCCAAGCATTTTATAAATTTCTGGTCATTATTTTGGCTGATGAGCAGTTTGCAGCAGTTAATTACTTGTATTGGTGTGTTAACTTGAATGGAATGGTGATTAGGCCTATAGGAACGCACTATAAAGCATAAGACGTAGTGGCAACAATGTATAGGCCAAGCACTAGGTACATAGTGAGCATGCTAGCCAACATCTTCAGCCCACGACAAAGATGCTGCTAGGATCGAAACGTCAACCCCTCCTCACTGAAGAGCAGGTTGCAGCAGTTTATTGCTTGTTTTGATCATGTTCCTAGGACTACTTATATTTTCTAGTTCCTGGTGTATCTCTTTCTCCTATGTGACCATTTTCCTATGTAGGCAGTAAACAATGTAAATGCATTCCCATGTATCCGGTCAAATGTGGAATATGAAATTGTATTTTTAGCATATCTTAAGATTTCCGCTCAGCGGCTGGAAGCTTTTAGCGTAATCTTTGACTTTCCGCGCCAGATGAGAACATGGCGATGTTTCCAGAGCTCCGACCCGCACTACCGAGCCGGATGTCTGGAGCAGGTTAATCAGTAACCGGCTTTTAAGTAGCCGAATATAGAGTGTTGTGGAAATATTGACGTGGTCTACGTGTGCAACACAGCCAAAGGCAGGCGTACTTTTATAAGATGGAGACCACACAAGCTGGCCTGTGAAATTGAAGCGACCACTGGCGATTGTATGTCCCTGACTGAAATTGATGGTTGGGAAATGGCGCGCACGTGCCCGCCATACGCCGCGCTGAGCAGTCATGGTCAGATATTATGTAAAATGGAATCTCCTTTTTAATTATCTCTGCACATCTTTGGTACAAATTAGCTCTTTTCGCTGCGTTAATTCAAAACACGAGTATGCGTTTGTATGTAGGTCACGGGATTGATGGTCATTTCATCGTTACGCACGTTCTCGTCTTATTTACCAAAACCCGTTCCATTAAGCAATAGTGAAATGCCTTACATTTATAGCCATTTGAATTTGGGAAGGACTTTGGTAAGAAGATGATTCAAGTTCTAATTTTAAATCGCAGAAAGATTTTCTAAACCAACCACGTACGTCTTAATGAAAATATACATTTTAATAATGTAACACCTTTTAAAAGATGTTTTAAAAAGATGTAAAAAATGATGTAAAAAGATGTTCGCGTGAACGTCTACCCTCTACCGTGACATTTTATTAGAGATATGGAAGCAATCTTTAGTTTTTTCCCTAAATTGACAGCTTTTTATCTAGTTACTGGTTCTTAGGGGGAAAAAGAAAAAAATATGCCCTTTAGAAATCAGAGCAAATATCAATTTATAGTTTTATTTTTTTCTCTCGAAAATGGAACAGACGAAAGAATATGACATCTTTATATTTACTTTTCCCACGCAGGCGTACTGTGATTTTTTATCTGGTCCGATTTCTCTGTTGCTTATCTTGTGTAGGATCGCCCCTGTTCTTCACCATTGGATGGGCAATACTGATGGCAATCTTCAGAAACGAACCATGTTGGGAGCGGTATCATGAACTGCCTTATATTTGGCTCATCCGAGTGCCCATGATCGCCGCCATCTTGGTTCGTATATATACATATAAATACAGTCACAGGGCCCTTACGAAGTGAGGCTTGAGGTTAGGCTTAGGATTTATTTTGCTACTGCCATTTTGTGTCCTAAATGAAAAGAAGGGCTTGAGATACATGGTGAAGCTGGAGCCTTTCTTTGGCTTCGTCATGTGGCCCAATACCTTCATTTCGTTTTGTGGGCCTCAAATTAATGGCGGTAGCGAAATAAATCCCAATCTGCAGTTTTAATATTCATAAGTCATTATGTTAATAATCTTCATGTATAATAATTGGATAAATTTAATTCTTCATGAAATTGTATTTTTGGACACGTATAGTTTGAAACCGGTTTATCTATTAAACACAAGCGGCATTGCCCAAAACGAAGACAAATTTAACGGGGGACCAAAGCTGTCCTAATTATGTCAGATTTTTCCTGAATGCCTTTAAAACGTCTTCTTTTCCTTTTTTTGAATCAAGAGGCAAAGCCTATTAACTCTTTGAAAGATGGAAAAGGCTCAATACGTTCATCGTCTTTCTCTTTTTTGAGTTTTTGTTCCTCAAAGCATCGGACCAAATTAGTTGTATAATACCCGCAGTGCCCTGAGGGCGGGCTTACTTTAAACATCTGGGGTAAACGGTTTGTCTTTCCGCTATGGTTCAAGATAAATATAAACAAGCACTCGTACCGAATTCGCCCCCAAGTTGTCCTATTTTTGTTCTGGCACGGGTACGGTACGATCGCTGCAATTGCCCAGCTTCCATTAGGCGAGACAATTACCAGGCTGGGGTTATTCTGCTCACCGTCACCCCCTTCTAATAATACCCGCTAACCGTCACTCGTAGGGGAAAGTGGGGCCAGGGATTTCTGGATTTGTTTTTAGCTATTACATTTTGACATCTCCCTTTTAGCCTGTGCCCGTGTCTCTCGCCAATGTGAAACGTTCGAGCCTTTAAGGGAACTAGCTACCCCGATGGCCAAGGCTAGCGAGGGCCGTGAATCCACTCAAGTGTTTAGCAAGCCCATCGCACCTCCATTCAATTAATTACAGCGATTTCGTGTCCGCGTCAATCCACATTTATCTCAGCTTCGTCTTCATCTCTTAGCTGCTTTCATCTGCTCGGTATATCTCTCCACGGCTTATTCTCTCATTCCACCCCCCGTTTTTTCCTTCCTTTCTCTTCCCCACACAGGTGAATTCCTTTTTCCTGATCAATATCATCAGAATTCTAGTCACCAAACTGCGAGCTAGCAACACAGTGGAGACTGCCCAGATGAGGTAACCGTATCTCTGCTATCGATTGTCGCATTATTACTGCCACCCTCACAAATATCTCCCCTACACTACTTTCGTTTCTTCTAAAACGTCTGTCCTAATTTTTTGACCAAAGTTCTCCCAAGATGTGTCGGATGTCTTAAACTGTCTTAGTCTGAAGGGAGGTGTCCTGCTGTTCCCCGCGTGGCGATTTCAAAACCCAATATTTTACACGTCTAGGGGGTGACAACAATATGACAATATCACACGTCAGATTCCTTAACGTGCATGGGAATAATGTTTTCACAGTCACATTCATTGATAAATTTTGACATCGGCGTTTCGGGTTTCACGCCATTTTTCCCTTGTTTGGACTGTCTGCATTGCCCCCGAAATTGTTTGGCTTTGTCATTCTCATAATAGTTTAAGCAGCAAGCACGAATTGCATCTCAGCGACCGGGACGGCCCGGTGCGATGTTTGGCTGAATATGACAACTCCCTCTTCTGTCTCCAATCTCCATGGTTATTGAAAACTTGATAGTCACATCTCGACCGCCAGAGGGCGTGTGGGATCTAGTGTCACGCCAACATTGTGGCTTGCGGATATTGGCCGGCAGAATGCTGAAAAGACAAGAGGGAAAACATAATATGCTGTGGCATTTAATTAGGGAATGTCTGCACCAACCACGGGACGTATACTGCATCGGAATTCTAAGGAAGCTTGGGCTTTTTCGGTGGGACAGGGTAAGGGTTTATAGCCGCTCCTACGATGCAAGATGCATTCTTTAAGATAAACTGTCCACCGTTATCCGACTTTTATGATATGATAAAATGGCGGCGCTTTGTAGTTTTAGTACGGTTTGCAGTGCTGTGACTTGTCAAGCAATCTTGGGCCAATTTCATAGAGCTGCTTAAGCACCAAAATTTGCTTAAGCACCAAAAACCATGGTAAATAAAATCAGTATTCCAGTCAAAACTCCTTGTGAATGTTATGCTCAAACAATGGCCGAATACAGTAAAGCAGTAAACATCACATGACAAGTTGGTTGGCAATCATGTTTGATCAAGATAGACGTTTCATGCTGAAGCAATTGTTGTGCTTAAACAGCTCTATGCAATTGGCCCCATATAATGACCAGCAAATATTCTCTAAGTCCCTATTTTCAACCATTTTGATCCCTCAACAGGAAATCAGTGAAAGCAGTGGCCGTGCTCTTCCCACTGCTTGGACTGACGTATCTCATTTACATATGGGAAGTACCAAGTGAGGGCGGTGTTTCTGAGAGCATGTACCACATCGTCAACGCCGTACTGCAATCCGGACAGGTAAACTATGTGTGCATTCGTTTAGCTAACACGCAGGCGCGGTTCTACGGGGGGGGCTAGGGGGGGCTGTAGCCCCCCAAAAATTTTGTCTAGCCCCCCCCCCCCCCCCCCCCCCAAAAAATGCAAGTGAAAAAAAAAAATCTTGAAAATACTGGATTTTTTCAGTTATTAAGCGCCAATTACATAAAAAACGCGTTGTGTGGGCTATAATGTGCATGTTTTTCGACCCCTAATAAGACATAGCAGAAGCGAGTGTTAGAAGAACCCAAAATATCGGGTCTTCTAGCCCCCCCCCCCCCTCAAAAAAAAAAAATGGCTCTTCTAGCCCCCCCAAAATTTTTACTCTAGAACCGCGCCTGCTATTACACGGGTCAGCCCTCACTGGGAATGGTCGTGCTATACTTCACAAAACAAGCGAGAGAATGGGAACGAGGTTGACTGGTGTCGACTCGGGGGTAGCTAAACGAATGCACCCACTATAAAGTGGATAAGAGGATGAGCGACCTGTTATAGGATCGCATCCCCTAAGCTATTCGCCCTTATATTAACCCAGTACAATAAAACGGCACCGTGTAGACAAACAACATCTCTCTTTTTTTGTCAAGTGTCGATTTGATAAATACAGTGCGAATTTGCGTGTGTATCCTTGCCCTGCAGACCCCAATCTCATCACAACACACCCAATATGTTGTTGTGTATACACAGCCCGCTAGCAGGGGTCAACGAATCCCTTGCTCTATCGCTTCGAGCCTGTTGCCATCAAGCCCCTATCCTGAACAAATTTAGACAACCGAGGCCTCCGCACTGCCGTATTTGATGATTGTGCCCATGCAGCATCTCTGAGTTGGGGACGTATACACCGAGGTTTTAGGCCTATCCAGTGTGACATTGCCGTGGGGAAAACGCCAACAAATGACGGTAGCTCATGCTACGTACCCCCGGTCCACCTGTCGAAATGTCACACGGGAGAAGAAGATAAAACACACCACTTACTATAGCATCTTCTTCAGGTCAGCGTCCATCCACGGGCTACTACTACTGTACATCCAATATCAAATATCTGGCTTGGCAAATCAAACGTTGTCGGGTCAGCGACTCAGCGTGATTCATAGGCAATGCAGGCTTCTGCTTAGTAGTGATCGCAACATCGGATCATTACAAATTTCTGATTCCCTCAAACAAATATTTACCTCGTGGTTTTTGGCGTGAACATCTATACTTGATGGAAAGAGGTATTAGAACTAGAAGTAGTCAGAAGTTTTATTTACAGGGCGACACTCCATCTAGCACTAGTTCTATTTGTGAAACCTCGATCCAGTATTTCGGTCTGTTTAAAATCTTCACATTGATCTTAAAAAAACCAAAAAAACATGGAAGATTCCATAATAAATTACTAAGAGAGGTTCAGGGGATTCAAGAATATCTGGGAAGGGTGTGATTTTGAGATGAAACGTGGAATTTAGTCTTTGTTTACACAGCTTCTGCAACGCTTCAAATCTCATTCATAATCAGAATATTACAAAGGAATTGGTTTTTGTTTTATTTTGTGCATGTTACACTGATTCGTAAAATCGTTCACAAGTGTTTCAACCGTGCAAATTACCACTTTTCATTTAAAATGTAGACAAGTCTTTACACGAAGACGTAGGGAGTACCGAAGTATAGTTGTGTTCCTCCCTCGACCATTATGCACAGTCTCTGACCTTCCATGGGATTTTCCATATTATATGGGGTTTTCCATGTGAGTTTTCCATGTGATATGGGTTTTTCCATGTGATATGGGATTTTCCATGCGATATGGGATTTTCCATGTGATATGGGATTTTCCATGTGATATGGGATTTTTTATGTGATATGGGATTTTCCATGCGATATGGGATTTTCCATGTGATATGGGATTTTCCATGTGATATGGGATTTTCCATGTGATATGGGATTTTCCATGTGATATGGGATTTTCCATGTGATATGGGATTTTCCATGTGATATGGGATTGTCCATGTGATATAAGATTTTCCATGTAATATAGGATTTTCCCCGTGATATGAAATTTCAATGCAATAATATTGATCTCATTTCTTCGCAGGGGGTGTTCGTTGCTGTTATCTACTGCTTTATGAACGCTGAGGTAAGTCACGCATCTTAGGCCTATTTTGTTGAATGTTGTTTTACAAAATCAAACGAGTTTAAAGAACAGGTTTATATGGAATTGGGGAGTACGTTTAGATGGCCAAATTAGCTGGGGGAAAAGGTACTATCGACTCCATTCTCAAAGCTTTCCTTTCCATGTCTCGGAATTCTCAGTTTTCATCACTTAGCCAACTCTTTGAAATCGTATTTCCTATCATAAAGAGTTCCTTTGACACACATCAAGAGTTTGCACCAGTAATTACACCCTCCGTCCTTTCGTCCTTTCCTTCTAGGTTCGGATGGCCATCAGGCGGCGTATTGCCAAGAGCCGCTACACCTTCGGTAGCTCCAGCCGCCGGCGAACTCACACCAACGGCTCTTGCGTCATGGCCACCACGTCAGAGGTCGTCCTATCAGTCAACTATCGTAAGAACCCTCAAGCCTCCACGTCCATGGACCAACTATCACAGGAGATGAAACCATTCACGGATAATGTCGAACGCTGAGGGCGCGCTTCATGCGCGTTGAGATCGAATACATACCTACATTCCATAGCAACGAGTAGATGACTCTAATGAGATTTTGTTTTGCACAGTTATAAATCATTATCACACGCGTAGTTGTGAAAGTCACTGTGGGACTAGCTACATGTAGGTGCTTTGATAATATGAGAGTGAGATATATTCTCTGAGAGTTTAAGTTTAAATCAGTATTCTGTGGCTCAATGATGCAGCTGCAGTTGAAGGTGACACTGCCTGTACTGTATGGTTAGAGATGATGTTCATATCTAAATGTACATTTCCTGTTAATCGTTACATTTTGTCAGAAAAATGCTCATTGAATGGGCCATGTTCTGATGGACGTTATACACATGTATGATGGATGCGTTATCTCGAAGGCAGCACGTGGACATGTCACTGCCATCTATGCTGTACTTAAATCTACTACTTTTTCAATCACTTTATGTTTGTTCATGTATTAGGCTTGGAAGCCTCACTGATGCTGATGCACCCAACCGCTAGAGGGCGTTGTCCTAGAGGGCGGTTGTCATAATGCTTAGTAACAATATTCCCCACGGTGTCACTCACTCGCATTTTGTACGAAGTCTCTGTGCATTTTGATCATGGTGTCCGTTCAACCTTTTTATACTTCAAATTCGTTTTTGTGTCACAAGAGGGCGCTATGCGTGTAAATAAATCCATGCCAACGAAATGCTCTTACAGAATCCATTACTGATAATTTGGATTGGTATATTTGTAATGTGAGAAAATCACATAATCGCACAATGTACGCCCCAAGAATTGATCTTTTTTTTTACTTGGATCGACTTTACAAACGTGTATGTAATGTGGTTTAGCAAAATGAGGCACATTTAGCTTGAGATATCAGCACTAAAACATGCATTTTAGCTGCGATGAACACATTCACAGTCTTTCCTCATTGTCGGCCTCTCGTGTTGAATCTCCTGACACCTAAAGTTGGGATCACGATAGTTAACATAAACAGCAAACACGAACACTGTATATAGAAGCCGTTATTACTTCAGTGCATTGTGGAATGACTGCCATGTTAAGTGAAGTAGTGACATCAGTAGCTTTTCCGAGCATCAAGGCACTCATAGACGTAACTGAAACACGGTACGATTCTACTTCACATGAAATATGGCACAGTCAGTTACAGCAATTACACATTATTTAATTGTTAATTATATGTAAGTCATCCAATATGTAAATAATGTAAATACATGTACATAAATCAAACAATATTGTAGAGAGGCGCACAAACACAAGTTGTGGGCACACCGAAGACGAAGAAAGAGAAATTATGATGTGAGAGAGAGGTTGTGAGAATCTGAGTGTATGAGATGGTATGAAGGATGATGGAACTGGGAACGAGGGAAGTGATCATGTGGTGACGAGGAGACATTTCATATAGTGAAATGTACTTCGTCTCAATTGGGTGAAACCAGTTTCATTCCAAACAAAATGTCAAACCGAGTTTTCATGGATAAATCTATGATTTACATAATGAACATAGGATCTACATTTTCCTTCAAAACGATGACCCTTATTTTCATAAGGCCCTTCATTTCTTGAAAAATAACCTGGGCAAATTTGGGCGATTCCAAAATAGTGCACCACCAAGACTTTGCAACGCGTTGTCAAATCACAATACACTGAATAATTGCCGACCCAACGCGCATCTGGCCGGAAAGGGTCGACATATTCCGTGCACTGTGATTGGCCAACGCGTTGCAAACTCTTGGTGTCGTATTATTGGACTCGCCCAAATTAAAAGTCAGTGATATAACGACAAATCACTGTTTTAAAAACGTTGTGGTGTCGGGTCTGTAGAAGTTATCCACGTGTGTCTATGGTAGAGAAGGTTATTATTAAGAGAGCAATGCGGTCACGCGCTGCGTGTATGTCCAATGAATGAGTTTGCGTGATAGAGGACGTCAAACCTATGTGAATCTCCATGCAGCTAAAGAAAGTGTTAAGGAAGGAATGTAAAATGCTTGAAAACTAGCTGTATGATCTCTTGACCAATACGGCAATTGCTGGAAAACAACCCACTCTGCCAAAGGAATTCATATAATGCCGTATACCAGTCATGCTTGTTGAATTTTTCCGTCGTGTTTGTATTTGTGCTGGATCACAAATGTACACGTACCGAAAATCGCATTAGGCCTAAATGTCTGTTCCAAAATATAAAACGTGAAGTTGTGGTCACATAATATTACTGTGCTTGTATCAAGTTAGTGTACATCTTGACAATTATTCTGCATTTTTTTCTTTATCGTATTAAGTTAAATGCTGTGATATGACATACATAATACATAGGTCTCATTCACGGAGCTGATCTCGGCTTACAACTTCGCCAAGCACCGGAAAATTTTATGTGGACAGACACAGCTTACCAACCAAAATCCCGTGTAATGGACATTGCATCCAACTGGTTCCCAGCACCTTTTCTTCTTAACACAAAGTAGTACCTTTGGGATCTCTACGAGTTTTAACAGCTTTTTGGCTGATAAGTGTACATAGTGTAGTGTAAGTGTATATAGAGGGTTAATCTGTGCTTGAAGATGGAATTTTTGTTTACATCTTTTAACAAAATTTAATACAAGAAATCTCACGCTTATGTCCTTAGTCGCTCGTTCTAAAAGAACTCTTTCCAATGTTGAATTCTTATTACGTGTGCTCCACATGTTAGCCGGTGCTTTAAAACCACTAACACTGACTTAGGCCGTGTTCAAATTCTCTGGCTGCGGCTGCAAATTACGCATGTATCTATGGCAGCCACTAGCCAGTAACTGTGCAGCTATTTCCATAGACATGTGTGTTATTTGCAGTCGCAGCCAGAGATTTGGACACGGACTTAAGCCCACCGCACACTATACGATCCGACTACGACCCGACTGGTTTTTGGAAGGATCGCAAAGCATTCTGGGAGTCATAACCGTGATTCGACAGTCGAATCTTGCCGACTGGCCATCAGAGTGGGTCTGCGACTGGGAACAATCACGGTTAAGATTCCCAGAATGCTTTGCGATCCTTCCAAAAACCAGTCGGGTCCTAGTCGGAATGTCGGATCGTATAATGTGCGGTGGGCTTATTCACGATTCAACCCCGTAGCACTCGCTGTAATTATAATGGCATTGCTTTAATGTGACCGAGTGGTGTAATTGTATTAAGTGTACAAAATGTAAATATTCAAATTGTAAGATATAAAACATTCAGCTTCATATTGTATATATTTTCTTTCAATATTAAATGAATTTTCTTCCTGTCGCTTTATTTCGTTGCTGCACGTACGGGTGGCTGAAACAGCGCCCTCATTTGATTAAAAAATAAGGTCAACTGCTTCGAAGAGTGCAAGGTTTTATAGATGTGAAGAAGTAATCAGGGTAAGTATTTAAGATGGAGGAAATTCTGTGACACAAAGTCGTCTGTAAACTACTCAGCATCTTCTGTAAGTAGGGACCGGATTTGATAGCATCAGGCACTTCTGAGAGCCCTCTTTGGTGCTTTGGGCAGTGTTAAATTAAACGGAACAAACCTCGGTCCTTACAGTCAAATTGAACAAGTGGAGCAGACGTTTACTGCGCACGTAGTTAATAAAAAGTAAATTGGGTTCCCGCCCAAGTTGCATAGGTATGCGGCGCCTTCACTGTGTGATTACACTTGTGATATTGATTCATCAAAGACCTTTTATGTAAATACACCATTGATGCTGATTTACATATATGAATATTCAAATGATAAAGTTTCTACTTCGGATAATTTTTTCCTTTTCTGGTGTATGGAAAAGCGGGAGTTTTTCGTCCAATTTTGGTTTCCATGTTTGGGTCCATTAGTTTGTCTGTTAGTTTGGTTTCGTTAGTTTATGTTAGTTTGGTTTGTCTGTTTTGATGAATTTCGCGGGTAAAGGTGTGAAATGGAGCATCTGCCTGGTTGCTAGGTTACGTGATGTGCCCAAATAATGTCACGCCCTCTACCAGAAAGGAAAGATGTATTCCTTGTGTACAAAGTACAAACAAAATGGTGCACCAAACTCCACGAGTTATATGGCTTATCGACAGCCTTGTGCTTGTACAAAATTATATGTTAATGCTTATCTCATCTCTTTCTGAGTTTCAAATATTTTACATAATTTATATCTAAGTACGTGCGTTGTATTATTTATGTTGTATATTTCTCATTGTTTGTTGGTTATTCCTCATGTTTGCCTTTGGAGTGTGTTGAGATGACAGGCAGATGCAAAAGAGGCTTATGCTTGGTTGCTTGGTTACATATTTTGAAAGTTGAATAAATTAAGTCAGAGCACTTTATCCTAGATTTCACTTTAGATAAGTCTACTCCTTAAAAATGTGGATTTAAGTCGGGAAAATAAAACATCAAGAATAGATGTTTCAGAGTGTAATAAAATATCTAAAGAGAAAAGAAGTTACTTTGGTGCAGTGTAATTGACACGTGTAGTTATAATACAGAAATCCCCCAAAATAGTTAAAAGATGAAGTTTTAATTGTCAACAGTTTCGGTACACTTCAAAATACATGTACATGTACTACTTCCAAATCAGTTGATAAATAACATATTAGTTTAACAGTCTTGATTGGTCAAGAGTTGATCACGTGGGAGTGTTCAAATGGCCAGTGATGAAGTAAATAAGTGATAAGTAACGTTGACTTCTGATGCACATAAAGTATTCAGATGCATATTAAACAATTAAATGATTAAATTCAATTAGGAAGGTCAATGGACTTTCATCTACCAATTATAGGTGATCTACTAAGCCGCATGCACTCATTTGGCGGCCATTAATGGTCCAGATGGAGAGAGCCATTGATGGTCCAGTGTTATAGTTACATATCACATGCTAACATAAAAACAAAGCTCTTACATTGACAGTTAGCCCCTATCAGGCCAACAATGGTCCAGAATAAGATTGCCATATACACGTAGCTATGAGCCATATGTGGAAATGCAAGCTTGTCATAAACGTGGGATATAGGTCGGGGAATGGGCGTATGGTGGCCCCCACCTATGGCTGCCTCCATCTTGACCAACTGCCACACCTCACCCTCAGTGCCAAGGAAGTGGGTTAGTAAAACAGATAACCATCAATTACAAAAGAATCCCAACATGAACCAATCAACAGGATAAAAATGTGTGTTCTGCCTATAAGCTGCTCAAGTGACTCATAAGAAAGTTATAATTTATTACGCGTTGTTTCAAAAATAATGAAAAAAAATCCCACATAACAATTATCCAATGTTATACTTCCGAGGAGCTACTGTTTCCCAGGGTCCTGTTTTGTCTTCAGAACATTATTATGTACCCCAATGACAATTGGATGCATGTACTTGGCAACAGCAACAACAACAACGACAACGACCACGACCACGACCACGACCACGACCACGACAACAATAACAAACAACACAACAAATAAAAAGAAAAAACACCCAAAATTTAAATACAGCTAAATCAAGAAACATGCATGTGAAATTGACAGTTACGAATGTAACAATGATCGTTAAACTGCATTATTATCTTAGTTAATCTTTTCCACGTAACACTTTTTTTATAGCGGGAAGCTCCACAAACTGACCCCAAACCAAAAATTAAACCACTTTATATCCATAATTATCTAATTATTAATATTCGGCACCTATTTTCCAGATTATTCCCATGACTGTCCCCTAATTAGTTACAAGCACCAGATAATTAGCATAACCTTCGTAATGTGACAACAAGTTTGAAAAGAATACCAGTGAAACTATTTCTTTTATACAAAATACAAAAATGAACACATACTGTACAAAATTATATACACTGTTTAAATCTCTGTTTAAAAAATCAAGTCAATTACTAAATGAAAACAGCTGGTTTTGACATTTTGTCACCTAAGGTCTTTTTACAATAATTACATGAAGTAGCTCGTATTGCAGTTTAATTCTAAAATAAAATAAGGTTCGACTTGTTTGATGTTTTCAAGTGCGACGGTTTTTTTTTTGTGTATTTCCAGTCTAACACTCTAATAGACACGTGTAAAAAAATTTTTCGTTGGTGGCCTGTCCTTCGCCGCATGACGCTGCGTACGTACCAGGTACCAGTGATGGTCAGTGCATGACAACGGAAATTGTGCTGACTTTCCGTGACAATTGTGCTAAAAACACGGACGTAAATACTCAAATAAAGTCGACGCGAACGCCCCTAGAAGTGTCCTTATGTTCGCGACATGCTAATAAATATCCAGGAGGAACATTCTGTGGAAGTGGAGATCACAATAACTTGGACGTTTCGGTAGGACAAGCTCGACTCCAGGCGAGGAAGAAAGCAAACATTTATGGCGGTAGGTTTTGAACGATATCGTCTGCTAGTACGTGTACTACACGTTTCTTATGTACTGCACACAAACTGTGGTTAACTCCCTTACGGCCGCCATTGCCATTTCTATCAATTCAACAGTAGTCTACTGGAGACATATTTGACACGTTTAGTATGTCGAAACAAAGCAGCAAAGGAAACTACAGTGCAAAACAATGATGTAACATGAAGCTGCTGAACATGAATGCCGAGCATTATGTCTAAACAATGGCTACATTGCCTGTGTTCGTACGTGCTATGCCGCATGGAGTTGGACTTAGCTACCGGAATATTTCAAGAATGCCGCCACACAGCAGAGACCGCAGTGCATGTATCTACCGTCTACCTTCGCTTATAGGATTCGCTTCCTGCAAACAGAAGTGGAATAAAAGTGAGTACCTCGTATTTTTCTTTCTCTTAACAACATGAAAGTGCAGAGTGTAGTGAAATAAATTTGCCTTTAAGTTTTAAATAGTGATTATCATTTCGAGTGTCCTTAAAGAAGTTCACCGTCTACAATTTAATGTGAGAAAACAAAAACTGTAGAAAGGTTTATACTATCGTGAGATGTTGTTTCCTTATTAATTTCGTAAGTCTGGTATCCCATGGCAGGATATGTATATGTGCTGGATATAAGCATGGTACCAGCATCACCAGCGCATATATTTCTAGGATATCATAATAAATTACATTCACTCAATATAAATTATATTGTGTAGATAATTTATGCACATTCTTTCAAAGATACAACCGCTACAACTATAGTTACGGGCTTTATGATATATATATACTCAGATTTTTCTAATTCTAGATATATATTCATCATAAAAACGTATAATTCAGTTAATTTGAAGATTATTGACTATTATTCACAATATGATAAATTATATTCCACTTGAACATATGAATCAAATTTCAAACTTGTCATTACGGACACAGCTGAACACTTGACTTTTGTAATATATTAATTCTTCATTTTTTTTTACGTGCATTGGTATAACATTTATAATAAGGCCATAATAAGTTATTTTAAAATTGACATGCCACTAATATATCACACTAAAATGCAGCTATAATAGAATAGAGATGGTCATTTTTTACATAAAGCCTCCACACAGGAGGGTTAAGAAACTCTCCATAAAATTTACATTGACTTGAATTGACGAAGTCCCGATTTTCCAAGGCCAAAACACTGCAGAAGTTCCTCTTCAGGAACTGTTTCATGAGTAGGCTGTTGGCCTATTCCGTAATTTTGCTGAAACATCCTGCTATCTTCCTATAACGTACTCAGCGCATCAACGCGTTGCAACGTTCTGTCCGAATAATGACATGCAACAGTCGTAGGAGGTTTGTTCCACGAGTTTTAGGTTTCGCGTCTACTGGATAATTCTCTCCATACTCGTTCCTATTTTCTTCCAGTTTTTTTGCCGAATGCATTGCATTCAGATAAAATAGCTCTCCTTCTGGAGTTTCCGTTTTTTAAATAACCGCCATTGTCTCGCGGACGATTTCCCTTTCAGTCGGTCATGTATCCTTGGTAACGACGCAAAACCCTCATCAAAGTTGTTCTCTTTTGGTTGTAAACTTTTCCGTTAATGAGCATTCGTCAGGTCACTACTGGATATGAGTTTTAGGACGATTAAAATAATTATATACACTCAAGTCACCTGCTGCTGTTTCATGTGAAGGGTTTTGAATATTGTCAGACTTCAGTGGTCTTGGACGACTGTTCATCGTGGTCCTCGATCAAGATACTGGGGCAGATTTCTTGGTCTGTGTTTTCGTTGAAGTCCCAGTTGCTGTTGTTCTCCAGAGTGTACGTCTCCCTGGCCGGGCCGCCCAGGTCCGGGCTGGAATTCTCCACGGCCTCCCTGGTGTCGTCCACGTCCCGGACAATCTCCCGACCGGACACTGTCGTCTTACCGTTGTTGAGGTTGTTCTGAACGGGAGGGGGCGCCTTGTTGAGCAGCGGGCTGTTTTGACCTTTGTCCATGCTCCGTCTATCGTTAGGCGTCATGGTGGACACGGTCTCCGTGATTGTTGTGTTCATGTTACCATATCGACCACCAAATACACTACCCCTATGGCCCCAGCGGTAGGAGTACCACTTTCGGCGTATTTGCATTTTTACCTGGAAAATAGACGAGAAAATAACTATAAAACTGGAATTCAGTTACAAGGAGAAAGAGGGATTTAGGACCAAAATATTTCTACAACTGCAACATTTTTTGAAACGATGTTAGCTTTCATCGATGAAAGAATCTGGGACTTCATACTTTGGAATATTCGTTTACTTCACTCTGGAAATATTCATCCTTTTTTATATCAAATTGGGAATTCTTTGTCAAGTGTGAATTTCAAATGGTACACTTGTGTTTAAACAATTTTAAAACTACTTGTTTACCATAATGATAATGAAATTAAATGTAAATAAAATTATACAAAATGAGATTTTGTGCTAACAAGTGCCACAAGACTGTGATTTTGCTTAGCAATGGATAGTCAATTTGCCCACCAAATAATAATTATAACAATCCAGTGCTGGATTAAAATAATAGTTAGTAGTGGAGAAATAGTGTGATAGTGTGATGAAAATGGTCAGTTAATTATGGAACAACTGGGGCGAAATCAACTCAAACATTCTCCAAACTTTAAATTTTCAAACGAAATATTAATTCAGGATTAATAATGGACATGATGATATCGTCAAATCAATGATCCATATAGGATTAACTATTGCATTAAGCTGCTCAACTTCAGATTAACATCTAATTGTTCTTATTTTTAAAAAGAAACAAAAGAAATCAAACAACACATCAATCTAAGCATAACTGGCTCTTGTATATCATGAACGCAGCCTCTGACCAAACCAGCCGCTTCAGTTTGCTTCATTTAATTCAAATAATCCACAATCATTGGAAATTTTACGCAGCGCTCGCGCAACAATTTAATTCTAGGGGGAAAAAAAGAGGAAACAGTTTGTGCCAGTGTGCTGAAAGGGCGCCCTCGTGTGAGGCCACAGTGCCAGTCGTTTGCTGATAAAGGGTGTTGATATACCAAAACGTAAGAAAGTGATAGTGAGATAATAATTATACAGTTCAGCATTCAATACTTCACATGCGAGAGATTTTTTCGATCAATACGAAATAATTATGAAGCAGCACATTCCGTATAAGAACAGTCCTTTCTGCCAGAAAAAAGTGCGGATAGAAAGCAGATTGGTGTTTCACATGCACTGTGCCATTTGGTGATTCAGTCAAAATTGCCAACTTTGGCCGTAAAAAAATGATTCGCCCAGAGTTAAGACAATGCAAGATGTTTACGCTGCACCACTCATGTTATAAATTCACAATACTCATTATTGTCATATAACAGAATTCTGAAATAATGCCAATACCTTTTGTGTTTGCAAAGAATCCTCCCCAGAAGTGAGGTGCAAATGGTTGCATGCGAAGAAAAGAAATTGAAGCGTTTGAAAAAAACAAGATCTTTAAAGTGAAACTGAAAATACGCATCGATAGTGAAATACCAAAACAACACGGGGATAATGTGGGCACATGCAAACAGAAATAACAAAAAAAAAATGGAAACGCCGATCAAAACGTAGACGAACTTAAAAGAGAGTATTTCAAATCAAATAGTGCAGTGAATGACCAATAAGAATACGAGTGCTCGTGCGTCGGCCATATATATGTACTGTATATATATACACAGACAACAAAAATTTTTGTGAACGTGAAACGACTGACACCGACCACGTGACGAGCAGTTACCAATCAGCGACTAACTTTGGTCTGACGCGGCCGGCCGGCTGAGGAGCATGAGGTTTGCGTCAGGGTTAAATTATGCAATCGTCTACGAATCTTTGTCATTACCTCACCGTTGAAGAAGCAGAAAATGCAGGCCACAAAGAAACCCTGAAAATAGCCAGAAAATAAACAGAAATGATAATGATAATCATCATAATTATTTACTATAAAACTCATCTTCCAGCAATGAAAGATATCAGTACCACAAGAAGACACGCACAATGTTTGTTTTACTTACCTTATGTGGACTTTCCTTTGTTCTCATGTACTGACCAAATGGACAACTTCCATTGGTATTTAAACTGTACCCATCATTTCATGATGCAATTTGGACCGAATATTCCTTGAATGATAAACTTCAATTTGCGACGGATAAAGACACATTTAAAATATCTCCTTTTGGCCTTTTCGTTGGCATCAAACATTATGTGGACGTGTGCAAGTCCACATAACGTCTTGGGATCCTGCATTATGTGGGCTTCCTTTGTCAAGAGGTCCACAGCGTGTATTCGACTTCTGTGCACCTAAACAAAATGTGCCTGCAGGCATGGGGACATTACCACAAAGGTCTTTTGACGTTAAATGGTAGCCTTAGGCTATAATGTTGTTTAATTGCTTGAACATGAATGTATTATTATGAAACATTATAACATTAATAGATTCATAAACACAAGTAAACTATGAATATTCATGAGTTTTTTCGTCGGGGAGATACACATATGCAAATTGGGCTTGCCCTTCACCGACGTGCAAACTAAGTAATTTCATTGAAGCCACTCGTATATTTATTCATACAACGACCATCCATTCCTTCTCCGTAAACCTTTTAATGAATGATTCAAACCCCAGCTCATAACCAAGCAACATATCACAGCAGAGTGTCCTTAAACGCACTCCTGGTCCTTGGTATTACAATTATTATTGCTAGATGTTACCTGAAAAGACAACATGACTCCCATGAAGTAGTTGTAGAAGGCTTCAGTCACGGTGTTACCAGTAGGTCTAACGGGAAGTATGATGTAATGTAATCCAAGGAGGGGGAGTAGAATCAAGGTAGCACGAACCGCTCTCCTAGTCATGGCGGAAGGAAAGAGACATTGTTTGTAAAGATGATTGTCACTTCACATGCTCCCCAGCAACATGTAGAGCTGCTGGATAGCTCGGATGGTTGATAGTTGTGTTTCTGAGATCGTGACTTGCGATGTCTATGCTTAGGTAGTAATTAATTGCTACAATGCTTGTCTGGGATCGAGGTCATGGTACGGTGTATATTTTTACAAAATCAACTTGACCTGAACCACGTAATCTTTCAGACATTGTACTCCATCAGTTGTGTACTGGACTAACCAGGGGCCAATTTCAATAACGCTTTGCGATTATTGCTAAAGCCCAACTCCATCGCTCAACGGAAAATCGATCGCTACTTTGCTTAGCAATTTTCCCTTTAGTGATGGATTTGGGCGTTAGCGATGATCGCAAAGCGTTAATGAAATAGGACACTGGGGTTGATTTCAACAAACTCATCGTAAGTTACTATCAATCATAAGAGTAATATGATGCATTGCAGACCTTTGTAGGATACGATGGGTTATTCTTCGTCACTCAAGTTACGATCGATCATAGGGCTTCGTGATAACGACCCTATGACGTTTGTCAACCTTCATGGTTTTGTTCAGTGTATTTGTTTGTCAGTGTACATCGAATTGCGAGTGATACCTTTGTCTTAGATTCACCCTGACGTCGTGGGGTCACAGTCAATGTCATCTGTCTTTCAGTATTAATCTTGAAAAGTTACTAGTCTTGATTTTGTTTATTGACACTTCAAACTCACGTGTAATTTCTGCCGGAACCCGACATGGGTGTGGCCCTCAACTTGGTGACCAAGACTCGTACGATATTGAGTAGTAAACACAGGTTTATCTGGATGAGATTGGAACAGGGTAAACAATAATGGAATATGAGCTTGTGAACATTTTTCAAAAGTAGACATTTTAGTCATTAAGCTACAACGATATCTTGGATAGTTTGTTAGTTTTATACATCGTGAATGTAAGAAAACACACAGCTGTTATACTTACAAAAAGAACTAAAATGATGAAACTAGCGACGCACCACTCATACGGGCTCTCCTCTAACCAACACCTGCAAATAAGAAAAGAAACTCTCATGTCAAATTCTGTCTAGTTATTGCCTAGTCTAATTATGGGCCTACGCCGCTTTTGAGATAATCCTGACCAATGTACAAGAAGACTTTGCATACTTTTGAACGCTTGGTGGCGCTAGACATGTGTCTTTTACAATCGTTCACGTGATTTTGATAATTATACCGTAACTATCCTGTACTTTCGGCGCAATAAAAAAATCTTCTTATCGTCTGCTAGCATCGCTGATTTCAAAATTTGAAACATTACTTACAGATACTGGTTGATGTGGGGCTGTAAACATGATCTCCATGAAAATCAGGCATAATTAGTGATATTTTCTTAATTCAAAAGTGAAATATGACTTGATTTGACGAAATGTTGTTGTACACTTACAAGCCAGGGTTGTAATACACCATAAATCCCGTGTAAATGCACACAGGAAACGCCGGAAGAACTGTGGGAGAGAACAAAAAGGAAAGAAGAAAATTCAATTCAACTCTGCCTTCAGCCGTGAGCCCAGAGTGCGCCCTCTATCGATATAAGGCTGGCCTAATTGACGAGTTCCATATAGGCGTCTTCCGTGCGTTATGAGAAAAAACTAATAACCTTTAGTTTATGAGAAAATTGTTTGCCATGAACTTAACAGTCTTAAAAAATTATATTCTACCTCAATGCCATTCTGCCTCATGTTGCATTTCTTCTTGTTTTAACCATTATGTTATGAGATATCTAGCTTACCCCAACCAATGAAGTAGTACAAATGAAGCCTGTGATTCTCAGAGAAGACAGCAACCACAATGACCGTATGTAGGTACAGTCCCTCACTTAGCATCCAGAAATAATTACACGTGTTGAAATATTGACCCAGCACCAGGAGAACTTTACAAAAGGGCTGAAATTAAATAATAGAAAATCGCCAGAAATTTAGAAAAAAATAGCATTGCAGTACACAAGTTTATTATTACATTAAACATATAGTTAATAATAATCTTCTGCAGTGAATTTGGTGTCATTGAATTAACCTAGAAAGAGAGAAAAACAGGGGTTTCGCAAATATTTTGAATCAAGAATTCTTCCTGCGTGGAGGTTCTTAATTTGGCGAGGGTGTGAAACCTGTCTGATCTTGTGTACAGTTTGTAACTTTGTACCACTAGCATAAACTAGGTAGGAAATCATATATATTACTAAATCGTGGTGCTTCTGTGTCGCTGCTGGATCAGATAATGAATATTCATTGTCTCTCATTGTGTTTCCACATAATATGAATAATTATCTTTGTGCCTTTAAAAAAGAGTTAAAATCTTAAACGTACTGGATTGTCTAAGATGAGTTGTGGATTCTGCGTGACCAATGCGAACCATTGAATCCATACGATACCACACAGGATGAAGGAGATGAAGAGGTTTTTGTGGATGGTGACTCGGGGACACCCAAGACTCCTGTAGAAAAACAAAAATCAGCAAAAACATTCAAATCTTGTTAATAACCAATTTTACAATAAACCTTAACACCCATGCATTATACGTTAGAGTATACGTTCCAGGGATCGATTTTACGAAGCCCTGCGATCGATCGTAACTCGAGTTACGGAGGATAACCCATCGTAGAGGGTCCTATCCCACGTTGGGCTTCAATGCATCAAAAGTCCTACGATTGATAGTAAGTTACGAAGAGTTTGGTGAAATCGACCCTAGGACTGGCAATATATACATTATGTGTATCTGTTTCATGGCTTCTGACTGCCTTAATGAGCAAAGATGATTGACTATTAGGGACACCAACAACATAGGGCTGGATAGACTAGTTTGTAAGAGCGCCGGTTTGGCTTCCGGAGGTCGCTGGTTCGAATCCCATTCCACATTTCTGTGTTCATTTTTCAATGACTGAAATAAATCCAGTCAGTTTGCCCCTGTGGTTGTTTGATGATGATGTGTATCTTTCATTAGAGTCCACTGCATTTCACTTGGTGGCCTATATGTTATACTTCATTTCATTTCAGCGGAAGGTTTGAAATTTAATACAGGCCTTATGACTGTCATGATCGGGACCTCATGTTCAACTTGAAAATCGTATTGACAGATTGGCCTAGCTTCTTTATCGTTCAGCTCTACACATATTTAGTTAGGTGACACTAACATGTATTTATCTGTTCATGTCATTAATTGCCGAGTTGTGCAAAAGGGCTATAGGTTTGAGATTGGATTGGTTCCCTCGTCCTAGTTTCATGTTGTTACCCTTGGGTACCATTGGGTACCATACCTCACTCAGTCATCATGTGGTAATAATCCACAGCTGTCGTGGCATATTTTCCAGTAGTTGTATAATGTTCCCGTGCCAGATGTCGGAATAACCTGTTTCTATAGTCCATCACTGATTATTATCAGAATACTTGGGATGCACAGACGATATGTCCTGGAGAAAATGCAGAGCCTGGCCGCGCTTTCAAGCAAATAACACAATAATTCACATCGATGTAGAGAAACTTCACATAGGCCTATGCAGTGGATATTTATGGTCGTTCAGATCCATGTATTAGTGAAACACATGTCATAGCAAGCATTGCTGCGGCTGATACAGTATTTCATGTGTGATGATATTCTTCTATGCTTTATGTTTTCGACATGGACAGAATCTGTATTGAATGACACATATCATGTGTGAAAGACATCTACGTTTTCCACTTAAAAGGTATTATAAGGTTACAACAAATCTTTTGACAATCTTGCAGTTTTAAAGGTTTTAGGATGTCACATGAGATAAGCGAGATATAAATTACATGGACCACTTAGGAACTTGACACCAACTAGGTAACGATAATCCTGATAATTTTGTTAGTTTTATCCTAAAGTTCACCATGATTGTGACTTGGCGGTAATGAATCGTTGTATTTCTCTTTAGGTTTCAGTCAACTGTTTTGCAACCGTTAAATACGACTATAGGAACACGATATGACTTCAGTCTATTTAATACCCGTCCTAGTATAATATGATTAGAATTGTCTTATATTACTTTATATTGCTTTATAGGTTGCGAAACAAACAAACCATTGTTTTGTGTTTGTCAAAGTTATACTTCACGAAGCACTCCACTATATGGATAACCTATACCAATTGAAAGAATAGTTCCACTACCATAATTTGCCAAGTAAAGTTGTTCATTTCAGCCAGAAAAGGCATTTCGAAGCTCCGAAGTTTAACATCATGTTTCTACAGCTACACCGTATCGTGTTTAGCATATTCCTTAATAACGAATGCACCATTCGTGAATGCAGTTTGGATACATGAGTACGTGACTTTAAGTGATTGGTGCCGTACGGGCGCAGGTGTGTACATCTATTAGCATTAACGCCTACCTTGAAATTTCACTCTGATATTTACGCGATACCAGTCTGAATAAGGAAGTGACCTTCTGATGTTTCAGACTCTTAATGATCCTTGTCTTTGATGATGTAGCATCCAAAATGTCAAGAGTTATACCACAACTTCCGGACTTCATTAATTAGATCAACATTGATTTGTTTACATAAAGCGCATCATAACGTCCACCAAAACGATAATCAAAGTTGAGGACGCTGCATCCTTATTATCTTAAAGGGATGGTACAGATTATTGGTAAGACAAATACACTTCAAGATCACAGATTCACATAAAACGTACACAGTTTAATGGTGATGATAGGAGAAAACATTCCATGAAATGTTTTTGTCTGAAATGCCATATTCGTTTAGAAATAAATGGACTATTTTCCGATTGGAATAAATCGCTTCGAAGCGTTTTATTCATTCGTTGAAATGTGTACAGTTCTCTGTACACGGGTTTTCACTATTTTCTCATGACCCAGATTGCTGAGTGACCTCAAACGTCTACAGGTTTGTCAGTTAAGGTATATGATGGATTACATAATGTACTTTCACTGTCAGCAACGGTTTTGTCGCAAAAAAAACAGTTCTGTACCATCCCTTTAAGTCCTATCTTTTCCCTCAAGGGAGTTAAGAGAACACTGCACCTAATTCTGTCATGTGCCAACATTAAGTTTGACATTTTCCAAGTCTCCTTCTTTGGCAAAGTTTAAGGCGTCATGACATGAATGTATCATTTGTCCCGTCTGGGATGGAATCCCCACATGTCCCCTTTATACATATTGATCGATCGTTGGGCAAGTATGACACCTACATGACAATATCCTAATTAATTCACACCTGAGTACGTGGAATATAATATACATTATTATGTATGTGCATCTTTTGTCTCGGTCGCCGAGACATTCACGCTGTCTATTCACAAACTCAGCATAATCACCAAGTCCATTGAATGACTCAGTTTAACCGACCCACGTTCCTTGAAAGAATTTACAATAAGACTTTGTCTGATATCAAGATAATGGAATAAACAGTACTTTTATCTCCTGTGATAATTTAAAAACGGGACTTTATACTTAGATATCATCAGATGTAAGCATTTGTTACTGCAAAAGGTTACTTACCTATTCCCCTAGATAGTCTTTAAGTGCTACCTTAACTTTCTTTATCAAGTTTGATATACATGTAGTGATAATAATGATTTTACAGTCCCTCGTTGAAGTCAAGTACGTTGTGCTATACGTTCCCCCATTGAACAAAAGTATACCATGCTTCAAGCTGTTCATCACTCAGTGTGCACCTCGGCGACTCCGAATGGAGTCAAACTTAATCTGAATCTAGTCATAATCACACGTAATTGCAGTCGAAAGGAACACGTACCGTGCAAGAAACCAAACTTCACATTTCGCGAATAGTAACATATTCAATTTAGGCGGGAAACTTTTCCCGCTTAAAGCAGTCGTGGCATCAAACATTCCCAGCAATGGACAATGACGCATACATTATTTACGAATCGATTTGTACCTGAAGTAGAAGAAGATGAAGCTAGCTATACATAGGGAGAATACCGACAAGCCGTATCCCATGTAGTAGATGAAATGATAGCTGGTCAGCTGTGGGAAAATGGCAGAACAGAAAACAAACAAATCAGTCATTTGCATGTTGTAAGAGCCATCGTGAAATGATAGTCTTAAACGATGCTGCAATGGATTTAGACATTTAACTGAGAAAAATGGATGGGGGTTGGCTTCCAGAAGTGGTTCTGTATTATGAGAACCGATTGCGTCTTCGGAAGAATGAATGCAAACACACTTTTCTCTAGAAAAGTAGAATCTACATGATTAAAACCCAACTATTATGTCTAATTGAGTAGCAGGCTGGTTGAAGATGATTTCTGTGTTAAGGGTGTTTGATAATAGCCAGGTGATACCAGGCTATCTCTGTCATCCCAGTCAATATGATATCAGGATAGTTGCATCATAGTTGTAAGATAGAAGTCATGGTAATTAATAACAGGACAGATATAATATCAAGAAATTTCGCATCAGGAGAGTTGATATCAAGATAGTTTATCACCTATATGATTACTATCGGGATATTATCTTCTATACAGACCATAGACTGATAGTAGATATCAAAAATGTTCGTCAGCTATGATTGTTCACATGAATAATCGATAATCGAGTATAATATGTGGTGTTTACTGGCTAGTTGGTATCAAGAATGTCTAAATGGCAGGCATTGTATTGAGACCAGATTTGTGAGGATAAAATTAAATTATTTACCGGTGAAGGCTCGAAGTGGCACTGTGTGTAATTTGTCCATGTGTCGTTGGTTTCTGGATGGCGAAACCACTCTCCGTCGGGCATACATATCTTACTGGCCGTCTCTATCAGAACCAAGAACACGTGCACAAACAAACAAACAATCATTAAACAATAGATAATACGGGCGATTCCAGACAGTGCGCCACCAAGAGTTTGCAACGCGTTGGCGAATGAGCAGAATCTGTCGAGTCTTTACAAACGCGTAGTAATTGGGTGGACAAATTCCGTGAATTGTGATTGGCCAACGGGTTTCTTGGTTGCGCACTGTTTGGCGTCTCCCGTATTCACACGATATTTGGAGGTTTGCATGTTGGATTCACTAGGATGTTTGCGGTGTGAAAAACTCTTTCATGTACGGGTATGACTCTGAGAAGAGCCAGTAACGCAATGATGTCTCCTGACGACGGCCAGAGCACACGGCCCGAAACGTTTAGTTGCCAGCTCTTCCCAAAGCCGCACTCGTTCTTAAAAGAGCTCAATACATTGCAAATACCCTACCTAGGCAATATTTCAAGACAATATAACGCCGCATTTAAGAAATGTAGGTCATCGTTTCATCCATCGTTTTTTTAATAGTAACAGATCAAACGAAAAGATGAATATAATATTGATTTATATTGAACTGCCGAAGTGGCATGGGCATAAAGAGTACACAAATTGGCCTGATATCACGACACTGTATAGGACAAGTCAGTACGTAAATGTTTAACAGCAGGAAGGGAAGTAATGATTAACCTCTTATCAGCTGTTGATGTCTGAACGAATTCTGGACAGAATTTGGGTCCAAGATGAAAAAGCACCATCGGCTATTGGCATTATGGTCCAGGCTGAATTAATTGCCTGCGAGTTTCAAATACAGGAGCTTGCAGGAAGTGCTGTACGTGCAGCCAAATAACTTGGTCATCGTGGCCTTTGCCCAAGCATCGCGTGACGGTACCTAGTGGAAATCTAGTCTAGAAACCGTTTTATCTCGTGCAAACTACGGAGCAGCTCACGCTTCCCAGGCGACTCATTAACCTGCTACCGTAAATATATCGGATAGCGAGCGGGGAGGCAGCGCAAAGTGCCCGGGTAGATATCTAGCCAGCTGGGATGGTGTTGCTGCACGGAGGTCATTCATCAACATTTCAAGAATCAAATGTATTCTCTGCTGAATGATGATCACTTTGATTAATTGGATTGAGTGTTAGTGCCATGATCGATCTATGGTCTGATCATATGAAGGTTGACGGAACGATGTCACCATCTGGGGCAAATTTCATATAGATGCTTAACACAAAAATTGCTTAGTATAAAAATGGCTTGCCCAATAAAACAAACCACCATTGAAAATTCGATTTGATACAGCCAAAGAACAATTGCAAGTGATACACAACAGATGGACATTCGGTTGTTAATCTTGTTTTTTAGTAAGACAGAAATGTCATGCTTAGCAATTGTGTGTGCTAAGCAGCTCTTTGGCATTGGCCCCTTGGTTAGTAGGCCTATTAGTCTGTCATACATACCTCTAGGGTCGGAGTCTGGTATCCAGGCTGGGCAGGGTTGGTATATCGTCTCCGATGCACGTGTGTAGTTCCAACAGTCCCACGTATCAAAGGTCATGTTGCAGTAAGTGTAGCCTGGAAATAATTAGAATTGACCATTACAATGTCTGTATTAATGCACCGTGTTATCATTTCAATGTGTATCATTTTATCTATCTACATCTATAGCAGTTTCTGTGGGATTAGAAATTAAAACTTTGTTTTCCTTCATTGAATGACAATATTAGGTCGCTGTGCCAATTTTGGGGTGGCGCTATTCGGGACGGTGTAACCCCTAACTTAGTGTTACATCAGTGAACTCACACCATCCGTTATCCCTTATACCCTACATGATGGTGCACATTCGCTTCTCGTGAAATGAGAATGATGTCAATTTGTTCCTTGAACAGGGAGATAAACACATTCTAATTAATTATGCAGTAAGAGTAAAGGATAATAGATAGTGGTGCTTCAACAGCTAGGGACACAGTCAGAAATCGTTAGTCAACTTGGTGTGGAATGAGCAAATTAACAAATTATCAAAACTCTGGTCATTATACCATCATTAGGCGGCTGTTCCGTTCTCATGCGCTGGGAACATGTTTCATAGACTTCAAGATGTCGAGTCAGTTGCTCCTCCGTTTGTCCCTTCTGCCAGTCCATGGTTTCACCCTCCTCGTCCGCCGACGCCCCGCCGTGGACTACAGCAACCTGTCGGTAGTCAATACACGACAAAATCAGTACTCGGTACATTCATTAACCACGGAATCAACTTTGTTTCCAAGCAAAATAATGTTCATCTCATTGAAGGGTTGTATATTATGAGGGAAGTGAAATGGCGATGGACAAGACAATTAACAAAGAAATTGCCTCTTCTAAATGTTTACGATCTTTTTAATTCATGAATATTAAATGATTTTGGTCGGGAAATATATCATATGCAAATTAGGCTTGCCCTTCACCGACGTGGATGAGCACTGTATACTCAGTGCTTGTGAGAGAACGTGAAAAAATCACATGCTGGCTCAGGTGGGATTCGAACCCACGACCTCCCGCTTAGATCTTTTTAATTGATGTTCTAATTACAAAATAGGTATGTTCTTGTCCTCTTGTCAATAAGCCCTCGATGAGGATCCTGCAAGTATCGAAACGTCAGGCCCACCAAACTCCAAGCATTTGATAAATTCCAGGTCATTATTTTGGTTGATGAGCAGTTTGCAGCAGTATATTACTTGTATTAACAAAATAATTGAAAATGGTGGAAAGATCATATATCGGTATTCGTCTGATAGAAAATGTACAATCACTACGTGATTAAAACAATTCAGTTCTAAAGATTCAAATGAAAAGCCAGAATGAATAATTATGCCCAATGTAATTGTAGATCGCATTCCTCCCTTTAAGCTGTAATGTTTGTCACTTAGCATTTGGATATTTATTCGCTGTGAATTTTTTAAGGAAAAAATACTTCGGGGGAAAAAAGGTATAAAAGGACACATTTGTCAGTGTAAGATATTTTGATCCTCTACCTCGGACGGTTTCAACAATTGTTTCCCTTTTTTCACCGAGTTCCTTTACCTACATTCATCTCTCTTCCGCTATTCACCACACTTTAGCCTTTGGCATGTTCGGCAAACATACGCTGTGCGCCTAACAATCAATCCACCGATGATTGTGCCATAATGCAGGCGCGGCCTGAGCAGCAAGGGGGGAAAAAAGACAGGGGGACCCGGGGACTGATTAGTCACAGACACGGTCGTGACTTCGCGTAATCATTTGTCAGCACAACAACAACATTGACATTGCAAGCCTACTCAGAACTGTCCGGTGATTTGTTTCGTCCGGAACAAGTACACAAGTTGAACGTCGAGATACCTTTACTCTCCGGACCAATATTCTAGGTATTAGCATAAGGCTGATGGGGATTTAGGTCAACCGATCGGCAGTGGATTTCTCAACGGTTGTATCGTTCGGCTTACGCTTATGAATATTTGATGACTGCAAATGCTTAGCCCTGGTTAAAATATTTATTATGCATCCGAAGACTTTGCTCTTTTGCGTAATGGAAGTTATCGGTAGGGTTCTTTTACAACACACAAGCCGAGTGAAAGACGTTCTTGGGTAGAGAATTCAAAGCAATACATTCTAACGGCACCTTTTCTGGATCTGACATTTATCAAACGGTTTTTCCCGCGCTTTGGTGGCACGCGTGTATATGTCAGAATTTCCATTCCAATTAGGACTCATATTTTCCAAGCTGTGACTTTCATTGTTGAAGCAAATTATGTTTATTTATAGGCTACAAAAAATTCTAATTGAACAAATCTAATTAAATGAGCATGGCTTCACAGACGAAGCCGAGTTGTGTCATGACCTATAACGGGATGTTAAACAGCCTGGCCGTTTACCAACATGGTTTAAAATTCAGTCCTGAACTTTTATTGACTGAAAGTATTGACCCATATACACGAGAAGTGCACACAAACACAAAACAGCAAAAAGGTTAAATACAAACACGTTGTATCCTGCGGCTATTTCCTGCATATTATTTTGGCCACATCAAGTCAGGTATAGCATTATTTGATAAGGACAAGACGCAAGATGGATAATACTGATTGCTGCCTCGCTAACATCAAGCCTGTTTTTGTGGGAGTCCCGACTTAACGCCGTTACCTCCCGGCTGTGAGTCAATTCCAGCAGCGGCTGCGTTTCTTACACTTTGCGGCATGTAGGTTTTTCTTAATGCACCCAATAGCTATCGGCCATTGATACAAATTACTCATTTATTATGAGCATTTTGTCCTCCTTTTTCTTTTATCGTCGCGTAGAACGGCCGCCCGAGGAACATGCTAGACGCTTAAGTGTCAGGCCGCGCACTTGACAAACTGCTTCTCGCTATGGCGCTTTTCCGGGTCAAATTGTTGCCATCGAGTGGAAAAATAATACGCGACCAAGTGGCCTGTATTCATGTTGGTGAACACTGCGACAGCGACACATTATTGACGGATATGACTTTGGCAACCTGACACTAGAATGTTCTTTTGTCAATTTCGAATTTGCTTCAACTTCTGCTTCGCTTCTTAGGTCGATCTTGTTTTACTAGGCCGTGTCCCAGATATATGGTTTCTGCCGCATTATACACACGTACCTATGGCAGCCACTAGCCAGTGACTGCAGCCGTTTCTGAAGACTTATGTGTTACTTGCGGCCGCAGCCATAGATTTGGGGCACGGTCTTAGTCTTGGGCGTAAAGAAACCACCCCACCCAACCAGTGCAATTAACTGTTCAATGGTCGATTTCACCAAACTCATCGTAACTTACAATCAATCGTATAAGACCTATGATGCACTGCAGCCCTATGTTGGATACGATGGGTTATCCTTCGTGACTTGAGTTACGATCGATCGTAGGGCTTCGTAAAATCGACCCCAGATTGTATGTTTGTCACCAGTAGTCCGTACGTAAAGTCAAGTCTTACTTAGTCAAACTTACTTGTAGAATGAGTATGCAGCAGACGAGAAAGAACCCAGGGCGTAAGAACCAAGAACCGAACTGCTTACTGGATCCGTACCTGTATAGCAATTAACAAAGAAACACCAGATATTTAGCATTCAATACGAATTACTATCCGTTATGTAAGAAAGATTGCCTTGGCTGCATATTAACATGACAGCTCACTGACGGATAGTTAACTCGATAGGTATACCTGTTGTATACCTCTTGTGTTACCAATGCAGTGGTCGTGGGTTCTATTTCCAGTGCATATTGAACTGGCACACACTTGCATATATACGTGTTTCTGTTTGAAAGATGTCATCCCAGCATACTCTGACGGTTACACTTCTTGCTCGCCAATGCAAAAGTCGCGGGTTCGATCACGCCTTTGTTTATTATAATTATTAATAATTTGCCTACTGACTTCTTGTTTGATTGCTGGTAAGGGCTAAATGATTTCATTCCATTTTGTTTCACCTGTGTAAACATAGAGGCTGTTCATGACGGCCTTGATGCCAGTTTTAGCCCAGTTCCTGGCTTTTCACTTGTCAAGTATGTAATGATTATTGATAGCTGAGACTACCTTGTTATACCTTGCCCGGTAACATATTTAGCCCAGCTGCTCGCCTTTACAGCCTAGCCTACTATTTCCATCTCAGAAACTGCAGTTATTTGATCAATGAGACCGCGCAATGCCTTTCCTCTTTAGCCAAAATGGCAAGTAGGAAATTCGTACAGGACGAAGCCTATACGTGACACCAATTTGTAACTAGATTTGTCCTGGCACAGAAGAAAAGGCCCCTTATAAGTGGATGTTCCCCGGCAGGCCTAGGCCAGTCCAGAGCATCTTAACCTCACATCACTTGGCAAGGATCCCTAGACGCAAGGAGTGCTCTCCATACTCCACCGAGAGGATCCTTTAGCTTCTTGGGGAGTGGAGTCCCTTGATTGAAACCGTCGCTAACCTAATATCACATTCATCCAACAACCCATCAGTAATGCACACGCAACCGATACCACTCACATCTCTTGGCACGGCAATGTATAAAATACGCGTGTTACGACGGCTAAATACTCCCAAATGTGTTGACTCTGTAGCAATTTTTGAGCGTCTAAACGTAATTGTACATCTATTCCCACTTCTGTTCTTTGAGTGAATTTGTAATTAGTCTTAGCCGTTTTCGAAACTTCAACTTGGGCTACGGCTTCGTCATCCTATGCATTCATCTTAAAGTAACAGGTGTAAAAACAAAGGCTCATGGCTACGGATTTGATGTGAATATTCTTGCTTTTAAAACCTTCAATCCCAACCACACATTACCACCTGCAAGCATTTTTAGCTTGAGACGGATAGATAAGCCTAAGCCTCAACCAAAGACAATGTTCTGTGACATACATTATTTTGATGGTAAACTGTTTGCCTAGGCTGTAGCATCATATGTTATTCAGGGAGAATTTTTCCTTCTTCTTTTCCTTCATTTCTACTGTAATGTGTGCTCGTTGATCTCTTTTCGTCCATTCTGTTGACACAGCTCTTAACTAAGACAGCTCTACATGTCAGGCTGGTGCCCTTGCCACGGGCACCAGTTTATTCTTGGCTTCCCCAGACCTAGACTGTGATATATCGATTTTTTGGGGGCTGTAAAGGGAACTTAAAACTGCACTGTGCAAGCACATGTATTATACACGGACTTCAGAACCGTGTCTGTACATGGTTATACTGCAAGTACTCTGCCTCTGAGCAAATAGAATTCAAACGTTAGCCTACATCAAACAGTATTTACGGATCACAAATTAAGGTCGGCATAATTATTTGGTACAAACATGCATTGCTGTGAATGCTGAGACCAGCATTCATATAAATACTGACACTATCCTATTGATAAAATAATGGAAAGATGATGGAAATTGAAAATGTAAATTTTAAGAGAAAACGGTGTATTTACAAGTCTGTTTAGGTGCATCGTTAATGTTGTTGAATTTTAACGATAAGTTCCTATGGTGCATTTAGTCTTGTCTTGTCTTGTATTGTATTGTAAAACAACGCCTATTTTGACACTAATCTTGCATACACTGTTGAAAACCTTATTTTAACTGCACTCTACGAACCCCATTAAACACTAATTATGACCCATATAAATGTGCACAATTCCAGCAAAATAAGCATGCAGTGGGCCTCCTATATGCCTTTCAGACTCATAGTAAGCCTGAATTCGTGTTGTACACAACATGCACTAGCAGCACAGCTCCCACAAACATACTGAAATTCCTGGTGCAAGTGTAGCTTTAAACACCATGCACTGACGCCACATATCTATCGCTTATTATCAGTGGTGGCTCATAGCCCTGCAAGCTGCAGATGTTTCGTAAATGGGAACAAGACGGAGTAATCACAGAATCTAGGTGCACGTGCGGAGGAATATTGCGACTAGGTAGGTTGAATGGCCTATAGTATCCTTGAAGATGTTGGTGGACAGGATTCGAGGCAATGGAGTCCTAATTCAGGTTTATAGTTAAAGTCCACAGCCGATTCCTGTTTATTTTTCTTTACATGTTCTGCTTTGATGCATCCTCTCGAAGCTGATATCAACTCTCAAATAATTCCACCGATGGCACTGTGGTCTGGTTGCACTTTGAATGTGTCTTCCCATACCATAGCCCGATGTATAGTTGTTTTCTAGAATGCCCCCATCGAGCAAATAGAAACATCAACACCCTGTGGTATGGTTAAACATGTCTGATAAACACATTTGGTAACTTAAAGCATTGGCGTGTTTCAACTTAGTTGTGGTAATGCATACATTAAACCATACCAACCTACCTTAAACGGATTGTGAATGTTGGACGCTTTACGAAACACATACATGTATACACTGCCTTCCTTGATATTGAAGCAACCATGATGACTTTACTTGCAAATCATCAGTGATATAAACCGGTAGAGCATAACGAAAACATCCCTAATAATCAGTAGGGACATATAACAAGTATAAAGATTATATAGAGTTATATCTATATACTTTATACTAAATAACACTATAGTGGCTTATACTGTCTAGTATGCAAGATAAAGAACTGTGCACACGATGAAGTTAATGAATCAACACAAATCAAAGGTTAATGTCTGGTACCTGTACTTCCCCCACGCAATTAAGGACCAGATAGCATCAGTTGAACGTGGCCATGAATACTTCTAGTCTGGGGCCTCAATAGGCCTATACTCTTGTTTGAACGTACTTTTGATCGCCGACCAAAGTATGTTTTTTTTCTCTCTTGTCCTGATTTGTATCATAAGAAAAATAGTCATAAGGTTTGTGCACGTTGAATAACAACGCAGGGATCACTGATGTGAACCCAAGATAATGGCGTGACAGGAAACGCACCTGAATTACCATAGCAAATATATCATTCTTTCTCTGTGGTGTTTGTTGTCAAATTCATATTTAAAGGTAGTATCATACTTTGGTAAGAAAACGAAACAGAAATGTTCACAGATTTACGTATAACTTGCAGGGTATAAAGATGGTGTTGGTAGATACATACCGTTATAAAGTTTCCGCCTGAAATTGTGTATTTATCCAGAAACTAGTAAAACAACGACTGAAAATCTGTTTGATCTTTTAAAAGATCAAAAATAAAAGACTTAAAATACTATGGCTGTTTTACACAGTTTTCTCAAAAGTTGGCAGCGTATGGAACTGAAATTGTCACAGAGGACTGTTACTGTATCTTCCTTCATATTGTTGCCTATGAATCTGTATTTCTTTGACAAAAAACAAAGAATGATATTACCTTTAATACGCGTGATACATCTGACATTGCGCGACTCACTATTCCCGTTATAGTTTTACTACTAATTGGAAGGTCAATGTTAACGCTCCAAACGCATTTTCGTATTACTGTTTCCCGAATTAAATGTCAGCACTTATTTAGCGACTTGGTCGGGGTTTTTTTTCTGGTTGATGGCATATGCGGCTAGCCTACACGCGTGAGGTAATTATCACACACACAGGGTTAATTCGACATGTGACCTGCAGGCACGCGTTGTCTAGATTTAGGTTAATTTCCAATATTGGTCCATTGTGTCTCGGTTTCCGCCGTTTTATGCCTAAAAACTGACATGTAAAATAACCCACATGGGGCACAGGTGCTTCAGGTGTGAGTAGGGCATCTACGGTGCACATAAAGAGACATGACTTGCCCCTGGTGTAGCTGCAATGGGCTCGTGTTATAATTGAAAATCACCAACCTGAATAAAACATGTATAATCGGCTAGAATGCATCACAAGTCCGTATCTGAATCCCATAGGTGCTTCTACAAAATGCTACTAACCAATAAAAATTCATAAGGGCGACGAAAATTGCTGGGAAGAAAGACACAACCCTCCTTGAGATTATGCTAATTTAATTCAGTTAAATGAGAACTTGTTTTCCTTAGGTTCTACCGTATACTCCCAGGTGAGTATTAAATAACCAGAGAGCCCACACTTATCCTCATATCTATTTACCGGGCTAGGGCAAACATTGCCCCCGTACAAAACCAAACGCCGGGACCTTTGCCTTCTCTGGCAAAATGATTTCGTGGGAAAATAATCTGGATGTTTTCATTTAACGGTGTGGTGTTTGTTTTGTATTGTTGTATCCCGCGGCATAATATTGCCGTGCAATGTCCTCATATCCCCGTTAAGTGCCGCTTGTATATTATACCAACGTTATTTTAAGACTAATGCCATATTCAAGCCATCACGTCTTATTTTTACAATAAACCTATAATTCAAGGTCCGTATATACATACCTATACTAATCTCTGCTTACCGTATGGGCAAAATCATTTAATATCATCACCAGGATAAATATTTATCTTGACTTATAAAGAGGAATCCAATGTAATAATTATTGATAATAATTTATATCATATTTCTGATATGTACAACATTATCTGCATTATGATATTCACTCCAAGATTTTTTGCATTTTCTGTCCAGTTTACTGTTACACCGCAATCGTCCATAAATATGTACATTATAAAACGGTTGCTAGGCAACTGTTTTTCTCTCGAAAAGGTCATGGCAACGCATTCTGCTGAATTCATGATCGACGTATATATAATTATATATACGAGAGGAAATGTCACTAATAACATTAGAACTTGACCGTATATACCTACAAATTGTCCATGTAAATGTTCTCTTATAGGTTTGGTTATAGTTCATGATATATGGACAAAACTACCGACATAGTTGGACAAAAACCCAGAAGTATTGCCGTTATACGTGAACGAAAAATTGGGTGCAAAAGAAAAAAAGAAGTTATAACTAGATGTTCAGAAGAGACATACCAGTTGGTAATGTGAAATGTTCATTTTTTGGTGTGTGCGTTGGAGTGTATGTCAGCGGGACAATGAGTGCTTGCTCTCTGCGTTCATATCCACGTATCAAAACAATAAACTGCACAGGGAGTAGCATTATCACGTGAAGATGAACTTTGGAAGAGCACTTTAACAAAGGACCTCTCTGTTTGTTGACACCTAAAGTGTAGGTAGATGGTCAACATGCACCTCTGGGTCTAATTAAAAGCCAATGTCTTGTCAATTAGAAAAGCAAATAAAAGTCGTTTCACATAGCATGAAGGACACTGCACTCTATCTCGAAACAGCTAAATGAAACACATGATAGGGCCACGAGGGGAATTGTCAAAAAAGAACATTCGTAAAAGAAAGGTCAACCGGAAAGAAGACGCCATACATGCAGCAGCGAACCCCACATAGAAAATTACGTTCTCAGCTGCGCACGCCCTGGTTGGTATCTGAACATGAATTGACACATCACGTATCGGATGTCCAATGAAACTCTTCTACATGTTGACAGCTGATCAGGCTTGAAATCACTGGGGATCTTACTAAGCCCGAGCCAGAGCGAATATACGTACGAAATGTGCATAGAGCCAGGAAGTGGTATGTGGGGCAGCATTGGCGTCACGCGAGAGCGATCTTGTAACGACGACATTTTGCTTTGCTGACCTCAAAACTGGTGCGAATACCAAAAGGTCATCTGTGGAATCTAACGAGGCCTGCAGCTAACTTCAGTATCTATTTAAATGCTGCCGTATGTTAATTTAACCAATGTAGCTATTTTTAATCCTCCAAGACAATTTTTGGATGGTTTTGCAGTGCACGTCATAATAAAATGCCTGTATTCTTAAAGGGTCTCTATCCGAAGGATTCCCCTATGTAAATAGAATATCACTGCATGTATGTAAGGGTAGCCAGTTTCACAACTATTTCAATCGATGATTCAAGCTACACAGTATGACGTAGAGTCACCATGAATGTATAAAATCGCCCTAGTTATCACTGAGTATTTATAGAATGTATATTTATGTGATGATCTATTTTCCTGCCTCCGTTAAGTTTGGCGTTCTGCCGATTTTCTCAGTTAAAGATAGCACCATACTTTGGTAGCATCATACTAAAACAGAAATCTTCACTTTTTCACCAATAACTGACAGGGTATAAAGATGGTGATGGTAGAAACATACCAAATGCTGTACATTTATCCAGAAAAGAGTAAAACCAAAAGCAGTTTTGATCACAGGGAGCTTACAACTCCAGTGAATAGGTCTGAAAATACCGTGAGCGTTGTATACACTGTTTTCTCAAAAGGTTGGTACTGTGTGGGACTGGAATTTACACAGACGACTGTTATTATATCTTTCTTGATTTTTTTGCCCATGAATCTGTACTTCTTTGGCAAACAACAATGAGCATGAATTAGTTATACCTTTAAGTTGACAAGCTCACAGTCAAACAGTTCCCGTGTTTGTTTGATAACCACACGCTTCCATCTTCACTCGATTTGTTTTCCTGTGTATCAATTCCCCCAGAAGTTTCCCTTTTCCAAAATAATTATACACAGGCAACAACAATGTCTGGGCGACGAAACTTAATTGCGGGAACAGGTGGGAATAGCCTAGTGGCGGGAAAATGGGAAATTGACGCACCAAAAATGGCCAGAATTGGAATTACAAGCGCATTAAAGTCTTTGGCCCGTGGCTAGGGCGAAAATAAGACAGTCCAGAAGTCCCAAACAGAAATGGACTGGGAAAGCAGAGATTGCTTGGGAATACAGTGGAGTCAGATTGACTTGAAATTGCAGGTATGTGGATGCATGACGCATAGAGCGTAGTCAGAGCTCAGGTGCGTCATGTCCTACCTATTAACAACCACTACTAATTATTCATGCATGATGTACATGCACGTCCATTGATTTACCTTTTCCAGTATGAGACTCATTTCTGGCACAATGGCATCGTCTGGCAGAAATTTGAGCTCGTCTGCAAATCACAATATTCTAAATGTATCAGGAAATTGGCGAGAATTGAGTAAAATGGCGCCAAGTGGTATGTGCGGCACTGAAAAGTGATAAACATCGATGACTAACTTTTCCTTCATCAGACGGCGCGTCCAAAGCATTATAGGCTCGAACGCCAAACAAAGATTCTGTTTCAGAAACTACATTTTTCTCCAAAACAGAGTAATTAAAGTTATGCACATGCCCAATTCATGAACATTGCAGTCGGCGGCTTTACCATACTTCCTACCAACGTACATTAGGACTGGGAATTATAGGTGAACATAAAGAAGTTCCTCAACAAGATTTATGGTTTGAAATCAGTCCATGGTTTGTTATTATTACATGTATTAGAAGTACACTTGTAAACCAGACTGCCCCATATTATACAGCATAAGTGTTGAGTCAATGTAAATATAATCCTTCCCGTATAACGCAGTAAATAATGTATTAATGCCAATATAATTAGCTAGGACAGAATAGATAAAACCAATTGGCCTTTTGTGTAGTGCAATCCGAAAGTGGACTGAATTTGTTCAACCATTAAAGATTTAGGCCTAATGCATTATTGGTAAAGGTCACATAACAGCACTCACACTTAGTCTAATTCATATGTATATGAAATAACACACCTGCGAAAATTTGAGCTCACTGGAACATTCTGAGTCACGAAAAAATAGCGAAAACCCCACTACATTTTTCTTATAAAACATAAAGAATGGTTTTGATCTTACCCCGAGATCAAAACTGTTTTCTGTCTTTGTTTTACTAATATCTGGATAAATACACCACTTCAGGCGGACATATTTCGACGGTATGTTTTTAGCAGCACCATCTTCATACCCTGAAATGTATACGTCAATCTGTGAACATTTCTGTTTTGGTATGTTACCAATCCTGTATTGTACCTTTAACACAAGCTTGACCTAGCACATCCTCTGTGATAGGTTAAGCAAACGCCTTGCTTATTATGATAAATCTATGGACAATTTCTCCAGTGTATAGATGAATTGAACAGTAAATTTTCTAGGGAAATACGATTTATCGGTCTTCAAACGAAAACGCTGGACGGTACATGTCAATCCCTTCGGTCGCCAAAGCTTTTCACTATTAATGAGACAGTCTGAACAAAAGTCGAATGCTTGAACGAATGGCCCGGAGCTAGGTAGCTTTCCATGAATGAGGAATTCCCTTCGTGGGTAGACGGCCGGTAAACCAGCACTGCTAAGATATTCTCACTGGGCCAATGTATTCACTATAATGTTATTCCCCATGTTGTTTATACCACTGTTTACCAAAGATTTCGTTTCTGTGTTTTTTGGTGTGGAATCTACATGCATGACTGTCCCACATGCATGCAGAAGTCACTTCTAAAGATCAATGTTGCGAACCATACTGATAAAATATGCCATCACGAAATTGCTGAGACCGAAATATGCTAGCAGTTGAAATGTGCGGCTTATACAAAGGCCCTAAATATCATATTGATATGGGGATATTATGGAAAGAATGAAGGGACATTTAAAGCCAATATTACTTCCAGGCCACACGAATATGAATTTGAACAAAAAGACAAACAAACAAACAAACAAACAAGCACCCAACACCTCCAAAGAACAAACACCCTGATGGTTGTTTGTGTAAACTAACCGTCCGTCCGTTCATGCCTATAATACGTTTGTCCTCTGTTATATACAGAACACGGATACGACGAATATGAAATACAAGTTATGCCATAAAGTGTTTGCCTGCCTTGCCCAAGCGGCCTACATTTGGTATTTGAATGTCGGTAAATCTACCTAAATTATAAATGCTTAAATTGTCGATTTGGAACAGAAATGGGGTTAACAAATGGAGGTAGTGGAATGGTGACAACATCCCATTGTCGTCCAACTATAGGCTAAAAGGTAATTGAGTACGCAATGGGGATAGCGGGGTTGGGAGTAGTTTGTATATTACCACAAATGAAAACAGTAAATTGGAACATCAGAATTTAGGAATGATTACATTTTCATAAGTCATGTTGCTGTGTGATTTATGACTATGTGGTTCATGTAGGCATGCATTGATGCCGTATACTTAATAGCCACGTGACAGACGCTTTATTAAGAAAAAATGATGCTTTGCATGGTGGCAATCGATGTCTCCTGATGAGGACTAGAGCAGGTTAGTCGAAACGTTCAGACCTTATACGAGACGTGCGAACGAAATTGAAATGCGAAAGTATGAATGATCCTTACATGGTGTTTCCTCAAACCAATCCACATAGAAGCTTTATTGTTAGTGTAAAATGGATGCAACGTTATGTCGTCTTGTAACAAAACGTAGACTCGTTTTTGAACACCTGAAGGATGTAAATCTCGCATAACATGCATACGCAATACATTGATAACTTTTATGGTTGCTGATTAGGTATGTATAAGGCAACACTCAATGTGTTAGGAATACATTCCACTTTGGATTATAGCTGTCTTAAATAAAATGGCAAACGTAACGCACCTTTAGCATAAAATCATAATCTCCCGACTACATGAAATCTGAAAAACGCTTTCGTGACTATCGAATATTTAGTTGGTTTTTTTTTTTCAAGGATTCTGACCTAATATAAAAACCGACTTTGCATGTGAATCATATGAACAAGGATTGAAGGACTTCAATAAGCACCTGTATCATGTTTTTGCTGACCTTTTTTTTTTTCATAATCGGATCAGGTTGAAGTGGGTACCCACCATAAACCTCACAAACATTATGCCCAAACAACGGACAAGAAAACGGAATAATTTTGAAGGGCTCTCCTCAACAACAAGCACGGGCGAAATATTGCCATGGTTAGGCTTGTTGACAAGTAGAGGGAAGATCGGATGGCCAATCTAGGTTTGACAACTGGGGGTCGTCATGTCATCGGGTAACATGGAACAGAAATCCCATCCTTGACAATGTTACCCATTACTTCTATACATTATTTTCTAGAGTATTTTAACCTTAAAGGGCGAATTGCATTTCATAGACCAGTATGTCTCTGGTCTATTGTGAAGCCCGTTATTGAGATGCTGGTATCATGGCCTCCATGCTCGCATCACACTGCCCTGATTCATAATCAGACGAAGATAACAAGTAAAATATTTCGCACATTAATGACAAACATAATAATCGCAAGCGATTCGAATAATCCTCAGATAAGGGAAGTATGACAACCACCAATTTGACACAGTGTCTATTTTCTTGTGTCTGAGTTCGGATGGCCTGACGCGTTTCGATCCTAGCAGGACCTTTAGCAAAGCTATTTTATTTTTGAAAAGTGAACAAAGAAAAATTGACTGGAGCGGGATTCGAACCGGCGACCTCCTGAATACCGTACAGGCGCTCCACCAACTGAGCCATCCTGCCCTACGTTGGTGGTGACCCCAATATTCAACTATCTTTGTCAGTTTCCCTTGTGGTTATTTCACGACTATTTTATTTTTAGTTCAAATCACGAACTGAGTAATATCTTATTAAGCATCTAAATGTAGCGACACACTGTAAGCATGCGCAGGACGACGATGTGTTCTTATAACTTTAATGATCGATTCGCCAGCGTAAGAGTGGAGCTACAACTGCGGTGCGACTAAACATACATAGATTTTCAAACAAGCTTCGCTAGTTTCGCCAGAAGCATCTGATGTCAGCGTCAGCACAGAGCCGCCTAGGGCTCCCTCTAAACAACCACTTTCTACTTTGATTTCCCCCCTTTCCCCCTCTCCCCCCTCCCCACCCCCTCGCCGAGACATGAAAACACGTTAAAGGTTAAATTGTCTGAACATGTTCTATAGAAAAATCACAAATCTGTTGACATCTGCGATTAGAATCACAGCTGCGCTGCGACAAGCTTCACTGATTGCAAAGTCAACGCCAAGGGAATATGCATAGTATTCTCCACAATGTTCGCATGAGTGTTACTGCTTAATTACCCCCGGGTTCTCTACGAAGTTTAGCACATGAAAAACCATGACTAGGCCTACACTTCTGAACTTTAATACAAGATTGTTCGTGGTAGTTTCACCGCAACACTAAGTTCTGCCACCCTTAACTCAATGCTTGGGGCAAGGGGTGTGTGATATTGTGCTACCCCGTACTCCGTTCATGAACACCGGCTAGAATTAAACCAAATCTTCTCGGTCTTTGAAATCGAAAAAATAAACCCATGGCGTTTGGTATCGGTGTAAAACTCAGCATTGTCCTCCAACCTTCCATCTCTCGCTAGAAAATGATTGGACCGGGCTACGGACAGCTTCCTGGGCCGGATTAATCATACTTTCTCTGGCCTCGGATACCCGAGACGGCATCTTAACCAACCAATCCGTTATTAAAACTTGTCGGTGAACTTCCGATGGAAAGAATCGCCTTTTAATAATGACACGGGCCACTGAGAGTCAGAGATACAGCGTTAAACCAATACAGATCCCTGGGGAATAGGGGATTTTCTTTGAAAGCTAAGACTGGAACAGTTATTACATGTCATTGACCTATTTGTGAGATACTTATTAATTTAAGCGGTACAATTAGGCATACAATATAAATTATTACCCAAATAAACTGCTTCACTTAAAGGTAATACATGTATCATACTTTGTTTGTTTTTTCTTTCAAAGAAATGCAGATTCATGAGCACAAATAAGGAAGATACAGTAACAGTCATCTGTGAGATTCCCAGTCCCATACGGTGCCCACTTTGGGGGAAAACAGTGAAAACGGCCAAAGAATTTAAAAGAAAATGGTCACCGTTATTTCTTATCTTTAAAAGATCCCAAAAAATGTTGGTCAGTGGTTTTACTTTTTTTCTGGATAAATGCAGCGTTTCAGGCAGAAAATGTTAACGGTATATTATATTTCTACCATCGCCATCTTTATACCATGTAAGTTGAAGGTAAATCAGTGAAGATTTCTGTTTCGGTGATACTACCTTTAATGGAATAAATGATTGACGCGTTCCAACTACTTTTTCTTTTTCAAAATGCATAAAAAAATGTCTGACGCCAAATTGTATTGTCATTTGTGTTTATACAACAACCTGTCACAGCGTCAGGCATAATTTCAAGTGATAAATTGATTAAAATGAGACATGAAATTATGGTTTTTTAGTTGATAACACATTTGAAACGACGCGCACGTTTTGTGAATCCTTAAATAAATAACAGTCTGGAAACGCAAGAAAGGCACACACTGACCGCTTTCTGGAACACATCACCAGCCTGTGAAATATTCCTTAAGGAAAACTATCCATGGAACAACAACACATGGCCAGTTTTAAGAAGTTATTCTCACTGGCATTTTTACATTGAATATGTCATTACAGACATGACTGTGTGTATGGAATATAAATATAAATACAACATTTACATTCCCAGTCACGTTCCGTTACTGTCAGACATTGTACTCTGACAGGAATGCTTTAAAACAACTTGGTGGTATTTCTCCTACTGTTGCTACTGTATATTATTGTGATGTTTGCTCCAACAAAAACCATAAATATCAACAACAACATTCAAAATTTTCTAATCGCATACGAATGCCATGGCGGTGATAATAGGTTAACCACACACGGAGAACTCAAGTTTATTAAAAAAAGAAGAAGACCCAAATCATGATTACTGCTTCGGGAAAAGAGACAGAATCAAGCAGTGGACATTATTTCAAAGCAAAGCTTGTCTTCATTATTCAAAACAAACATTCTGTCACACATTTTACTCTAACAGGAATATTATTTTTTTTTAAACAAAACATGATTTCTGCTTGGGAAAAGAGACAGAATCAAGCAGTGGGCATCATTTCAAAGCAAAGCTTGTCCTTGGCAGAAACATCTGATTCAAAGTGGTTCCTGTATTAGTAATTCAACTCACGGCCAATTCTAGTTTTACGGCGTTTGTTTTTCGGTCCTGAGCTCGGCCAGCGAGACCGGAGCGGACGCCTCGGCTCAGCCCACGCCTCGAGTCCCCCGCGGGTATCCCTGTTATGATTTCTGCTTCCCCGCCAGGGAAGCCCAGGGGATTCGGCCCAAAATTGCACAGGCTCAACAAGAAAGGAAAAAGTCTTCAGACATTTCCCTAGGTAAAATGCCGTAGATTACAAAGTATAAATGTATTCAAACTATAACTCTGTCACAGATCTGATATACCAAGCAAAACTCATACAATATTCAGTTATTCACACCGCTACTAAAAGACATGGTTTGCGTATTATAAATTTTACATATTAGACTATTTCCAATGAATTCCTTACTATGGTATAGTTGCTTAAAACGTCAACTGTTAATCAAGCAATCAATTGTTGAAATGTTGAATCAAAATGATTTCGTGAATTATGATTGATTCCAAACTTACGTCTGATTGTGATTCCACAGACACAAAGTGAAGACAGAAGACTCAAATTTAAGAGAAGAGGCTGATTTTCTGTCATGGCAGAATGCCTTCGAAAATTGTACCGAAAAACCCATGCGTCTATAGATGTTGTTGGACCCTTATCAATTAAGCACATCGTGTCAAAGATTCTTCAACTGCAGTGATCGGTCCTGCAGCGAATTATTCCATTAAAACTCGTCTATTTTGAAGTTGGCGGGAATTTTCAAGTATTGGGAACATTTTCTAACGTAAGTTATCATTTTGTTCGAATATATTTCCATGCATTTTAAGGAACCATACTTGCTGATTCCAATAAGACATTTTTAAATATTGGATATTTCAAGAATGCTTAAAGTTAGGAGGGCCTGACGCGTTTCGATCCTAACAGGATCTTTCTCAAAGGCGAACTCTTACCGATCAGGTATAACTTTCGTTACTGTGGAATTGCCCTCTTAGCTGTCGCTATACAAATTCCACATAGTACTTTAACGGGGTTAAGCATGCATGTGCGTTTCGTATTCCAATGCATGATATGAATAAGGGCGTGAAAAGGGCTGGCCTTCAATCCTTGCGTCAAGATGGAACACATAATAATTTCATTATTAAGCAAAACATTGAATCCTCGGCGAGGGACGTATTTATCACGGACATTATTCATACTTCATTAACAGAAAGTGCATGCTGTGATCAAATATAGGACTCTTGTCATCATTATACCAATTGTCAGTTATTATGCATAGCATCGCGTGCTATAAACCGACAGTTAAAATGTCACGTGACGGTTGACGTAATATCTTTCACCTGACCTGTCAGAACGTCTACTTTATTATTTTTACGCTACATTTAATAATCGACGATGTTATATGATTTGTACAATTATATTTTGTGCAAGCATGGTATGGACATAGTATTAATGGTGTCTCTTTGCAGACCGATGCTTGGTAAGCCCGTATGATTGGCCCACTCATTGTAATCAGTACCGTAGATGTCAGTAAAACAGACAAACAAACAACGAATGAACAAACAATTGACAAAAACATTGACTGCTGAGCGAGCTAACCGAAAAAAAAGGCCCCTTAATGAGCAGGCAAACAGACAGACAACTGAACGGACGGACGGGCATACCTTAACAAACAACAAGAAAGCAAAGTAACGGCGAATCAAACAACATTACTGTAATAACAACAATTTCTGCGTAAGCTACTTCAAACCCAGAACGTAACCGTTCCTTTCTGAACGCCACCCGGCTTTCAACCTGCCGTGCTTCCTCAAAGAACGGTCAGCGGTCGCTCTTGGAACGGCTCCTGTGCGTTTGTGGAACAGCCAAACGTTTTCACGTACCGTTTACGCTAGAAAAATACAGGGACCACCGAGATCAAGTGAGAATACGATGTTTCCATTATAGGGGACATCACAGCGCATTAATGTTGTGTCTTAGGCTTATGCACTTCAATGAAGGATGACCGATGTAGACGAAATAGGGGGTAGGATGCGTTCGATGTTTTGAGAACATTGTCAGAAGTGATTATCCATTAATTATAATGACGTAAGAAATATTTTGTTACTGCATCGTTCAGGATGTCTTACCAAATATGTAACTAATACAAGTGACAAACTGCTTCGAACTGCTCATCAACCAAAATCAATGATGTCCTGAAAAAAAAAATGCTTAAGAGTCAGGGGCCTGACATTTCGATCCCAGCGAGGCAATTTGCCAAAGGCTAAATGTGAAAGGTCCTTGGGGATCGAAACGTTAGGCATCGAAACGTCTTCGTCTCCTAACTCTTGAATTTACAACAAATTCTTACAAATAGTGCTGCACTGTCCTCACGTCCCTCCTATACTCAAGATCAGTTTAGTGGATATACAATTTACGGGATACGATGCACTCTGCTTTGCTGCATTAATGATTTAGTCCCTATGATCCTAAACAGGCAAATAAAACGAAAAGTACGAACATACACACAGCCTACGTAGGAGTCTCATACCGTTGTCTCTTCTTACCTTGGTCGACTTTTATACCGATCGAAGTGGGGCACTGACCAGATAGCATGTCTTCGTCTTAAGTGTGGTAAACATGATAGCAGTTCTTACCTTCAGGGGCTGATTTTTCGACAAGAAACGCACAGTCTGGATTGCGACGTCGCACGCCGAGAGATCCTAGCATAGAGGTATAGCGTCACACGGTCTTACAGGGCACCACAGGCAAATCTTATCCCACACTTTAACGCGTTTGTCTTTCTTATATTGAGGCTTTGTTTAATCACCGAAGCTTCGTCTAGCTCAAGTAATTGCCCGCTGGTGTATGTACTACATCTTGCCCGCAAACCATGCGCGCAGACACGGCATCCTCCAAAATGCACTGCGACTATTCGGTTATCCGACGTTTCGTCCTCGACGTATTCGGTATCGATCCTTAATTTTGCAAATTGCAATACTCTGAAACATAAGACCACCTGGCCAGCGGCAGACTGACTCAGCAACCCTTCCCTTTGATATCGAGTTGATCAGCGGGATTAATCCGAATCAAATCTGAGACTGCCGGTCATTTGCAAACAGTTTCCAGAGCTCGGTTAACGCTCCTTGGAAAGTTCATGGCTTAATTGAACTAAAGCCGAACCGATTCCTGGCAAAGCAGAAAAAAAGAATGTCAATCAGCTGGACCAGCCTGACCGCCAGAGGGCGCTTACAAATCTACTGCGCAACTTTAATATCCTGCAGCCGTAATTGAAAATGATTTAAAAACTTCAGAAATCAAACCCTTTGTCTTTATTTGTTGTCTTTGCTTTGCCATTCACTCACCAATAATCTTAAAACAGTTACATGAGTAACTTACTTGACCAAAGAGGCACGTTCACAGCATTGCTTTCAGACGTCTCCATAGCTTGGTACGATACTCACTGTACGTCTATCTGTGTTACATACTAAATAGCTGATTTCATCTCAAGTTGTACTTCTTACCTTGCACGACGTGACGTCTTTATGTGGTGTACTACGACATTGTTTTGTATGTTATGCTCTGAAATTGATCCAAGACCAAGTGACGGATCATTCAATGTTTCCGCTTTTCTGAAATCTACACGAGGTGGAAGAATTGCTCTCCAGCTCTGGCTCTCTACCTCTTTCTCGTCCTTCCTTCCTCAGAGGATAACCTAGACACTTACTCCGGGAAGCACTTTAGAAAATTGGGCCAACGATCGTCCCGTGAAGCGCCAAAGCAATCACCAAAGTAACAAGATCGTAGGTACAAGATAAAACTAAAAAACCAAACAAATAAATTTAAAAAGGAAGGAAAATCAGATGTTGGCTCGGTCGGCGACTTGGTATAAGGGATTGATTACCTAAGATAAGAATACAGACCGCTAGTAATTACCAAAAGTGGTCATTAGGAATCTTAAAAGTATTGCCCCATCGGGTCAATTGCCGACTTGTAATGTGACCTACGTGGTTTCTGTATTATGATTTGAACGGCTTGATCTGTTCTTTTGCTCTCATCTTAAGTAATTTTTCAGGATGAAAAGCACGAGAGTAAACGTACTTTAAGTTTGATTGTAAATACAGCATCTGTTTCTCTCAGATTCATTTCCCAGTCGTAAACAAGGAACACTTTCATTCAATGCTTTAGGCTTTATCCAGAACTCCACGTCTATTTTTACAAATACAGTAAAAGACACGAATGTGTCTGTATTGTTTGTTTGTCAGACAGCAGCATTTCTGTATAACATCGGGCATAAAATTTATCAAGCTGCTTAAGTGCATATGGGAAATATATCGACAATGCAATCTTAATCGCATTTTCTCTTTCTGAAAGCCTATGGTTGCACATGGCGGTATACGTACAAACAACCAATGGGCATGTTGTGTAGGTTTGTGACGATTTTACTTATCAGAAATGGCGGGGAAATCGCCCAGCAGTGTTGTGTATAGCACTCAGACTCGGAATTGTCCTCGTGTATAGTGTAAGTTTACATGCTCTTAAGCGTACTTGCAAGACAAAATACCTTGTATACTCATGACAATTACTGGTACTAGAATTCAGCCAAAGTACGCATACTCTTACTCACGATCAAGTACTCATAGTTTTTATACTCGCGATGTTACTCATCCTCTAGACATATACAGCTTACAGATACAGATAACTTGTTTCCATATTCAAGACTTGAAATTATCTTAAGGTCCGGTCAATATACACAAGAGTTATACAACTCCCAAAAAACACCATAAAACATTCAATAAAGTAAGAGAAAACATGTATTATTATAGAGCCAACACTTAAACTTCCCCAAATATGAAATGACGCAAGATAAACGACCACACACTCTCTACTACAATAAAACCGGCAGAAGAAAAAAAAAACACTCCCCACGCAACCTCTGATAAAAAATTAATACAAAATGAGTCGTTATACTGTCTAATTGCAGATAGAATGAACGAGTATATAAACATATCACTGGTTCTCGAGCTACAGTGGTGAACGTACTCAAGGCGGTACTCGTAGAAAGGCACCCGTTCGTGTCCTCTTCAAAATAATGCTTGACTATAGCACTTCATGCAGAAAGATTTATCATAGGATGAACAAGCTGAAAATAAAACTCTCCGACCGGTCTAGTGACAGTTCGACTGTATGCTGTTACGCCATTTTGAACACTGAAACATGCATTATTTTAGTACAAAAATACAAACAAGTTGAAAAACACTTTTAAATAATGACTATCTCACACCTAAAGATGAGAAATTGCGTGCATTCAGTATTTGTTTTGGCAAGGGTTGATTTTACGAAGCCATACGATCCATCGCAACTCGAGATACAAAGGATAACTCATCGTATCCTTTGACTTATTTATGGGGCTGCAATGTATCGCAATACGATTAATTGTAAGTTATGATGAGTTTGGTGAAATCATCCCCTGATGACATTGTATTGTATTAACTGAAACCGACTCCTGAATCCCAAGCAAGGATGGGAAATTGCAACACATTCTTCAGCTACTAAATGATTACTTTGTAATCCCAACCACAGTTTATTTGTCGGTATTTGGTACTTCGATATAATGATAGACAGGGGAGTTTGCAATGAGTAATGTGAGACTTTTGAGACGTTGGCGGCAGCAGACCGAAGTCTCTTTTTGCTATCACTGAGCATGCGCGCGCAATTGTGAGCATGCGCACGTTGTTGTGTGTGAGCGGCTCTATCAACTTTAAGACCCTGCTTCAAAGTCTTCCATTGTCACGAACCAATTACATTAATTTGTGATTATCAGTATCATGACTGTTTCATTTATTTGAAAAATTGCAGACGATTTGTTTAAAGTAAACGTTGAAATACGTTAGCAACGTGATAGGTCAAGCGAAATTCGGACGAAAATCAATTTGAGCAATTATTTGGAAATGCAAAAGGTAATTCTCTGATGGATTGATATAACCTTACAGCAACGATCTGGCCTAAGATTTGATTAATCTTTCCTATACACAACGTATTGTATAGCTTGACCTGATTAACGGAAACTGTTTCTTAACATGGAGCGGACCAATGTTGTCCTGGTTCACCGAGTCAAAGACAGTAATCCCACCGCTGACCCCACTCTCTTCACTGCTTCCCAGTAAATGAGATTAGGGCGGGTTTATCATCCGAGCTTCTTATACACACTGGCGCCTAGAGGGATGCAGCATCTTCCTGGACCAAGACGAACAAGGTTCCTATTCCCAAACCGGCTATCTATTTCCTTCTCCTCAAAGGAGATTGGCGTCCCCCACTTCCTATTGTGCGGACGTCGTATCGCTTACAGTATTGATGTTATTGGTGTAGAAGATACTCGAGAACTGAAGACCGGTATACGGATCTGTTGGAGTCGTAGGTGTTGTTGTTTCGGGATCCTGACAGGCAAACCTGAATAATTCAAAGACGGTATAGTCATACACCCAGAGTATATAGCAGGGATATAGTATTTGACAGATATCCATCCAGCGGAGGATTTGGTGACATGTTCCGTTTTAATCCGTGTTCCACTTCAGGGTATACGGTCGGAGTAGAATGAGAAAACGCTTATAAGCTTTATCGCGTCCTTCCCATCTCTAGCCGAGCTGGGAGGCTATAAACGAAGGAATTAAGACCAGGACCAAAAAGCTCTTTAGAAACTCTACCTCTACAATAACAGGGGTTGAATCTCCGTGATGACCTGCCATGGAGTGGATGGAGTCTTGGATGGAGTAGTATTTGCCGAATAAACTGGACTGTTCCTGACCTGGATATTTCCACTTTAAAGGCTTAGGAATGCCACAAAGGTCGTGTGACCTGACGTAAATTTTGCAAATAGTAAATAGCAAACACACACTTGCGGCTTTGGAATTATACTTCCCGCCAGATATCTGCTGTCCCGAGGGGCCTGACTATTTCCATTATACGCACAAATAAGTTTATACCTCACGGCCCTATTATTTTGTTTTCCTGCATGAAAAGTGAATTTTGTAAATATCATTGGAAGGTTTTTTAAGCTCTTGCTCAATATTTTACATGGTGTTGTAATTGTTTGAGATGTTCTTGTCTTCGAGATGGTATGCAGACGGGTGTCAAGCTGATTAAGCGGTCATCATCAGTCTCGATGGACAACTAAGAACATACCTTAATTGCCAGACGGTCTAGAAAGTGATTAATGTTTAAGTTGGATGCCCTCTTTAGCTGTATACTTCGTTTTGTCAATGGTGCACCAAGTCACCAAACCTCGAAGGGACCTAGCGTTTAACTGCGAGAATGTGGGCCTACGTGACGAGGGCTGTGTGCCTTCCGAACAATCTACCTCCTCAATCTATTCAGGACAGATTGCCTCCATCATAAGCCACCTTCCCCAGTGGCTTCCAAACCAGGAAGAGTCACTCCCAACATCCAACCTCCATCAGCCCCCTTGGGTCATAGAGGTTTGTCTCGGTACAGAGTCAGAGCGTCATCAATGTTGTTGTCTTGTTTGGTCGTTAGAGTGTTTAAAAAGAGTTGCTCATCACTTGATGGATTTGTGACGGCGCTTCTCCAAGAACTAGGCATCAATTTTTAACACTCAATGCAGGCGATGTGGATGCCCTTGAGGTGTATGTGGGCTGAGGACAGTTAAACCTCTGGGAAGCCGTTGACTGCCAACTGAGTTCGCTCATAGTCCTCTCCCTCTCTCTCCCTGACTACAACAAGTGCAACATACCTTAAGGGATGAGCTTTTATTTCTATCCAGAGGGTTAAGGGTGTCCACATACCGACTTGACACTGCGGTATACCACATCGCCCGTGGAGCGGCATGAACTTTACCAAGCCATCTCCAGTAGATGTACAGACGGTATCAAGGGGAGGGGTCCTACATACCTGGCCTGAAAATGTCTCAGGGAATCGGTATTCGGAAATAAACCATCACAGGAAAGCTGCATGTCCTGAAAACAGGCGAGATTCTGCTGCAAGGGTCGACGTCATTGCACGCTCCAGTTAGTATCAATTTAAACTGGGTTTCGCTTTTTTTTATTTGGCGTTGGATGAGATTAAGCCAACATTTTCCTCATGGCTAGAAGTGTCAAACACGCTTATTGAAGATCATGTGTGTGTGTGGGTAGTCAACAACCGGTAGGCCTTATACCAACATCAACAGACTGTTTACCAATGATGCTCGTCACGGGAATGACAGTCACCCAATTTCGCCAGATTTGGTTACGAATTCCACGCGTCAACAGAACAACGGCACACATCGTCCCGACCGAATGCGCCGTCACGATTCCGCAATAATAACCACGATGTTTGCAACGGCGCGAAAACGGTATCAGCCCCAAATATCCCAGGGCAGACCAGACTCCTTTCCACCTAGAAAACGCGAAGTGACATCTGACTGATGATGTTCAAAATGACTGATGATAGCAAAGACGAATCTCGATGTAAGCTAAGGAAGTTATTATAAAGTTTCTAGAACAACCTCGTCTAAACCGCACACAGGGCATTTACGAAACGGCGGCTCAGGCTCCGTTTCAGGCTCCGGTTCCATTCCGTAAATCCATTCTAAAATAACGGGTATAAAGAGAGGCTTTTGGCTGAGGTTCGGAAGTAGATTCTCTGGTTTGAAAAGGAAACAGAGCTTCAGCTTCAATGAAAAACCACAGCCTATATTTTCAAAATATGGATGTCAGAACTGGAGGCAGAGCCTGAGCCTCCGTTTTGTAAACGTCCATAGACGTATGCAATGCATTTACGATATTATAAAGAAAATCAAGTGGTATGGTGAGCTGCTGGATTACCAAAATGAAGTCGCTTTCTTGGGATCGAGATCATTCTGTGGAATATAGTACATAACCCCTTTACAGTATTTCACGGTATACCTTCTATTAACCAATGCTATCGATCTTAGTGTGCGTTTTAGCCGCGGGTCGGGCCACAGTGATTGATTTAATACTGAGGCGGAGGAGGGGCCCAATGCCGAACATGGAACATCGAGTCAGAGATAAGTCTCTCGTAAAAACAAACACAAACATTAAACTGTATTTGTGGAACCCGAATCGCAATGAAACTGTGCTTATTTGTGGCCGAAACTAAAGTTGTTGAGAGAACATAACCTCGTATTTCTTGTGTAACCCGACAAAAGTGCCTCTTTTTTATTAATAAATAAATCCATTCGCTTTGAAAATATTCTCCTACAAACTGGAAAAAGTATTTCCTTATAGATAGCCCAGTTAAGTGACTTACGTCCAGCTCCAAAAAATAAATTGAAAAAATTATAAAAAATTTAATTCCAAGCGAAAGCCCACACGATTGTTTTAAAAGTACCACTACATAGCGTGCCTTTAACTACCGTGTTACAGTAGTACGCGCTCGTGCAACCGTTTTCTTTCCAACAATCACTTTGTGACCCGACTAGGACGCAATTCAAATTGTAAACCTGCGAAACTTCTTACCTGCGTACAAGTTATTTATTTTGGGTGTTTATTTACAATAAATTGCACATCCAGTCCCATTTTTTTTTACGATATATGTGATATTTCTCGCCATAAATGATAAAAATTTTCAATTCCAGTTGTTATTTTTCCGAGAAAGTATCAATTTCCGAGCGGCCACTCCGACCAACCACCCACGGTAATTACAGCAAACATCCCCCGCACTATCCCCTCAGTAATTACTGCCCAAATACCCCGATTCATCCCAGTAGACCCAACACGCAATCCGAACTAGCAAGGGAACGAGATTGACATTCTTCCCATCAGTTGAAGTAGCTGATCCCAAAATCTCTTACCCTCTTTAGCGGTATGATTGATGATATAGCGAAACATAATCGCCGGAAAATCATCCTGACTCCCGCCGTCATTAAGAAGGCTTTTCTATTCCACCCAGTCTAATGTTAAGACGTCTGCTATAGTTATTTGTACAACACGTTTGAGTCAACGGTATATAATCATTTTGTCTGTGTTATTTTAACTTGAACAACCAAATTACGCGTTCGAATCTTAAAGGCGTTTGATTTGACACTTGGAAACGTGTTACACATGGACTTTGAACAAAATGTGTCATTGTCAGTGTGGTTATACAAACATAAATATCATTTATTTATATTACCGGGACTGGGTCATTAGGGAGATTTTCTCATTGGGTCGTGCACAAGCTTTACTTATTTCTAAACATCCTCCAAACCAATGAACTTGAAATTGACATATGTTCATATTGAGAGCATTCTCTGTCTTCTATTAAAATATGGACATTAAACATTTCTTTAAAAGGTAGCTGGTATAATAGGGAGACACCAAAAAGTCTCCCTATTTGCAGATGTCTCCCCTTGTGTCAAGTGCAGGTTTCTGACAAGGGTTTAAAGAGGTTTTTTTTAGTGTATACAAGTCTATGAACATGACACTTTATTATGTCACTTTATTGTGCCGCCATCCAGTTCTAAGAAGATGAGATTTATGGCAACTCGTATAAGGAGTACTTTGAACATCATAAATTCAACTCGACAGTCCCTGCTATTTCAATGACCTCTTTAAACATGGCACTCCACAATTTTGTACTTTTTCTACAATAATAGCCTTTTGCAAAGCCCATAAACACGCTGAAAAGTGTACCACGTCTATACGTGGTTGTAGGCACTTCAAGCTAGCTTCAGAATTGATTTCCTTTGCTACACTAAAAAGCTATATCTTCTGAATGCGTCCGAGGCATAATACAACGTGATGTTCCCTTTGTTAGCAAAAGGAAATATCGGTTTACCAGTTTTGTAATTTTGCCCGCAGTAAACCTTCAGTCGTGCGTGCGTATGCTGTTGTAGACAAGTCAATAATCTCGATTTGACATACAAAAAATTTGACATTTTATATTATGGTTTACTGCCAAAGACAAGAGATCATTCAGATTTCATGTATCATACAGTAAAAACAATAATTTTCTATTCATATGACGAAAACGTGCAGCGATTGTTTTGATAAGGTTTCAATTCGGCGCCCTTGTTTCTGGAATCCAAACCTGAAATTGCGTGGGAGAAAATCCGATCCGCTTACCGTTTCTGCTACGCAATTTGAAATTTAAATCAAGTATCATTTTTATGCGTATGCATTTTCTTTTTACATTTAAACGAAACGGCTCGGAATTTTGAGTGTGTGGTTAAGGAAAAGAGCTCAAATGCGAGAAATGTGTGTGGGTGGAAAGATCCAGCCATTTAGCCTATTGAGAGCATCACATAAATAGCACAGCGATGAGTATGTTGTACTTTTTCTCGAGAGTAGAATGAAATAAAATATATTATTAGTTTTCGCAATTATATTTAAAATATAATTTAGAGTTAATAGTGAGACTACTGTACTGAATTCGCCTCCGAAATGGAACCTGTTACCTGTTAACTTTCAATCTATTCCCGGAAGAGATGGTTTGTCGTGAATGCGTTTGTGAAGAATTAGGGAAAATATCTTTGGACAGCTATTTTGTGTAAAAAGGCGTATAACTTAAGTTGATAATCATAATCGCTCGTTTTGAAAAATAGGATGAATTTATTGTGGCTTTTTGCCTTGGACTGAATCAGGTCTTTGCGAGATCACACAGTAGCTGTAAGGTTTGTGTGCTTTGTAGCATACACATTGTGGACCTAATGACAAAGGACGTCCACATAATGCAGGATCCCAAGACGTTATGTGGACTCGCACACGTCCACATAATGTTTTGATGCCAACGAAAATGTCAAAAGGAGATATTTTCATTGTGTCTTTATCTTGTCGCAAATTGAAGCTTATCATTCAAGGGATATTCAGTCCAAATGTCATCATGAAAAAATGGGTGCAGTTTACCAATGGTTTGAAGTTGTCCATTTGGTCAGTACATGAGAATAAAGGAAAGTCCACATAAAGTATGTAAAACAAACGTGTGTGTACTGTGTGTATGTGTTAAGGAGTAAAGGTTTATATCCCGTAAGCCTAAGTCCTCGCTTGATAGCTGCGCCGATGGAAGTCGATCACAATTGAGGCCACCAGGCACGTACACTGAAAGCTTTTTTACGGACGTCTGGCGTAATTGACGTGTGTGTCGGCAAATATGTGATGGGCCTTCTCCTATCTTCTCCCCGGTCACATAGACGGTTGGGCATGGATTGAATCGAACGGAACAAGCGTCAGTATTATGCACCAACCAGGCCTCCACAATCGAAGCTGAATGTTTAACCTTTTAAACCTTCGTCTTCTTTTCTTTAATTCTCCCCCTCCTCTTTTCAACACAAGGTGGATATCAAGATGCAGCGGGGCCCCTCGCCATGTCTAACCTCGGCATATATAGCTTCTTGGCCCTAAAGTGGAACATCGATTAATTCTCGCAGAGAAAACTTAGGAGGAACCGGTAAACACTTACCTTATTCCTGATACGAAAGCGGCCATCCTTGGGCTTCTGACTTGACCAAACACCCCCACAAATCTCTCAATTTCCATTTCTCTCTTACAATCTCTCTCTCTTCAGTCTTATAAGGATTGTCTTTAGCACATATAAGTCCAAATTTACAGTCTTAATTATACGTTCAACTGTGTTTGGTTTTAATTGCTGTGGAGGTGTTTCCGGTCACAGGTTATCCAGTTCACTGCGTGCGTGTACATGCATCCATATTTGTTTGGCGAGTCGGTCCCAGCAACTTGGTGCAACTTACAGTCGATATCCTTAGAATACTAAGCAGGATACACACTGTGAATAAAATAGTTCACGTATGGAGCGTGTAAAGCAATTTGTTTCATGTCCTGTATGTAAGAGATGGTGTGATGTAGGAGTGGAACCCAACGCCTGAACATTCATCCACTGGTGTAGCATCAAGAAACGCTCGTAAAAATCTTCTCGCCTCTTAGAGAACATCAGAGAACATCATCAACAGCTTTTGCAATCCCATACCAAATGCAGTAATATGGTCTGTGAGTAATAAAGTTCCTGCACAGTGTCAATGGTTACGCCTATTCAATCATTAGCAGGAGACGTCCACACTCTGATGTGTACTTGAATGTCTAGCTGGCCCATTTATAGGAGGCTGGGTCCATTAAACCAGGGACTGGCCAATTATTAATGGTGCGGCGTACAAGACCGAGCTGATGTCCAAGCGAGATATCCTTGATAATGATGTAATTATAGGATGCTGCCGTACGTGACGGTGAAGCGCAATCAAAATCAAGCAATACTGCGTCCACAGAGCGCCTGGTCTTTCCTCACCACGCAGGCGAAACTCCACTACAACTATGGAGACCGCCTTCCTTGAGACATCAGAAAGTACTGAGCAAAGCCTAGTTTACAAGTTAAGCATCGATCTCTGTTTTTACCCCGGTGCTATGGCAAATGGGTCTATACTCTATAAACGGTCGCAGAACACTGTCTCTGCGCAGAAGCTCCGTGCGTCTCTCTGCTATTTGTTCAGGGTTTGACGGTGGAGACAGCAATGATGTTGATAGAAGCTTTGGCGTGAGCTTGCAGCTCAGTCACTGGCGGAGTTTTGGACGTGGAGTGCTCCACGCGGCTCGTTTAAGAAAAAACTGCAGCGAGGGGGATAGAGATCGATTGTGGGAGGGTCAGCTTGACAAGACATCAGCGCCAAGTCACCAGTACCCAGCCTATAACCCTCCACGTACATTGTCGCTGCCTCTATACCACGATCACTGATGAACGCTGTAAAGTGTACAGTACTCTTCTCGAGTAATACGATCCCGTAGACATTTCTGCTCTCTTTCCGTCGCTGGTTGTTTTCAGTGGACCAGTCATCGGCATATGGATGCTATCTATATTTACACGACGTTTTTAACCTACTTCTTGAACCATGCCATCGATGTCGCTTTCCTTAATCTTCTGAATGAGATGAAAAAACCTCAAAACGATAGCTTCAGGGAAAATTGCCATCCTCCAATTAAAACGCATTGAAGCGTATTGTGCGATGCAACACAAACTGTCGTATTAAAGCTGATGTATTACCTCATCCCCACGTTTAACATTAATGAAATATTTTACAGTAGAAAAACTCCAATATCACCAGGGGTCGATTTCACTTAACTCATCGTATGACTTGTGATGCATTGCACCCTACGTAGAAGTAATAGGTTACGATGGGTTACCCTTCGTAACTCGACTTACGATCAATCGTAGGGCTTCATAAAATCGACCCCAGGCTATTTTACTGTTCACAGATTACGCATTTGTGTTATTTCAATTTCATACTGACCTGGAACGATAAATCTAGCTATGTCACCCTTATACTTGGGCCGTGGTTTACCCAGAGGCCTTCTTATATTAAATGATCGTCACTTCATTCATATACCATTAGATTTATATGGACAGATATAGCACCGCCTCATCCCGCGCTTTGAAAATAACCTACCGGTGGCGCCAAAATCTGTTGGTACTTGGGAACATTGCCCTTAGATTAACAACAGTGTTATTATTGGTTCACTCGAGCTGTTTTCCTTCGCATTTAAAGGCAGACTTTCCAACAACACTCAATATACAATAGAGACAGTGGGTGACATCATCAGTGTGCTGCATTGAGATGCCATTAGCGATACTCCATTAGTTTTAAAGAGAAGTCTTTGCGAATTCACAGTGAAGCATTTTGTCTGGATCGGCCAGCTAGTTCGTACACTAACTTTTTTACCCAAGATGGGTAGATTTAGATCTGAATTTAAAACGCTGTCTGAACGTACCCCTCGGTATCCCTAAAAGATTTCATTTACTTCCTTTAGACTCCAACATATGTTTATTTCCGTGTTCCTGCACTAATTTGTGCTTTTCTCATATTGTTTCATTTTTTACCATTAGTGCTGTTTGTCATGTTGACCATAGTTGACAGAATTGGGTTCTATCTGTTGTATAATATCTAAGAAGGCAAAACTATATACGACAATAAAGCTCAGGATTTACCCAAAATTGCTCGGGAATCTTAAGTGAAATACTAGAACGCATGCAATCTCCCGCGATGAAATTGTAGACTTGGACCGCGAGCAAGACTCTACTTTGCGGCCCTATGCGATTGGGGAATAGTTAACTTGAAGTGGCACCAAAATGTCAGAGATACACCAAATGTCAAATGAGCAGATGTTTTGTCTCCGGTAGTTTGCTTAATAAATCGCAGTCAGTGTAACCTTCGACTATGTCATTTGCATATCAAATCACAGCCTGGGAAGCCGGCGTCCCATTAGCAAATTGCAAATCGATCAAATTGTGACGTCAACACTTCATTGTTCTACCAGCTTGTTCACAAGACAGCTCGCCTTGTGGTATTATATGACCTCTGGTAAGGCGCTTATCATCATGAATATGCGCATATATAATGAGCTCTTTGACCTGGTAATGTGAAGTGAGACGTATAACACAACAAACTGGACGTAGAGCTTAGTGGGTGCAATCCGCATGTAATACCGTGTAAGTTCGCCTATTACTTGGATACGGGGGTCGTTCCTGGTGGTCATTTTCTGATTGCAGATGTCCCGTGAACGCGGCAAGTATTCAATTCTCCTCCCGTTCTTCGCCTGACTACGTCTCGATCGATCTCACACAGCCAGCTTCCACAGTGCGTCCATATTAAGCTAATAGCTATAATTAACTGCACTATACGGAGCGCTGGAGGAAATTGGTTCGCACGACTTGTTCCTAAGCCGTGCTCAGCCGAAAGATCACAGGCCGGGCAATCGGGGTTGAATTCTTCCCCCCTCAGTATTTTTCACCCTGGCTGATCTAAGGGGAAATTACACCGGCTTCCCATTACACTAATTACATCCAAGCACAATAAGTCGTCAACAAGTAATGCATGGTAAGACTGTGTGGCCGGAGAGCAGATATGAATATAGGAGTCTAGAAACGTACCCTACTGGAAAATACCAATTCCGTGAGGAATTCAGTCAGAGAGGGTCTAACAATACATCCAATATTTCCTTGGGAAAAAAAAATAGAGAAGCCCACTAGATTCATCTGAGAATATCACAATTCAGAGGTCAAACTTACCTTGCTTAGTATTTAGAAATACTTCAAAGAAACGATGTCTGTCTTTTTAGAGCAAGGGGCAAAACGCATTGTTTTGTATGTCCCATTTTACCTTTAAGGGTGCCTGATTTCAAGAAGATACTGATCAATTTCGACAATGTTGGTTTATATTACATTGGTTTACATGGAGAAACTTTGCGGGGATGATTGAACTTTGCAATACTCTCCTTTAGGTCTTTGAAAGTCGTTCCGTTTGCCTGTTGCCGTCACGTTCGCCACGGGAACCAATACTTCCTCGAATGTACCCGGGGACTGTACCTCACCTATACCGTCCTCTCTTGGGGGTGTATCCATACCGAGTTCGGGGCACATGTCCCATTGTCCGACAGAGTTGAAGTTCCTGCTCCGTGACTTCTCTATTTCGTTGCAAGTCGTTCCCCTTGGTCGGAGACACTTCCTATAAGAAGACGGCTACAAAAACTGAATGGACGAGCATGTAGCAACCAGAGCAGTGTCGCATTACACTATCACTCCTAAATTGAAAAGAGTTTCTGTCTTCCCAACGACTGCCGCTTTTTTTGGAAGCTAGGGGGGTCGGTGTTTGTGAAATCTCCACGGATGGATTTCGTCTGAATTGCACTTTATCCTAATCAATTCAGGAGCAAGCTGGCAATATGCTGGGCTGAATCCTACCCGTCTTTAGCGTCTGTCTTGAATAGCAGGACCGTAACCAAAGTCCCGAAATGGAATGAAATTTTTTTCTTGACCGCTCATCTGCCTAATGACAGAACTGGTTCCGTTTTCAAAAATATCCTTCAGCTTGAGCCTTTACGAAATCGATTTCCGCAAGAAAAAAATACACACAGAGAAGATAAAGTCAAGCTGAACGTGCCATCTGGGAACGAACTGGATCAATTTATTCAACTGGTAAAGCATCGGCACTTAGGAGCAAGGAACATTCTTTCACTTGCGTTTTCGGTGTTATTACTTGACGTTAAAGTCTCATCTTCAACACCTGCTCCTTAAACATCCCTTTATGCCTTAATGTTGGGTTCAGTCTCCCTTGTTTCACTTACATAGTCTACTGACAACGTATAACCCTCCCTATATAAGTACTCCACACCCATTGATGTTTGGATAAGATACAATTATACCATAGAGCAAGGTCCTTGTTGTATTCGATTGATATTAATGCCAAGAGCCTGTCCGGCAAATGTAAACATCAAGATGGTTGGGCATAATAATCCGGAAAGGTTAATAAATCCTGCTAGACCAACCCCCATGATTATATCCTGTATACGTCATCGTAGAAGCGTCTTGGTATAACTATATTCATTTTTGTCAACAGGACTTGAAATCCTCGGCAGAATCAACACCCCTCACAGCTATTTACGGATAGGAGGATGGTGACTCGGTAGAGGAATAAATCCCCTCCCACGTTCTTCACTGTAGATGAAGGGTCTTTTATTTACGTACGGTGATGTCTTACTCAGTTGGTATAATTATAGAAGGGTGACGGCGTGAATGTGTTTCTTGGGCCATAGGCGCAGGGGCGCGTTCCGTCATGTGGGAGTAGAGCAGAAGCACACCATGTAGGTATGACCGTGGTTAATCCTCACTGGTAGAACCGGACTCATGCCTATCTTTGTATACGACCACATAATAATAATAATAATATCTACGTATATAGCGCATAATAATCAAAGATTCTCTATGCGCTTTATATGTTATTATCCCTGGTCATCGGGCCATAATTTACATTCCTGAAACCATCTCAACTCCCTGGGGAGTAAACAGCCCCGGCTACTTTAAAGCGCATTAAAGCTAGTCAAACCACAAAGCCATCTCTACCCTTGCAGTTACCCATTTACACCTTGGTGAAGAGGAGCAATATGTGACAAAGCGTCTTGCCCAAGAACGCAAGCACCACTAGCACATGGCTGGATTCGAACCCACAATCTGTAGATTGAACACAAGATCTTGAGTTCGACACGCCAGACCACTAGGCCACGGCACCAATCATCATCCATCTCCCTCCATATTTAGTACAGCAGAATTACCACTATCTCATCATAGCGATGATGCAGCTCGCGGTTGAACCAAAGCAAAAAGGTCGGTCCCCTTCAAGTTCCCCTTGATTGAGCACCAATTCCCATCGTGACCGATCACCAATTCCATCCTGAATGATGCCCGATTCATTTTGATTTATCAGCAATTTCTCCTACCTAAAAGAGACCTCTGTGTGTAAGTGCTATGATTACCTTGAAGCGCTGACACTGTGGTACACACTGCCAGTCGTTAGATTAATACTACTCCAGCAGGTAGCTAGATGCTCATAACAGCTATGTGATACCCACACGCGTTTTCTTAAACAATAAACTGGGAGTAACATAAATAAATTGGCAATTATTTAGGTAAAGGCGCATTACCCTTGACCAAGTTGAAAGGAACACTGTTAGTTTATTTTCCTGTTTATTAATTTGTTGGTTAATTTTTCCTCTCTTCTTGTTGAGTGCCTTGTTCTTCTAGAACGTTGGCGGCCATGGATCTCCATAATCTCATATCCTTTGCTGTTCTTATTATTTCAATTTCACTGATCTTCATTCAGCGGCTGAGACTTGAAATGAAAGTGAGTCTCCGCCGTCCTCTAGCTCTTTTCTTTCCTTCAATTTTTTTTCCTTGTTTTGTTTCACGGGAACTTAATTGAACTGTTAAAGCTTTTTGGAGCTACATAATATTTAAAAAATCGTTTGGAGGTATCCGAATCGGACAACATGCCGAGTCGCACTAGAGATTTTCAATTTCAATTTCAATTCAATGACATTTATTTCCATCTATAATCAATACAATGAGCAGTATAACAGTAAAGAAAATGAATTTATAGATGGAGGCATGGTGACAAAAAGCCGAAGCTTATAAATACATGCCTATAAACATAGTGATACAATACAATACAGGAAACACTAACAAGTAATGAAGACACATAATAGACTGGAACACTGGAACAGACAGACACAAGAGAACAGCAAGATAACAAAAAACAAACACAAACAAACGAATAAATAAACAAATAATATACAAGCTAAACACAACTTTTAAACGGTACATTATCATGGTTAAATTAAACAAGAGAGAGCACGAAAGATGAATAAAATAAATCATAATAATAATGACTGAATATAAACAAATAAACAATGCGTAATTGAGGAAGCTCTTATAACTGCGAGAAAAGAATAGAAAACACAAACTAAATTACATACTGAGACAACAGCAACTTCTTGTAGCTTTGTTTAAATCGGCCTACAGAGGACTGGGACTTTATAGCTTGATCCAGTTCATTCCACAGACGAGGCCCATAGTAACGCAGTGTTTTCATTTGGGAAGATGTGCGTGTGTTCATTTGGGAAGATGTGAGATCTGAACTTATCGTTTCCATCACTTCAGCCTTTTCATTTTGTCTACTAATTACTACTTAAGCAACTAGCTTCTAATATTTATATTCGTCGTATATTTTCGTGTTGAATGTAGAAGTGACCTGCTTCAAAGTAGATATAGTAGGCCTTCTTTAATAGTAGGCCCTATTTAACTCAATAGTTTACATACTCCAAAAGACTAAGGGAAGCCATTGGGTTTCTATGTTTCGTTCTTCATTCAGAACATATTCAGGAAACCTTCACATCGCTTGAACTTTCTTCAAGGCGACATAAGCACGGCTATTTTTGTAAACTTTTACACTCCGATGAGGAAGTTTCCCTCCTTGCCTCACTGGAAGATGTTTGCCCGTCTAGATTTATCCCTGAGTATGTCCCAGGTTCACTGAAGGTAAAGGTTATATATGTAGGCTGGCTATTAACTCCGATGCCAGTCGCTCTGCGGGCATGAAACGTAATCGTTGGCCTCAAGCGTTAGTCTCTATCACGCCATGAACGTATGCCCTGGCACGCCCTCTGCCGACGAACCGGATGTCAGCTTTAGAGTCCGGCCATAAGCCCTAAGTAGTTACGGAAACCCCCGGTGCCAGACCGACATTGCGCCTTGAATAATTTTCAATGTTTTAATGATTTTTTGGCGGGAAGGACCGGGGCTTCTTCTCTGAACTCCGATTCCTGGGGTATGTCTGTGAATGCGAATATTACCTCATAACACTTCGCTGGAACTTGCACGAGTTCATTCTTTTTCTTTTCTTTTTTTGTTATGTGGGCAGGCGCGGTTCTAGAGCCAGTATTTTTTCGGGGGGCTAGAAGAGCCATGAATTTCTTTGGGGGCTAGAAGAGCCACCGTGGTGGGCTAGACTAGACCCTTCTTCTACATTCGCTTCTGTTATGTCTTATTAGGAGTAAAAAAGCATGCATTTGTAATTCCTACACAACACGTTGTTCATGTAATCGGCGCGTAATAACTGAAAAGATCCAGCGTTATTCAGCATTTAATGTTTTCAGTTGCATTTTTTTTTTGGGGGGGGGGGGGAAGCAAGACACAATTTTGGGGGCTCAAAGCCCCCTAGTCCCCCTTTAGAAAGAACTAATCATGAAATTTGATTTTCTTGAATTGTATTAATTCTAGAGCACTCTAGCCCCCCTAGTGAGATGTATCGGTGGAGATTTGGGGACAAGATCTCTACATCACCACTCTTGCTGTAATTTTACTTTCGTAATTTAATAACCGCAAAACATTCTGAAAATAACTGAATAAATATCTGGAAAAACCATTAGGATGGTCCTGTGCGACATTTTCCCTGTTTTTAGAATAAAATTCCCAAGGTCCCAAAATGTCTTTGCTTCTCGGTTTTCCATCCTACAGCAGAGCCAAGATTGTAATTCGGCGATATTCTTTCGATTTATTTTCTTTAAAAAAAATCTAACATGGTTAAAGGTACAGTCATACTTTTGTAGCATACCGAAACAGAAATCTTCACAGATTTACCTATAACTTACAAAGTAGGATGGTGGTGGTAGAAACATACCGTTTAATAGTTTGCCTGCCTTAAATGCTGTATTTATCCAGAAAAGAGTAAAACCAAACACCAAAAAATAGTTTTGATCTAAGTGAGATCAAAACTCCTGTGAATAGATTTCAAAATAGTGAGAGCGTTTTTCACCGTTTTCTCAAAAAGTGGGCCTCGTATGGGAGTGAACATTTCACAGATGACTGTTACTGTATCCATCTTCATATTTTTGCACATGAATCTGCATTTTCTTGGCAAAAAAAGTATGAAGGTACCTTTAACGGGCCTGCGATTACTGCAAATATTTGTCATAGGCCTATATCAATACATTTTGTCAATATCTGGTCTTGTCAATTTACACAGCCATTGCCAAAATCGTGCCACGCGTTTCCGGGTTCTATAAAATACAGAACAAACTCAGCTTTATTAAGATTTGAATTGGTCTGAAATTAATCATATCTGAGATAGCGGTCAGCTCTTACATTATATGTTCTGTTCTTAGGTAAACATATTTTTACCTGTACCCACACGTTCATAACCTCCCTGTGTTTGCTTGTCGTTTCTTATGTAAGCAGTATAGAATCCTTATGATAATATTACCTGTATGGATCCTCTCCTGTGGCTATGAAGTTCAGTTAGAGTTCGCCATCATGTCCTGGCATTATGCTTGGTACGGTCAGTAAGGATATCACTTTCCAATTCGTAATAATTTCCATGTTTTAAACTCATACGTAGTGTACAAGGTTTCAATAGCCTTTCACTTAGGAATACAAATTTCTCTAATTCTGTGTGCGATAAGCATTGTTTCCGGAAAAATGCACAAGTTTTATAGGATATACCGTCTTCAAAAATCAATATTGGGGACGATTTCATGAAGCCCTACGATCAATCGTAACTTGAGTTACGATCCTTCGTAGGGCTGCAATGCATCATAAGTCCTACGATTGATAGTAAGTTACGATGAGTTTGGTCAAATCGACTCCTGATCCAATGGAATACTTTTGAGACATTGGCGGCAGCAGACTGAAGTCTCTTTTTGCTATCTCTGAGCATGCGTGCGCAATTGTGAGCATGCGCGCGTAGTAGTGCGCGTGCATACGCGTGCGCTATCAACTATCAGTTCCAAAGTCTCCCATTGAGGCAAACAAAATCGTGCATCAGTGAATTGTTCCTTTAAATTTGATTGTCTATGCTAGTATACCGTGAAATGTGTCATTCTCGTATATAGTTTAATTGTGATTTGATAACTGTGTGAAAAAGCTAGAAGTTTCTTATGTTTTGGCCAAAACCTATCAATGGGAGGTTTCGTAGATAGAGCATGACTGCTTTATCAAATTCCCAAGACAAATCTTTTTGCTAGTCATCACAGACTATAGCTCCGCTAATAGACATCATACATCATGAGGTATAAGAACTGGCGACACAGATTTAGATCATCAGACCAACGAAGATGTATTACACCTGTCGACACATCTTAAGATTCAATCTCCTTCTCTCATCCCACCGATAGCTATCATAATACCACGCTGAAATATTCCCCTTAATACCTCTCTACATAACGACAACATTAAAGATTGACAAAGGTCTTTGCCCACTGTACGGTGGATTCGTCTAATTAGAAAATTGGTATGTGAGAAGTCATGCTGGTTATTCTTTATATATCACTGTTAATGCACCTGGCAATCATGCGATTACATAAATATATCATACGGGTTGCAATCGAATACTAGTACATTGGGACAAACAGACAGACGTTATAGTCGCCAACTGACATTTCGCTGTGAAACATTTAACATTTGAAAAAGACGAAATTTAATGGTTTTGTGGGTTTTTTCATATTTGTGTGCTGTTATACTGATTAGTATTCACATATGTTCTAGTTCCCCATCGGCTTAAAAACATCTTTGAGAAAAATGACATTTCCTTTCGAAGAACGGAATGACGGAAAAACCAACCAGCAATTTAGAATATGGAAAATGTCTGTGTATAGTAAACAAAGTACAGGAAATGAAACTCTCTGTGTAGAGTTTTCTCATCATGTAATATCAGATTTGAAGTGTGTGCACCTGAGAGGTAATACAAACCTCACCTACACACAGACTCGAGAAAGGAATTATCAGTCATTCATTTGAATTGTGTCATCTGACATATGACGTCAAATGACGTCATCATATGTCACGTGATAGCGCTTAAAGGAGCATAAACTTCAATGTGTAGGAACCCTATACATCCCAATGTGTTACACATTAGTTGTATACATCGAGATATGGTCACCACTTTTGAAACACAAGATCTCAACCAAAGAGAAGTGGCATATGTTATGAAGTATTATATCATATTTGGAAAAGTCTTATGTTCTGTTTCCAACAGACATAGATATCTAGTTTGAATTATGCCAATGTGTTACTCATGTTGTGCAGGCAATTCATTTTTCTATGCTGACCTTAGCGATATCAGCTGCTCGCATATTTGGACACAGAAATCACCGTCCCTGGTGCCACATTAAACGCCAAGTTTCCTCCATGAGTTATCATTCAGAAAAGACTCTGCATTCCCGTTATGACTTGCAGATGTTTGGGGAGGATGTGATTCTAGACATATCATTGAATGACAGAAGAGATGAGCTCTAAGGGAAGTAGGTTTCTGGGTTTATAAATTCACCAAATTGGATTATACCTCCCAGAAGTGAATATCAAATTTTCCCGAGATTTCAAATGATAGTTGGCAACATCAACCTGAAAATACAGGGAATATATCAGAAATTTGATAAGCCTTGGACATGTCATTATTGAAGAAAGGTATTCATGGAGTGCCTGGGAATTCATTCATGAAATGTATGATACCTAAAAACTGACTTCCTCCAGGTTTTACACTGACTACAGACTAGGTTTACACTGACTGCAACCAGGTTTTACACTGACTGCATCCAGGTTTTACACTGACTGTAACCAGGTTTTACACTGACTACAGCCAGGTTTTACACTGACTGTAACCAGGTTTTACACTGACTGCATCCAGGTTTTACACTGACTGCAACCAGGTTTTACACTGACTGTAACCAGGTTTTACACTGACTGCATCCAGGTTTTACACTGACTGCAGCCAGGTTTTACACTGACTGCAGCCAGGTTTTACACTGACTGTAACCAGGTTTTACACTGACTGCAGCCAGGTTTTACACTGACTGCAACCAGGTTTTACACTGACTGTAACCAGGTTTTACACTGACTACAGCCAGGTTTTACACTGACTGCAGCCAGGTTTTACACTGACTGCAGCCAGGTTTTACACTGACTGTAACCAGGTTTTACACTGACTGCAGCCAGGTTTTACACTGACTGCATCCAGGTTTTACACTGACTGTAACCAGGTTTTACACTGACTGCAGCCAGGTTTTACACTGACTACAGCCAGCTTTAACACTGCCAGTAGCCAACTTAAACACTGACTCAACAGTATATGTTTTCAGTTTGTATTGAAGAGAATTTCCCTCGTCATCCCCTGATCGACTATGACATTTTGACGAACAGAAACCAATCTGCCAGTGATCCATGACATTGACATATGCCTCTCGGCTCAGTCGCAATGACGAAAGATTTAACCGCACTATAAGTAACTAAGCAAGAAAAAAACAATAATGGTAAAGTTCGGGGTAAATTGTCCCTGGAATAATGAAATTATTGATAGTTGTGTAGGCCCTAACTGTTTGTGCAGAATCAGAATCGCTTTCCTAGGTTGACATTTCTAGCGAATGTCCCTTACATAAAATACATCTCTTTGCGACAGATAAGTATATACCTTGGAAATTTCTCTTTTTGAGTTAATTCCAAATATCAGTTTCGTGAAAACCTTGTGGAGACCTATACACCTTAAGAAATTCCCTGTGGAGACATATTCAATCTTTTATTCTCGGTCTCCATAAGGCGGCACCATGTGCACGGTAAAATATAGATGATGCAGACACACATAAAGTTCGACTTCTCACATTGGCTACACGCCCAAGATAATAATTATGATAGCGACACGCGTATATCTCTCATCGCATGCGACACTGAATTCAGTCAGCTATGCTCAACATCAATAAAGTAGCCATCACGGAATTATTTGATTCGGTCGTTAAGATTGCAGTTCTGATTCTTCTCACAATCACAATCACGTGACAGTGTCACGTGTAGGCAATATCTATTGTCATAAAACGAATAACAGTTCTCTTAAAGGTACAGTATACAGGATTGGTATTACATACCCAAACAGAAATGCTCACAGATTTACGTATAATTTTTAGGGTATGAAAATGGTGCTGGTAGAAACATACCATTAAAATATTTCCGTATGAAGTGGTGTATGTATCCAGCAATTAGTAAAACAAAGACCGGAAACAGTTTTGATGTCGGTGTAATATCAAAACCATTCTTTATGTTTTACAAGAAAAAATAAGGTTTTCGCTTTTTTTCTCGTAACTCGGATGTCCGATTGAGCTCAAATTTTCACAGGTTTATCATTTCATGTACATGCTTGATCAGACACAGTGTTAGTGCAGTTATGTGACCTTTACCAATCAATGCTGTTCTGTGACCTTTGTCATGTGGCATTACACGTCGGTAACATTTTTAGAAAACAAATGAACATGTGTAAATGTACCGGTACAACTTGTAAAATTAATTCCCTTTTAAGTTATTGTCCTCCTGTAGTAATTAGTAACACTTTGGATAAACAAGCAGTTAAACCTGTGTAAATTCACAACCTGTTTTGACAACATTACATCGATCTCACCAGAGATTCTAAACACATCCCTAAAGCACAGCGTGTCATAGGACCTTCCCCCTAAATCGGTACCCTGACCTCTACTCTATCCTTCCCCTTGTTTCCCTCGCGGCTATATGCACTCGGTGGTACATCCGTTCCGTGCCTTCCTAGCCCCGGGGCAAAGGAAACGACCGGTACGGTGGCCCCCTCCTCTACGAAACCGATGCTGTTCTATCGGGTCGAAGTAGCGTCTCGGGTTTAACCCAGACGACCCCAGACGGCACAGTCCAGCGTCTCCATGTCATCCGTCCCGCCTCTCTTTGCGATCGGACTATTGACGTTCACCACTCGACCATCATCCGCTAAATCCTCGTCTCTGATTGCATTTCATATCGGGTTCGACCGGGGGTGAGGGTGGTGCCCCGGCCCCAAAACTTTAAGCGTTCCTACCAGATCGAACCATGGAGCTATAGAACCTTCCATGTATAGTCGTATTCCTCTTCATTTTATAAGGTGTATTTTGATGATTATGCCCACAGGGGCCGATTTCACGAAGCACTAAGATTAATCTTAAGTGTGAATTCATCCTAATTGCTAAGCAACATGTGATGTCACAATACAAATCACTATGGTGATACTGAACAACTCGTCTTAAGATTAATCTTAGTGCTTTGTGAAATGTAGCACTGTTCTTGTTGAATAACTTCCATCAACAAGACAACAAAATTATTTGCCAATAATAAGTTTACTTCTTTCTCACATTATAACTATCATTGGTATATGAAAACAAAATAATTGATTGAGAAGGAGAATTTAAAGAAATCTTCACAGATTTACCTCTAACTTATACAGGGTATAAAGATGGTAATGATAGGAACATACCGTTCCAACTTTTCTGCCTGAAATGCTGTATTTACCCAGAAAAGAGTAAAACCAGTGACCAAAATTATTTTTGACCTTTTAAAGATCAAAAATAAAAGAGGAAAGACTCAGAAAATACCGTGGCCGTTTTTCACTGTTTTCTCAGAAACTTGGCACTGGATGGGGCTGCAATTTGTACAGATTACTGTTATTGTATCTTCCTTGATATTTTTGCCCATGAATCTGTATTTCTTTGATAAAAACCAAAGTATGATATTACCTTTAAATGAATTCGGCAGATTCGTGTTAAGCAGAAGCCACACACGCACTCTCTGTGCGGTTTCTAAAAATAGACTCAAATCTAGAGTATGTTCAATCAGATAAAAGATGCATTGCTTAGTGGCAGAAGTTGGATCCCAAAACGCAGGGTGTTACAATAACACCAGTGGTGTTTTTATTGGATTAATCGCGCGGTGTATCCACCCACTATATGATAACACCTCTGTTGTAAATTTAACACTGCATTTTTTAAGCATCAATGGATATTTACCATGAACCCTTCAGACGGTTCAAATTTGAATTTCATGGAAATGGATTCGTCCTTCACAATAGTTGGAACTTCACCAAGATCTTAAAACGCAGTAGGCCTATACACGTCATTAATTCCTTTTTTTATGCATATCTTACCGAGCGTTACTCAAGGGGAAAGTGGTTCAATAAGTTGTGAGTTTCCCCTCCGGAAAGTTACTAAAGAGACCGTGCTATCCTCTTTATGTCTGGCACGAGCATGATTAATAAGGTCATAGGTTTCCACTGCACACGCTGTAAAGGTTAGACTTGATACACAATAATTGTTATATAATTAATATCTACTTAAAAAGCGCTAATAATCAGAGGATTCTCTATGCGCTTTACATAGCTCATGTGGCCAATTTCACGGCCCTGCTTAGCACAAAGATTTGCTAACCATGAAATCTCTGTCTTAATAAAAAACAGGATGCATGATTAACAACCAAATGTCCATGTGTTGTGTATCACTTGTGATTGTTCTTTGGCTGTTGTTCGCTGACTGTGAATATCAAATGGAATTTGGTTGTTATAATCCTGTTTTCATTGAGACAGAAATGTCATGGTAAGCAAATGTTTGTGCTATTAAGCAGGGCCGTGAAATCGGGCCTGGTCATTCGTTAAAACACATCAAAGCACCACATCCATGTTCACATAAATGTGACATTCCCTATCACATTTATATGGGTTATATCCCGATTAAAATCAAGTATGAGAATAAATTATCAAATCGCACAGATACCATACGCAGTTTCCGGAGAAAAAAACTAAGATGCTTTGGAAATCTTGAAAATTTTCAGTCTATTGAAATGATAAAGGAAATTAGGGTAGCACTTAAAGACTAACTGGAGAAAAACTACATAAGCTTCCGTAGTAACAACTACTTTACATCTGATGAAGTAGTTGTTACTACGAAATCTTTTGTATTTAAATTTTCTATAGTTAGTCTTTAAGTGCTACCCTAATTTTCTTTATCATTTGGAAATCTAGTAATATTTGAGAAAATATTTTGCCGATGGCGAATCTTAAAGGGTGGTTTCAGGGAAAGACATGCTTTGGGAACTATATATTAGCAAGGCAGATTAACGGTCATGTATCACCCATCCCAATCAATACTAAGACATCACGCCTTTAAGATCGTCTTAACCTGGGCCTTGTAATACTCAGAGTCATTCAACCCTCTACCCCTGTTCTCCTTTCCAGGACGGAAGGTTCTTTCGATCCGAGCTCAGTCGATTAACATGGCCGTAAAAATTGCCAGATCACGGGCCTACGTTTCACCGATCGAAGAGGGCCTTCCGCCCGCTGGGGGGTGATGATATATAGCAATGCATTGTGTAATGGTTAATACATATAGAGCGGGTTTTCATTCAGCATGCGCAGATCTACATTATTGAGATATGGATAGTTGAAGTGACTCATAAAAGTGCGACTGAAAAGAAGGCTATAGAGATTTATGCATTGGTTTACATTATGGGGGGAGTACCACTAAATCATCCCAAGATATCACTGTTTAATTATATAAACAACCAATCTAATGTAATGATAAACAAACTGCTGTATTGCCAATGTCGACTGGGGCCGATTTCAATAAACTCATCGTAACTTACTATCAATCGTAGGACTTATCAATGCATTGAAGCCCACGTAGGAAAGGCCCCCTATATAGGCCTATACGATGGGTTACCCTTCGTATCTAGACGTACGATCGATCCTAGGGCATCGTGAAATCAACCCCTGGCCCCTTAAAGGTAGGGAATATCATCATGAATATGCAGAGGTCTCACGGACTTCAAACATTTAGGCTAGAGGTTGTGAACTACCATTTTGTCTCTTGTCAGTAAATTATCGGGATTTCCCGCCCAATGATAATGCTACGCGCGGCAATGAAGAAAAAAAAGGGACGCCGTGTGGATGAGATGAGATTTGCACAACTATAGGGGGCGCTACACTGATATGCGTGCTCGCCTCTGTTTCTTCATTAACCTCACTGAGCTCGTATACTGTGCGTTAATAACATCTTCTTGTCAGTAATGTATCAGTAAATATCCAGTCCAGCATGTAGGTAGATGCCAACCTCAAAACACGATCAGTTAATGTAATCACAAAATGGCATGCTTCGCGGGAAAGGGCGACTTTGAAACGTGCGGCAGATTAACCAAGGCCGTTGAATTATCAACGATCAAGTCACATCACTTGTGAATTTGTGTTTTACCTGAGTAGTGAGTGAGCTGTAGGCTGAAGCTGAAGCTCGCGCCTTATAGGCCTTGGGAAGTCATGGCACACAAAATGCACAGTGGTGTGAAAAGAACGTGAAATATAAATGTTCTGATCGCCTCGACAGCGTGCGCACTGAAGCGCTATAAGCGTACACCCGTGTCATCTCCACCCACAAAACTGTAAAGGTCGGATCCCTTTTTCACTCGTGAAATATTTAAAAAGGCAATTTCATACACGGCACTACAGTTCTGATTATTATGCTCAAGCGAAAGAAAAAAAGGCAAACGCTGAATTAATGCGGCGTCCAGCAAAATGTGTGAATGAACTTAAAAGTGCAGAGCATAATTAACTCGAAACAGGCAAGAATTACACATACGTATCTACCGGTATTTGTATACCACAAATTACTTTCCAATTTTGTTTTCCCAGTTTCAGAAGCCTCATTCATTATGAAGTTGTCATCTTCCCTATCGGCGTACGACACATTAGGCCTATGTGTCACATACGGCAGTCGTTCAATTTAAAAATGTACGTAGACTAATGGAACCCGTACACTGTCATTGACACGTACATCTCCTTCACCAATATCTAGATCCTTGGGACAAAGTGGGGGGATTTACAAGCCCCTAGAATTAGTCCTATCTGACGACAAAGCAGTGTTAAACAGGAGCCAATGATACGGCGTGTCACTATTAGGTTTCACAGCCCAACAACCACGTGCCTGTGCATGTTTTAACGTATTCCTCTGTCATGCGATACTGTGTTTAGCGTGCGATTCAAGCTCCTAGATTTAGTTGCGGGCACACAGTACATGATAGCAAGGTGGGAAAACGCTCGCGCCCAGAAATAACACGAGGGGATTTTGCCCTCCAGTCTCTCTCTCTGCATGTACAGTAAACAGGAGTGATGGCAACAGATTTCTAGGCATCTGACGCAATACAAAAGTATTTGGAGTATGGAGGATGCTCCATTGCTCAAAGCCAAATGAAGAGAAACAAATTATTCAAGTTATATTTACACCGCTAAGTTTGCAAACAGAATATCGCCTATTTGTCGTCAAAGGTAAAACATTTCACACGCACGGGATATTTATACCCGTATAACACCATCGAGTTCTATATTCATTTTTTTTCTCGGCCTGAATAATAATTAGTGTGCGAATTCCTCCCACGCGTTTCGATGGTTGGGAGTTTTTGTCAAATAAATAAGCGGTATTCCCATGTGGCAGTGTACAATACAGAATTGAATTTCGTTGCAGACGTTACGTCTTGACTCCGCAAATAGTAACATTACTCCTATTGGGAACAAAAATAGTTTCAAGGTACATGTACGGCACATACATAGATCAGGGGTTAACTTCATAGAGCCAATTTCATAGAGCTGCTTAAGCACCAAAATGTGCTTAAGCACCAAAAACCTTGGTAAATAACATCAGTATGCCAGCCAAACTCCCTGTGAATGTTATGCTCAGCAAACAATGGCCGAATACAAGTCAAAAGCAGTAAACATCAGAGGCATATTTTGGTTGACAATCCTGTTTGATCAAGGAAGACTTTTCATGCTTAAGAACATTTTGTGTTTATGAAATTGACCCCAGTTAGTGTACATAATGAGGATTAATACTAAATCTTTAATTGGGAATAGAAATCCGACAATTGTGGAAGATATTTATGACAAATGATTTGTAAATGTTGGAGCAGGAGGCTGTGAACCGGTGACATTTGGACATCTGACTTACACCTTTATTCCTTTCACGCATATTGGCACAGAACCAAAGTGACACATTGTGTAGCATACTGAATAAAACGCCTTTGACTACGACGCATACAACCAACGATTGACCAACGGTTGCCCCGAATTACATTCATGCCTGCACACATCTGCAATTTATCCTTTGACGTCATCTATGACGTAAATCCCAATTCCACGCAGTAATTTTGATCATTCTCTAAAATCGTGTATTTCCTATCTTTCCTAGATGTAACCCAAATCATGCGTTTGCCTACTTCTTAACTGGCAGTACTAAACCAAGAATTATGGGACAACCCGAAAGGTTATCAACGAAAGGATCTTGCCTTGAATAATACTGCAAACACGCGTTCAAGAATAGATATTCATTCAACTTCTACAAGCAAAGATAATAAGTGAACTTACCTTTATCTGCAGAAGCTTTGAAGTATTCTAGACTTTCCACTCCAGGTCTTTTAAGACATGTATCTCTAGAGAGTTCCTTTGCTGATGTAACAGTGTCCAGCTGGCGATCATAAAAATCAAGAATCCGTTTCCTCCGAGGTGACTAATAAGTCTTAAATGTTGCACAGTCTGGTTAAAATAGTCTTGGATCAGCTTGCTGATGGGATTCTGAGGAACAAGGTAGAACATGGAAACATTTAAGCAAGTTGGTGAATAGTCCTAAGAGCTTTAAATAGGTTGTGTTTCGTTTTGGAGAATCTGCTCAGAATGTAGAGGAAATCATCAGGTGTTCCTTCTCTCTCGAGATCTGCTTCATCGGCTGAGGGGATGCTCTTATTTTGGGGGTTAAGTGTACAAGTTCGGAACTTTAAGTATCCACTCGAAGATGACGTCCAAGTCTGACACTGCGCCAGGCCGGCCAAGACTTGGCTTCGTATCCCATTACCTTATGAAGCAAGACATTGACTTGGGGCGTCCATTTGTGATATGAAAAACCCCGTGAAGAATGACAGGACCAAATTGGTTTACTGTACACGCGCCATCAGGGCGCGACCGTATGATAGGGAGATCGCAATCGCCACAGAACAGTGTCTATCGCATCATTTGGTGACATTTACGCCTTTAAATATAACCCATGCCGAACTGACACATTCTAGAATGTGTCCCATAGATCAATGAATGTGTTTAAACTTACAACGTGAGTAGTTTGAATGTGTCTACTTAACTTTAATGGCATTTATATCAACAGAAAAACGTTGGCGTTCGTTTCTGAGATGTTAAACGCACATTAGAAGGGTCAAGCCAATTCACCTGCGAGCTATTACCAGGCTGCATGCGTCTGATTTGATGAAGTCCCGTCACTCCATACGGACATGAGAGGATTGTCGCTCCCAGACGGACGGATCGTGTAATTATATTTACAGTGAACAAGCCCCAGCGGCGACCGGACCGTACGGAGTAACCCCCGACACTTTCCCGGCAGTGGCGATCGAGCGTCCGCGGTGGAATTTGTGGCGAGTCCACCGTTATCAGCTTCGGTGCTCGCGTCAGTCCTCACTGCATACAGTGATGCACCTTGGATTCCCTCCGAGTATCACTGGGGACAAAAAAAATGTGTTCTTAAGGGCCTTGTCACCTCTTCATCCGAGACATGCTCAGGGCATGCTGAAGAAGCTCTACAGCCTAAGGCTCCATTACATCTCCAATACGCATACATTAATTGGATGTGGGATCTGAAACTATCTCTGAGACGACGCTACATGATGATAAACTGGTGGTTATACAAATCCGTTGTTTTGCATCAAATTCGAAACTTGATCAGACCGCCCATCGGCGTTTCTGCTCTTCGTGTTGCAAAGAGGTAGCGTTAAGCATCAGAACCGGAGCTGCATTTTGGCCGCAAACTGTTGGTGTGTACGGCTTAACAGCGTTTGGCTGATTGTCACACTCAAGATAATGTCGACTTGATCAGATTAAATAACCACCTGCTATCGGGGAGCGTGCGGCGTCTGAATCTGCATATAGATATGCAAACTCAATTTTTGATCGAAGACACTGTATCATGTATAGCTGGGATGATGTATCGCGGTCAAGATGACGTGTCATGCTGAAAGATGGATCGCTCTGTGCCGAATTGAAAAGCAGGGTGCATTTTCTAAAAATCATTTGATTTTTAAATAAGAAGTTTTCAAGGAGGAATGTTGATGCTTGCTTGCTCTGGCGAAGAGTTGTTCCTCCTTAGCATATACTCAAATATGAATCACTCGGCAGTGGCCTTCGTGCGCGGTAGTATGACGAAGGCCTGTATTCTACATGAAGTCACCGGTTCACTGCTTGAAATAGCAATCATGTTGATTTATCTGGGCAACTGTGATTAATCATGACAAGAATAACATGACAAGCCTCACCGTGTACTATACCTGGGAACCAAAAACCATATAAAGTGGTGTCGTTAATTTATCATCAGTAGGCCTATAAGATGCTTGCAGTACGTGGTTCAGGCCTCATGCTATGTGCACAAGCAGAACGATCGATGCTAAAAGCGCTTAGGTTGCCGCCTCGGTTTGTCTTTCGCCAAAGTGAACAGCCTTTTCTGTTTACCCACCAATCTACGGGCACTAGAAGATGCCACTTACTGATGACACTATTCCACGAGTATTCTCAGCAATTGCTTGGTGTCTCGTTCATCAGCTATATATCAGATGTTAGTCTTTAATGCGACTTCCTGCGCATAATTCATGGACTGTTCATTGTACAAAGACATACACAATGTCCCTGGCGCGTGGCGGTTGACCTTTTCGACGGTCGTCAAATGCCTTCTTTCAGAAAATCGCTAAATGTCACACGATTTCTCAAGTTATGAATCAATATAGGGTAACGTATTTCACTTTGGGATAGAGGTTTTAAAAAAAACTTTCATTGAAAAGTATGGGCTTGAATGGAACTTGCTTTAAAGTAATGACAGTCAATGAAGCTTAAAATACTCTCAACCTTGTCATTTTGGGAAACTCGAGGACAGGAAAGGGCAATTCAGATACTTCTCGCTTTGATTTGTTTCTACGTCCGAAGAAACAATGTTATAGTAGAAAGATACACTTAATGACATCAAGGAAACACAGTTATCAACAACAGCCACGTATTCCTCTTGCTAAGAAAAGCCTGACTGATTTGTGATTGTTAGTTGAATTAATTATGATACAATCCAGAAATGTTGACAGACCGCTATGTAAATGAGTCTTCTAAGGTAAAAGCTGGTTCTGGGATGGGAGCTTCCAGGGAGATCAACACCATGAGCTCCTTCAGAGTACCTCCTCCGAAACGCTTGATCACCAAACATCTCTACCATGTTGGGGTCATCTTAACTTTCAAAATCAAGCTCAGTGAATTAACGTTTATGTTGCTAACTTCATTACCTTGACAGGATATGTTTAAATCAACAAATGGGACGTCAAACAGGCGAGACATCACCATATCCCAATGATAGAGACAAAATACGTAAACACATCTTCAATTGACAGCAAGTCCAGTCCATCCATCCTGTCTAAGAATTAAGTTTCTACTCTAAAATGACAATGAAGGGGGTTATTGCCATGCGTGGGAAACCCCTGCTGGATTCAGTCTGGGTCCCATCAGGACTATCGTGTACGGCATATTATGTTCTGGCCAATTTGTTGTATTTGTTCCGTGGATGATTATTACTCTATATCACTGATATACGATAGCAGCTCATCAGAGATGTCTCGTCATATGAGTTTTCAACAATCTGATTATATTCCTCATTTTGAAGGTTCATAGCTTATAATAGCCTGTTCGTCATCAATGCAGTAAATTGGGGTATGGCTGTACGAGGGCAGTTACAGAACGTTAATGTAGACATTGAGTCTGGTGCATGCGATTATCATTTATCTTCCTCGTGGCACGGATTACATGAGCAGTTCAGGATCTAGACATTCATCAAGTCGCTTGGTATACTAAACACTGTTCAGTGAATTAGGTCAACTCATCATCCGATCTTCACTCACACGCAACATACATTACGCGGAATTTAGGTTAAATACCAATGTTTGTTAATGAAAGTTAGTTAAAGGTACTGTCATACTTAGGTAGCATACCGAAACAGAAATCTTCACAGATTTACCTATGACATACAGGGTATTAAGATGGTGATGGTAGAAACATACCGGGTTTTTTTTGTCTGCCTGAAATGCTGTATTTATCCAGAAAAGAGTAAAACCAGTGACCAGGATTATCTTTAATCTTTTGGAGATCAAAAATAAAAGAGAAAAGACTTAAGAAATACTGTGGCGGTTTTTCACTGTTTTCTCAAAAAGTGAAAACCGTATGGGACTGAAATTTCACAGATGACTGTTACTGCATCTGTCTTGATATTGTTGCCCATGAATCTGTATTTCTTTGACAAAAACCAAAGTATGATATTGCTCCAGAGCTCTGTACAAAATTACCGCTGACGGAAGTATAAACCTTATCTTTCAGTTGTTTTTTTTTGCACGAGAACATTTATCACAAATCATTTAGTTTTCATAAAACTATCCATCAATAATCTTAATCCGTGTTCAAATGTTCAACCCATCAGTTTAGCAATTCGTTTGCTTTTTTAATTCTTGAACTGTGCACGTTTCTCTATATTGTGTTTAAATTAGCTTGTTAAAACCGGAAACATGTCGTGCAAATTCTTACGAAGTTCTCCTGGTTATGACAGCGTTTAAAAGTGGAATACAGTTGCACAGATATAATTGCTTCTAGTACGAACTTTACAAAAAACGATTTAACGCATTTTATTCAAAACTGAACATTGACGTTTTGAACATCTTAACCTGTAAATACTACCTTTAAGGCATGAGGCCTATTTTGGCATGCATAGACTCGTTATGGCGTCGAGGTCCAATAAACAAGAAGGTAATCAGAGTTTCAGTAGCGCTGAGGTGCATTTGTTGGTTAAAAACCTAATGTCTAGGACTTTTCCCAGTGCGATGACATTAAAACCAAGCACAAATAGGCCTTTACATTGAGACGCACAAGTGTCTTCAACAGCTTGACAAAGGCTATAGCAGTCCGCAGCCAAAACGCCGACCGCTATACCTTTCAACCAACATTGTGAGCCAACGAGGTCTTGAGGCTTCTTACCATTTTCCAGGATGAACAACCTCTTTTTCTGACATTAAAGATGTTTGGTTGACCTTTTGCTCTGTTTGTTTAAAGATACAGAGGGATAGCCTTCTGTAGGTGTTGGTCCTGAAGCAACGAGTCTACTTTACTAACCAAAATGTGTACTTAGTCTGATTCTTTGGCCGGCGAGTCCAGCTCGCCAACGTTCGGCAGCGGAAGCAGGATTGCTTGTGGGTGTATCTTACAAAACCATCCAGGTTTCTATTTCCCAGGCCAGCTACACTCACCACCTTAACGTTCTTGTTTTAGGTTACTAACCAATTAGACTAAAGTGCATAGCGGGATTGCCAACCGTTGTGCGTGTTGGGTTTCGTTATAGTCAGTTGGTATACCTTCCATTGTATAAGCGACATCATATCCCCATGTTGGAAACTTTTAACGGTTGCGATTGGTGCTTTCCACATAGCGGGTTATATGCACGAACTGTTCACGATATAAACACTTCATCTTTGCTATTACATAGTCCTATATGATTAAAATAACTTGTTCTATAGAATATTGATTGATATATTCTGCCCTCCGGATGTCAGATCATAGTGAATGAAGACGCATTGATATTATTAGAGGTTTCTATGTTTCGGTTCTGAATAGGAATAGTGCAAGACCAGCCAGCTTGGGTGACGTCGGGCGCCTGCTGTATACAAGAAATCAGATTTAATCCGATTGATTTCTTTAATCAAGAGTTGCTCCTTTTGCCTCTGACTGGCGCACATTTTGTGTAACTGCTAGTCTTGCTAGGCCTTTCACATTTTCTTTTTCAATTTCACATTCATCTCATTGGCGCTGCATGCTTCGGGGCCAGCTTTATAAATAAAGATTTCTACTAAATGCTATTTATCTAACCTACAGGCTATACCTATCCCCCAACACGTCATGTATTCTAAGTCCGTATGCGCGGATATTGCTCCATGTGCATCGACAACACTGTGTGTAGAATCCTCCGTGACAATTCCCAGGCCATGAAACTGTTTTCTTGACGACACACTGGAAATGTTTGTCCATGTACCTTCAGCAACCATGCATGTAAGATGATTATTAAATCCCCTGCTATGTACGCAATGTTGTCCGTATGTGCTAAACATTCAGCACCAGGGTGGTACATGATTTAGTTATTGATATGTTTTCGCAGCAAACTCACTGTTAAAGGGCGAAGCCCTGTTTATATGTACCGCGGCTTTGCCGTGGGATAATTCGATGTTATTAAATTACATTCTAACGATTGTGTCTCTCGCATTGACAGTTTGTCACCTTACTGTAGGATCTACGGCCTAACACGGCCTGCACTATTTTATCAGCGTTCATTCCTCATTTTCCCTCTGGCTACGATGGCTTGTATCATTTGAGCTCTCGCCGATCATTCGCACGTACACATACATATACATTCATTCGCGTTTCGGTGGAGAAATTTAAATGAAATATTATATCCAATCTGAAAACATTCCCAAATCAGGTGCCTTTTGTGACAAGCATCGCAGAAATCCCAACCAGTCTGAAATAAGACACGAAATTCTCCAAAAAACACGGAAAAACTCGTAACTTCCCGATTTCTCCAAAAAAGAAAAGCAAAAATAGACGATGCAAATTTTTCCCGTTTATATGAATATGAGGTATGGGATTCCGCGTCCCTATGCATCCACTAAGTCTATATACAGATATTAATTTTCTCTTTTTGGAAAGAGAAAAAAAAAATCGATTCATGAATCGAGAAATCACGAGGGAGGAAAAACAGGTGCGCGGAGACGTCCAATATCTCTCTACTATCGGAACCCATCTAAATTACTTCCGTTTGATATTGACTAAGCGCCAGTACACCTGTACATCACCGTGCGGGGCTTTTCCATTTTTTTGTCTTCGTCTGAAAAATATTCGATAGAAGTTATAATGAGTCAAATCAGCCGAGCGTGCGGTGTATTTTTACCTTCGCAACGCCACATATCTTCTGGCTCTTTTCAGGGGCAGGAGTTGGCCGACTAGCATACCGTAACCTGCTGTCAATTTACCTGCAGATGTTTACCAGCTTACTGGAGTAATCAAGCAAACATTCTATAGATCTTGACTTTGGCTTTGAAAAAAAAAAGCAAAAATACCAAAGCAAAGGTCGATCCAGTTGAAAATAATAGGATACTGGGGAAAAACTGACACTTTTTCAGTATTATTTCAAGGGAAATCTGATTAAGAAAGATTTGAGGCTTTGCATGGTAACAATTGTTACAATAGGAAACACCACGTAAGAATCGTTCGCACTTTCACATTTCTATTTCGTTAGCACATCTCGTAAGGTCTCAACGTTTCGACTAGCCTGCTCTAGTCATCATCATGAGATGAATAACTGGAATAGAATTCGTTCATGCATGCCATGTGTAATATTGGCCAATCGGGTATTCAGTGCGCCTAAAATAATTCAGCGCGATATTTACATGGGTTCTTATTTGATTTGTATGTTATATTGGCGCGTGTGTGAGATATTTCATGCATACTATGAATCAACTTTCGTTTTGTTTGCGGGATTGATGGTGTTTTTGTTTCATTTCCTATCATGTTTGGTTTGGTTTTGTTTGGTTTTGTTTGGTTTGTTTTTGTTGTATTTTTTGTTTCGTGTGTTTCTATTATGGTTTTGTTTGGGGTTTTTTTCATTTTGTTTTGCATTGTGAGTTCTTGTTTTGTTTCGTTGTGGGTGTTGTTCGTGTTTTATGTGTGTGTTGGGTGTTATTTGTATTGTAGTTGTAGTTATTACCAGTAGAGATGGCAAGACAAAGCTTGATAACCAAGTAACTATAATGTAATAGCGCCGCCTACTAACAACTGACGCCTCGACACATAACACCTCATGGGTTTAAGAAGATATAAGTTACTTGGTTTATTCTGTGACTAATAATTACAAATGGGGTATTAGGGAGACACATTATCAACTAAACATGGACATTAAGGAGACATATGGAGACTTTTCGGTGTCTCCCTAAGGTACCAGCTACCTTTTAAAGACATATTCTCACCGTCAATATTTTAATAGAAAACAGAAAATGCTCTCAATATGAACATATGTCAATTTCAAGTTCAGTGGTTTGGAGGATGTTTAGAAATAGGTAAGTAAAGTTTGTGCACGACCCAATGGGAAAGTCTCCCTAAGGTCCCATCATCGGTTATCCTTTAATTATATGAAATTCAATGGTCAATATTTGGCCCTTTATAAGTTAAGATGATTTCATTGTGCTGCTTCTTCTGTCTGTTCATAGGAGTCGGATGTTTGTGTGTTTAGTTTCTTAAGTGTCTCCCAGGTTGGACTAACCATACATTCTCCTTTACACTTAATGTTCCTATCAATGATATTTGACAAGCAGCGAACTACTGAATCCACAGGGAGGGGATGAGTTGCCTGTGTAGTATGTCCTGGGGTCGATTTCACGAAGCCTTGCGATCGATCGTAACTCGAGTTTAATACGAAGGATAACCCATCGTAGATGTCTTATCCTACGTAGGACTGCAACGCATCATAAATCCTACGATTGATAGTAAGTTGCGACGAGTTTCGTGAAATCGACCCCAGGGGGAGGGGAAGATGTTGGGGGTAAAACCAATAACTGACCAAGGCCATGTAATGGGCGTGCTGTGCTGCTGCCGTTACCAATGAGCGGATTGAAACGATGGATAACTTGTTTGTATGCTGCCTGCTGAATAGTGACGTATGTAGAGAGCTAGTTAAGCCTGATGTTCGCTTGCATATGACATAGGCAGGAAACTGATTTAATTACCCTTAAATCTCCCATCTCACATGAGATTGAAACACCTAAACATGATGCAGGTAACATTTTATTTAGTTCATTATTCAGACCCAAACCCTTCATGACCGTGGATAGTACATCTCTGTGTCATGCCTCCCAAGTTGCACTTTTTTTTCAGTGTCCCCCGTCACAAAAAAAAAGCTGGGCAAGAATGTCTCCGGGAGATGTGCAAATCCACCGTGCCCTCGTCCTTCTTAATACCGTAATCGCTTGACATTTAACCCATCTCCCCGTCCCGGGATACTCGGTCAAGCATTCCAAAACACACAGGATACACGCTTGATGCCCTCTGATATTTACCTTGGTCAGCGCGTAACTATGAGAAGAGCTTTGGACTGTGGAGTGACCGCAGTGCACCGTAATAACTGCCCATGACAGAGGACTTGAGAAACTTCCTGGGGGCAGTACGCATGTTCAGTTGGAGATATGATGATTAAACACTTGATATTTTATGAATGTATGATAAGACAGCTTGCCAGGTTATACGTGAGATGGGTATTGCATTACTCTTATGCACAGGAAGGTCACTTAAGCTAATTGAAGGTGAGGGTATAGGCCTGTATTAACACATGTACCAGCCATGATCTGTTGCTCCTTTAACTTGGCCTACATTTTCCTCTCGCCAATTAGTGAATGTTTAGAGCTTGTGGCAAATGAATGTCTTACAATTGATGGCTGGCAAGCTAAGTAAGTCGTCTATGTCTTGACGCAGGATTGAAGGATGTAGGCCTATCAGTCGCAGACATGAATGCCTGAAGTGAATAGATATCATATAGGTATGCCTCACCTGAGAGTGACCCCTGTCTCCCCTTTTCCAGGCCTGGGATCGATTTCACAAAACCCTACGATCCATCGTAACTCGGATTACGATAGAAAACCAATCGTATGCTACATAGTTCTGCAATGCATCGTAAGTCCTACGACTGGTCGAAAGTTACGATGTGTTGCCCCAGGCCTTTTTCAGATGAGTCACATGTACAGGATGAAATATAAGAGCAACTTTAATACCTGAGTTCCTGGGCTGAACTTTGAATTGATTGCTTGCGTGTTTTAGGCTCGGTCACCAATCGCATACAGGACCCAATTTTATAGAACAGCTTAAGCACAAAATATGATTAAGCATGAAAAGTCTTCCTTGACCAAACAGGATTGCCAACCAAATTTTCATTTGATGTTGACTGCTTTTGACTTGTATTCGGCTATTGTTTGCTGAGCGTAACATTCACAAGGAGTTTTGGCTGGCATATTGATTTTATTTACCAAGGTGGTGGGTGCTTAAGCACATTTTGGTGCTTAAGCAGCTCTATGAAATATTGGCCCCTGGTCTATAGCACAATTCAGTGTGACTATTTTGAACTTGAAATTAAAATTCCACCGCCCAAGCCATGTGCAAAATATTCGAGTGATATCGACGGTGCCTTTATAATTATACTATCTACCGTAGGCCATATATTTCAATGATAACATTTAAGAGGCGTTTATAGTAAATCTTGAAGGGTTCAATTTGTTAACTTTGTGCACACTCGGGTGTAGTATTACTGTATTAGACAAATAACAAGCTGTAAAATAATATCCAATACGCGTACTCACCCTACAGATGATGTTTGTATAACATGATCACAGAAAGCAAACTCATTCTGCTACTTCGCTCCTTTATAGCATCTCCTCCTGAAAAACAATGTCGCTGTTCCTTGCATCAAGACAGAAGTCAGTGAGGTCGGATCATCAAATTGCCTGGCCTTAAATACACACGTACGCGTACGTTCCCTCCCGTAAATCACCCTGCTGGACCGGGTAAAGCCAAGTCCTCTCTCAAGCTCGGCTCCCTCGCCTCGATCGAGCTCCCAGTCCAAGATCTGGTATCGCCCAGAAGACGAAGAAGAAGCAGAGCCTGAGAGATAAGGTGGAGGGACTGTTTGTTGCAGAGTATCGCGCACGAACGCGCTCGGCAACTGTCGCTCCTTGCCAATTTGACGTACCTCGGCCGGTCATGTTGGAGCTGGATACCGGCTGGAAAATGAGAAAAAAGTACTCGGGCAGGATCCTTGTGCACCTACGGCTGTTTCATGTATAGCTATAATCGCAGGTAACGTCTTCTATCAAATCGAAATTGAGATACCGCACTTCTCGTTTGATGTGTATAAACTGCACGCCGACTGAAATACTCATATGGATACACAGAGTGGAAAGATTTCTGCCTCCTCTTCGCTGTAATAAGGTTTGGCTTCATCACAGTCTTTGATGCATGTGAGTCACAGGAAACAGCCGTCAACTACGGCACGGCCAGCAATGGGCAAAGCAAGATTGGAATTCTATGGTTATTGAATATCATTTTGTTTGCATCGTTGAACGGAGACATCAATAATATAACGGTTAAAAACAAAAACACATCGAGAATAGAAATACCTTGACATTTTGTGACTTTGAGATTTTTCCTTTCGAAAAGAGAATTCTAAAAACAGACGCATCGTTGCAGGATGAAAAAAATAATACATCGACCAACTGGTCGTTTGGCGCCAATTTGAAGAAACGGTTCGTAGAACCAGCACAATGACCCAACTGGAAATGCACTCATGAAGAATTGCAATTCAGATGCATTAACATAATTATCTGCATTCCTTCCAATAATAACTGAATCTATCCACGTGTACCACGCTGTAATAACTGCACACAACGCCTTAAACATCTGTGGCATCATCATCCCATCTCATCAACATAGAAATAGTAGTCATTCTCTAGGTAAAAGTATCGTACTACTTCGTGTCCACCATTGGCACAATAACCCGGAATCCTCTTTTATATCGAGAAGAATCGAAAAAGTTCGAAAAAAAATATCTGGAGAGGATCAATTTGTTCTTCAAACATTAACGTATCACAACACCTTTAGAAAAAAACAGAGTCAGACACATCCAAGATAAGACCTTAGACCTGGAGAAAAAACACGCACATGCAACTGAAGATGGTTCAATTCTTGAAGCACCAGACTTACTTTCTCTCTCCCTCTCTAGAAGGTAGAGGTCCCAGTGGGAGATCCATAGCTCGCGTTTGCCTTCGGGGTTAACACCGGGCTTACATTTACATATCGGATTCACTTTGGCATGTGTGTCGACTGACGGGGATGTTTCTATATACTAGCGGTATAGCTGCGCCGCTGATGAAGTTCAAAACATCGTAGTGTATAACGTCAGCAGATTATATTAAAAATAGCAGGCGGAATCGAAAGTGGTATTCGTTTCTTTAATAGGACATGGTTCGCAGCGTGTGCCGGCTGTAGTTGTATACCAGTCAGCTGCTGGCCGATTGCATTTTGCACGTTTTTTGTCATCTCCACTTAAAGTTCACATAATTTGTGCTGCTGGTCGATCGGTTCTTGAGATGTCCAAACGGCAACGTGATGCTGATGTTTCGTTTTTTCTTGTAGGTTCCATAGTCGTGTCGTGTTGTCACTTAGTGTGCTATCCATGCAGTAAGTTGCATCTCAGAATGAATTGATGACGAATGCTTGGAAATTTAGGTTTGGTTACTTTGCAAAGCTTTTTTTTGCTCTTTGATGAAATTGATATGAAATATATTTATGATCATCAAATAACCACAAGGGAAGCTGACTGAATTTATAAGTCATTGTAAGGTGAACAAAGAAAAGTTCAATGGAGTGGGATTCCAACCAGCGACCTCCGGAATACCGTACAGGCGCTCTACCAACTCAGCCATCCAGCCCTACCTTTGCGGTGTCTCTAATACTCAATTATCTGTCTTTGTTTATGAGTCAGAAGCCATGAAGCCATTCACATACCGCTATATACAAAGGATCATATCGGTACTCACAGTATAATAATAGTAATATCTTGGATTCATTCTGCTTGTTTCGGATGCTTCTGAAGATGCGTTTGATATTATCTTCGCATTTCTTTGAAATCAATTTCACTAACCTCTCAGGTTTGGGAGAGTCAGAGGAGGTAACTTGGTCCATCGAGCCTTATACCTAACGGTCTCGACTATCCAATGCAACTATGAGATGCTATAACTGCCACATGACACCGTACGCCTCCCTAGCCATTTTACACGGACAATCGCTCTTAATTTTTCTCCATCGCTCGACGTCATTCCTTTGATTGTTTCTATCGAATTAAGGAAGGGTTTAATCGGAGGAAGACAGCGCTGAAATTGGCAAAACACCCTTCTTTGGACCTCTCGTAGGGCTTAGAAATTTGAGAAGTATTAAGGGGTTTGTGGGTATGACATTTAGGTTAAGGCTCGGCATTTGTACAATGTACCGTATAGTTTAAAGGGTGAGCTGCATGATGAAATCAGCCCACGTCAGTAATAGAGCGAATCATGATCTCGTTATAATACCTGTCCCCAATGCACGTGTACACAGATTGAAATCCTCCAATTCGAAAGGTCGTACCATGCTCTGATCAAACGTGGTGAGTACTCGACTCTTGTAAGCAGGAAGTCCAAGGTTCGAATCCCGCCTTGACAAACCCCTGGTCGTCAAGGTCTACTACAAAAAGCATTACATCACCATTGCATTCCTATGAGTCAGGCACTTGTTTTCATCATATCGAACAGAACACAATATTAAAATGTGAACAAAAAAACAACAACCAGTTATTCAAGTCACATCAATAGACACAATAACCCATAGTACAGATTACCTTCGTTTTGCTAACAAACCACATTTTGACAAACTAGCTAGACTAATTGTATCAAGTTCTCCATAATTACATGTTAAAATTGAATTATAGAATATAAAGTGATACGTATTTTGTCTGAAGATTGAATGCAATTTGGTAATAATTCCCAGACTACACCTTGCCTTTAATGGCGTCGCTGGCAGGTGGGGCTATCATATAGCAATTCCTATCGGCGATTATTATTTAGCAATTTTCCGCTTTATTTTTAGGGAAATTCGGTTGGCAATATAGAATTACGGCTAGAGGTTTTCGCGAGGCATATTCGATAGTATGTATCTTGTACAGGTAGAGCTAGGAGGACGAAATACGACACGGGAAATATTATTTTAGGGAAATAGTCTTTAGGATGTCGGCCTCACATATTTGCCACTCTATGGTGTTTTAATAACCTGTGCATATCTCTATTGTTCATTATTCCTCATATTTATCAACGTGGAGTCATCCATCTTTATCATGTTTATACGAAGCGCTCCTCATGTAAGTAAGCGTGGAGACCTGAATTATCTCTTCATAAGCTTTCCTGATCGCTCGCAAAATGTAAACACAATTTACATGATCTAAAATTAATACACGTGTAATAGAGAAGACCGGGGTCGATTTCACGAAGCCCTACGACGAAGGATTACCCATCGCATCCTACGACTTCTATGTGGGGCTGCAATGTATCCTAAGTCCTACGATTGATAGTAAGTTACGATGAGTTTGGTGATATCGACCACTGGTCGTGTACCGCTGGTAAAACAAACAGACTGACAATAAACATACATTAAACTAAACGATCTCATTTAACATAATTATGAGACCTTGTATAACTTATGAATATTTTTGCCTGGAGCCAACTGGCTGACAGATCTAGCATTGTCGCGTCTGTGCGTGGTATATAAAGTGTGTCGGCTCGTTCGCTAGAGCTTAGAGTACGCGCTCTTGCAGAAAATTACGCCTTTCTCAATTCAACGGTTACGAATCACGGGCCAGCAGCAGTCGATTTTGGTCACTTTCGCGTTCACGCTGATCGAAAAATGTAGAACAAACTATTCACAGAGTTCACAGGGATGCTCATTAATTATTCCAGTAAGCAAATAGGAGGTCAGTCGTGGAATGTAGTAGGTCTAGGCCATATTCTCCAGGAATAGCCTAAATAGCTTGAAATTCTGTTGTTGTTTTTCTTTTCGTCGTATAACAATTTCAATTTAGTCTCTCAGTCCAAATAGCGAAATAGTACGAATACCGTTGCATTATTTTCACCATGTTATTTTTTTGACGCGCTGTTTTCTCCAAATTCAGAATATTCTGCATTCTATATACGAGACGATGTGTATGTTTACCGGCAGCCGGCTGGCTGGCTGGCCCTTGCCATGAAATCCCGCGAGATTTGGCGTCTGAATTTACACCTCTCTCGCGAGAGTTTGGCACTGTGGGTCGCACGTCATTCAGCCGTTGACATCTGGCGCGCTAGGTTATTAAGCTTCCTGAAAGAAAAAAATCCGCATCTCATCTTCAGCAGGAATGTAGCCGGTGCGTATATAGCCTATACCACATTGGTAACTACACGAACGCAAGACAGCTATTGATGCTACAGAAATAAACACGCCCAACTTTAAGATATTTTCGACCGTTGGCTTATATAGATAGGCCGTAGTGTCCTTGCACGCCAGGTGAATTTAATTTGCCACCGTGATTGGCTTATTGAGGAACCCTAGGTGATGGCAGGTAAAATTCGGCTACGAACAGCCAATATGTTTGACGTCATATTTTCGTAAATTTGTGTTTTTGTTTCGCTTCAATTTGTGTAATCATGATTGGAGAGACAAGTGATGTTTGTAGCGTGGGGCTTGATTGTATTTACTTTGTCGGCGCCCGTTGATATTAAAATAGATAAGTAATAGTTTGTATATATAATCATGACACTGACTAAACTATGCGCATTAAGCTCTGTTTTCATTAAAGATGATGTACCAGAACAAAATATCACTAATTGGGAAATTGTGGGCGATGTTTAGCGAAACACTGCCGGGGACCAGTTACGATAAATGCACGTAACATGCATTAATTATTAGATGGTAACCACCAGCACTGTGTGCTAGGCAATGTAAGCTCGATGAAACTGGCGCCTGATGTCAGATTTATGTTCGCATACATTCCATCATCATACGACTTATTAAAAATGTCATGATAAAAATGGCCGTATCAAAGAGTACAAGTGATATTAAGAAATCAGTGCTCGTTGCATTAGACAGGAATTGCTCGACCAGAGTATCATATTCGTTGTTGAAATTTGATGAAATCATCACCATGTGAACATATCAGCTTACCCCCACATCAATTTTCATTTTGGTTTTTCCCTTCCACCAGTTGTTTTTCTGAAGGCCTTTTGCTTGTACGTTGGTTAATCTCAGACGGATCATCAGCGCAACGGGAGGTGGCCGGGTTCGCGTGGCGCGCTCGGAATAGCACCGTCCAGTTACCCGTACGATCACGTCATGTGTAGCTGGGGTTGCCCTGCTAGCCAGATAGCTTAAATTCCATTGCCATAGCGCGCTGACTGCATATGCGTCTTTGCCTGTGCTATACCTGAACAACTTGTGTATTTATTTATAGAGACAATTTTTATGATGCCATTGTGGGTATTTGTAGGTAGTGTATTAGGTCTGAGGAAACATAAATATGGCCTAGTTCTATCCACAATTTGAAATAGCTCGAGTACCGCACACTAACCAGTAAAACTAGATTCAACATGTCTATTATTTTATGAAATACACACATACTTTAAAGGTGGGTTGTATGTGCTTTTGCTAGGTATTACAAGTGAACTAAGAGCGAACTGATATATATGCTTGAAAATTTCGATTCTGTTGTTACTTCCAAAAAAAATGTGAAAATACATTTTCGACTCCTGGGGTCGATTTCACCAAACTCTTCGTAACTTACAATTTATCAATTGTAGGACTTATGATGCATTGAGGCCCTGCGTAAAATATGTCCCCTACGATGGTTTATCCTTCGTAACTTGAGTTAAGATCGATCGCAGGGCTTCGTGAAATCGGCCCCTGGTGGCTTTCAAATTAATTTTAAGATTAATTCAAATACACATTTTATTCATTTTATAATTTTTTTGTATCAAGTATATCACAAACGCATCTTAATAAAGCCACTTCGACTGACGTCTTTTCCAACTCTTTGGAATTCGTGCGCATAAATCTTATTGAGCGTTTCAAGGTAGGGAATTTACCTTTTTAAGCTGATGGCAGTTCAGCACCTAGTGAATTTCAAAACGCAGCACAAAAATTATGGCAAAGGAATTCGTGCATGACCTAGGGCCTATGCGTGCCAACTGTGAGTACGGAACCATATTAAGATAGACCTAAGAGTCGTGCAAAATGGAAAACAAAACACATAAAAACACGCATAATGATATCCTTGGCACACTTATATGACCTGGGGTCGATTTCACCATCGTAAACTTACAGCCGTAGGGCTTATGATACATCGCAGCCCTATACGTAGGATACTTTCGATCGTATAGGGCGTCCTAAAATCATTGAGAAATAGTTATTTCTCTACTAAATCGACCCCTGGGGTCGATTTCACTAACGCTTTGCGATCATCGTAAAGCCCAAATCCATCGCTAAACAGAAAATCGATCGCTACTTTGCGTAGCAATTTTCTGTTTAGCGATGGATTTGGGCTTTACGATGATCGCAAAGCGTTAGTGAAATCGGCCCCAGGCCTTCTTCAAACTCACTACATTCGCAAAGTTGCTTTTGGTTTAAAATGCTCATGCAAATTGCAAACTTCGATTAGTTGCGATTAAACCTAAGATCGTCCAATTGATTTTCCTTGCTAAATTACATCACAACAATTATTATTAGCCTGATGTTTCCATAATCATTTAATTTATAGGTAGTATCATAATTTGGCAGCATACCGAAACTGACATTTTCACAGATTTACCTATAACTTACATGGTATAAAGATGATGATGGTAGAAACATACCGTTAAAATGTTTCTGCCTGAAAGGCTGTATTTATCCAGAGAAGAGTAAAACCAGTGACTTTTAAAGATCAAAAATAAAAGAGAAAAGACTAAAGAAATACTGTGGCTGTTTTTCACTGTTTTCTCAAAAAGTGGGCACCGTATAGGACTGAAATTTTCACAGATGACTGTTACTGTATCTTCCTTGATATGTTTGCCCATGAATTTGTATTTCTTTGACAAAAACCAAAGTATGACATTACCTGTAACCTAAACATTCCCAATAATCGTGAGGATCTGGGGTTTTTAGATGAAAGGGCTACAATGTTTTTAATTTCAAAGTTGAGAAACATTTGGTATAGCTTATATCGTCCTAAAACTGTGAAAAGGGAACTTCATTGAAATATTCGTTCCATGCAATGTGCCTTTAACAGGATTGAAGGACTTATATATAGTGTGTATAATTAGCGTTTGGTCCAGGTCTATAACCAGCCTGTGGGCTGGCCTGAGCCAAGTGCGTGAGGAAAGGAACATTATTGGGATTCTGCTCTCATCAGGCCCCCTTTGTCCAAACTTTCTGGTCGGTAATTGGATGGCAGATGTTGGTAATAATCAGGTGCTGGTGGGTATGTGCTTAGAGGCACCGTCACTGTATCAGTCTCAATCATTCCCTATAAGAGACCGCATACTGTCTCATATGTCCCCCGCTGATTTTGTTCATTATTACACATTTTTGAAACTGAACTTCCAAATCTGTGCCTTTGAGCCGCTTATAGATGGACGGTCTCACTGCATTTCATCTTTAAGTCCGGTGTTTTTCTTGCCTGTCAGAAGCGATTTCGTTAGTTTGTTTAAAGGGATTACCGACTGAGGATTGCAGGTATTCGAAACTTGAGGCGTTTTGGAAATGTTTTGAGAAAGTCTTCGGCTTAGTTTAGCTTATTTTAGATCATAATTGATTCCAGATTATGATCAAAAGACAGTCTTTGCTGTCGGAAACAGCTCCGATATTATATTATTTTCATTTTATTCATCACAATTGATAATATCTTTCTCTTTTTTACAATTATGATTACAAATGTTTTTGTCAATAAAAATTGTTCGGTAACTTTCATTACCTGCTCTTAAATGATTGAACTTTGTGGCGTTACGCAGTGAACCTCGATAACCGCTTGGGTTACTGTTAAAGGTACAGTACAGGATTGGTAACATACCCAAACAGAAATGTTCACAGATTTACATATAACTTTCAGGGTATCAATATGATGCTGGTAGAAACATACCGTTAAAATATTTCCGCCTGAAATGCTGTTTTTATCAAGAAATTAGTAAAAACAAAGACCGAAAACAGTTTTGATCGCGGGGTAAGATCAAAGCCATTCTTTATGTTTGATAAGAAGAAAAAAAGAGTCGGGTTTTCGCTATTTTCTCGTGACTCAGATGTCCGACTGAGCTCGAATTTTCACAGGTTTATTATTTCATGTATATGTTTGATCAAACAGAGTGTGAGTGCTGTTCTGTGACCTTTACCAATCATGTATTATACATTAAATACTTTGGTGAACAGCAATTTTCATGTTCGACAGAAGTTGCACCTCTCTATCCTGCAAATAAACCATCTTGTCAGAATGCAGGATTTGTTTTCTAACATTCTGCTATTGCTAACAATATAATGGCCTTGTACTGGCATACTTTTCAATGCGACAATATCAGATATAAAGCCGAATGCAATCGGATGTTCTGGTTGCAATCTCTATACCATCTTGGGATAATGTCACTTCTTAAATGAAAGATATGTTTCCTCACCTCAGAAAAAAAGCCAATGCATGACTTGAAAAGCTCTGAGGATCCTAGTGGGAAAACATTACATTATCACTCGCACGACGTGTCGGAATCGCCTTACAAGATGGTGTTATGAGATGGACCAATCGAATCAAAGATAACATCAAGGTCAGGGACGGCAGCTGTCTGTCGCCGTCATTCATTGGAGGATCTAATCAATCGGGTTCCATCGGCTTTTTTGCCGTCTAAGTACAAACCTTTGGCATTCAATCTGCCATATAATGTCATGGCAACTCTCACAAAAAAAGGCAAAAATAGAGGGAAAAGGCCTTGAATTTCAAAAACTGGGTTTTCTTCTTCAAATCGTCCGCGCGGGCTCGAATTGAGTTAATCTTATTTACTTCGGTCGGTTTTTTGCAGCGTAATATCGGGGATGTTTTGTAAGAATCCTGAGTGATGTAGCCTAAAGTCCATGCCGACGATTGAATAAATAAGCTGCATTTCGTCCGGAGGAAAAATATGTATCTCAAAAGTTCCTTTTAGTCAATGTGATTGTGTTTATTTCAATACGTCTATCGTCTTGTCGCCAACTACTCGTTGGAAATTGGTAGTCCTACTTTCCAACAAAGTTTTTGCATAGGGCGTTTACGAAACGGAGGCTCAGGCTCAGGCTCAGGCTCAGGCTCAGGCTCAGGCTCAGGCTCAGGCTCCAGCTCTGACATCCATATGCTGGAAATATAGGTTGTGTTTTTTCATTGAAGCTGAATCTCTGTTATCCTACAATCTACTTCAGAACTGTAGCCAAAGGCCTCTAGTTTGATACCCGATATTTTAGAATGGATTCACGAAATGGAGCCGCAGCCTGAGACGGAGTCTGAGACTCCGTTTCGTAAACGCCCTAATTAATATGTCAAAATGGTATTAAAGTGAGGTAGCTGCAAAGCTTGTAATATCAGTTTTTATGTTATAATGATCAAAGGATTCATGGCTATTATCCTCTATTATCCAATGAAGATTGCCAGTTTGGACTGAAGTGTTATATTAGCATACTTTGCGGACGTCAGATGAAATATAATGTAATTTGTTACACAGGCTCGTTAAGCCTGTTAATAGTTACCAGTGTTACAGAGTTACATTTTCACGACTCGGCTTCTGGTAGCAACATGAGCCTTTTCAGTTGCACGTTTTTCAAAATCGTCTCCAAGTGGCAGACTTCCACCTAATAGTTAGGCCTACTCCTTCTATAACCGCTTTGCCGCTTTTTAACTGCACCTTCATTTTGAGAACAGTTTTTCTTTTACCTCTATGGTTTCCAAGAATGGTTAATGTGTACCATTACAAAGGACGGTGTATAGATTGATCAATTGCGTATATAACATGCAGTCGCTCATATTATACTTGTTATTTTTCTAAACCCCTAGGAGAATATTGTGACAAGCTATATATATACCAGTACACTCAATTGACTGTGACATACATACAGTATTTTGAAAGCGAACTGGCATATAAGGGACGATATAGAATATCCATATGTACATTATGTGATGAGGCAGTAGTGCATTGATTGTCTGGTACACTGAGATATATGATGCCCCATCACGCATACATGTTTCCCTATATACCAAAACGAACATACCCTGCAAAGCAGACTGACATTAAGTTCGTGAGAACCTAATCGCCTGGTCTTTTCAGTTTTGCATTTTTCAGTCTCTCTGCAATTTCATGTTTTACTTCGGTTCGGCACCGTTCCCACTAAGTAGTCCAAACGTCATCCATCATGTCAGTTAAACTCTAGCAGTGACTGGACTTCTGATAAATTACCTTCAGCACGTGTTAGGTCCCAGGATTTAAAACTAACGGAACACGACATTTTAACGGTTAACCCTGTGAAGAAGAAGACCAGTTGCACCAGTTGGCTCGGTTTCAAAAATGAACATTTGGACCACAATTCAGAAAAAGAAAGGAAAACCAAACAGGTTTAAGCAGTTTGTATCCTTATCTAACTCCTCAAGCATTGCCCAAGAAGCATTTGATAATATCACACTCAGTCAAGAGAAATGAAGTGTTGCAAGTTCCTGAGAAAAAAAGCTCATCAAAACTTGGACGTTTTAACAATTTTAATGAAGTTCTATACCAAATGTGCCCATTGGGATATGGACATCTGCTGGAATCATACATGACTGTATACTTATTAACCGAGTCCATGAACTGATATTAACTTCATAGTGGTCAGGCTTTGCTGCGTATTTTAATATGGATCTTTGATATGGATGTTATAGATTTCATCCAGGCGTATACGGGAAAGGTGTTGCCAAACAGTTCATCTGTAACCCCACGTGCAAATGTCATTGACCACAGCATCTCGGCAGGTTTCGATCGGTTTGATCATAGTATACAACCTTGGTGACCAATTAAGATGTCCAAATTTAACTCATGGCTCAATATTATTCAGCCGCGGCTGATAAATGGCTGCTTATACCAGACAATATTATTGCTGAGCGGAATCCCACGTTAAGCAGAAGACAGTTTTGCGCGATAAATATGACTATGGATTTTGAATATCTGTTCGCTAAAACCAAATTCTGAGCTTAGCAAGCCAATAATCTCTAAGCTTAGCAGGCCAATGTCTCTGAGCTAAGTAAGCCAATATCTCTGAGCTTACCATGCCAATGTCTCTGAGCTTAGCAAGCGAATATCTCTGAGCTTAGCAGTCCAATATCTTGAGCTTAGCAAGCAAATATCTCTTAACTTAGCAGGTCAATGCCTCTGAGCTTAGCAAGCCAATATCTCTGAACTTAGAAGGCCAATATTTGAGCTTAGCAAGCCAACATCTTTGAGCTTAGCAAGCCAATATCTCTGAGCTTACCAAGCCAATATCTCTGGGCTTATATCAAGCCAAATATTTCTGAGCTTAGCAAGCCAATATCTCTAAACGTAGCAAGTTTGTGCTGACCAGGGGCTATTTTGATTTGACAAACCTCATCGTAAATATTATTATCAATCGTAGGACTTGTGATGTACCGCAGTCATATTGTGTTTAGGATAGGCCCACTACGATGGGTTATCCTTCGTAACTCGAGTTACGATCGATCGTAGGGCTTTGTGAAATCAACCCATGGAACTCGTTTCGCCTCTGGCCGGGTTTATGGCGCATTTTGTAGCGGAAATTGGCCCCAGATCCAGGCCACTAATACCCACAAACCACCAAGTATTGGCACTAGTATTACTAAACACCAACACGGTATTCTCATCAGAAACCGAAAAACCTGACCACATATCAAATATACAGACTAAAAAATCATACTAGATGGCCTAAATGTAAAGAAGTAGGCCTATAATGATAATGTGTATACGCACAATTGCAGACATGAGATATAAATACTGCGATATTTGATGCGCAGAAATCGAAACAATTATCTCGACCAAAAAAAAAATCAACCAAAAATGACGGTAGATTTCAGTCCCTTGTCAGAAGAGTCCATGCGTTAATCAATGCGTATGATATCATATTGCTAAAGACAACTACAATAATTTGGCATACGGGAGTGATATCTTTACGCTCTTTGAGTGACAATAGCTGCGTATCTTCAGGCTGAATTCTCTACGGGGCAATACGAGCATGCAACGGCTGTCATCATTCTCTAGGCGAGAGCACGGAGGGTTATAACCAGAAGGCCTTACGGGTCAGGCTCATCATTGATGGCCCTAATAAAGACCGTACTATACAGAGGACATTCAAACTCCACATCAAATTCCACTGGTTATAAATAACCGGCGTTTGACGCGCGACTTTATTCCTTTATATACACTTGGAGGTAATTGGACGCTAGATACATAACCCATAAATCTATGTCCACGGGCTCGAACAGCATGCAAGTTTGCCTAAAAACTTCAGCACCTGTCAATTATGCCTCATTTATCGATTGCATATCTATTCATTATTGTATTATTCATCTTCTAAACTGCTTCCATGCGTTTATTTGTTTTAATTCGATAAACGTTTGTCTTAAACGCGAAACCAAATCCTTGTAATCTGAAGAAGTCAAACATATTCATTTTCAGAGCATTACAGGTCGTTTTCTTGTAAAAACATTTTGTCTTCCTCTAACCGTGCGTTTACATTCAATACATTGCAACCTTTACCTGAAACCTGTTCCCCTCGGTATTTTGCCGTAGTTCTTAAATGTCCCCTGCTTGCCTAAAAAAATATAAAAAAACACTCGAAGAAACAGAGAAGACAGCAATATAATACCATGTTTGTTTTGTTTTTGTATTTTGCAAAAACACACTTTTGCACGGAAATGAAAACCAAATAATATTTTGACGAAAAAGAAACTCAATAGCGTTCACCGACTCAGTTCAGTTGGTATTTGATACGGCAGAGTCCATGATGCGTTGCGGATTAGGACTACGCATTGTATAGGTTGTGAGGTGATGGAAGGTAAAGTCCGTGATATCCACGGTAACACCATGTCTTGATCAGGGGATTGGGCAGAAATCAACACTTTCAGGTTCGATTTGACCTCTGGGTCAATGAATATAAAAGTAATTGAAATTCACTTATACATGGTAGGCCAGGGGCCGATTTCACTAACGCTTTGCGATCATCGTAAAGCCCAAATCCATCGCTAAACGGAAAATTGCTATGCAAAGTAGCGATCGATTTTCCGTTTAGCGATGGATTTGGGCTTAGCGATGATCGCAAAGCGTTAGTGAAATGGGCCCCAGGGCCCAATTTCATGGAATCCGTTACGGCCTACTCATGTGCTTACGCGGGAACTGCTTTGTATGAAATCTATTTCATGGAATCTGTAAGCAAGATTTTCGGCGCTTAATTGGTTAGCGACGAATTTCTAGACTAACCTTGATGCGTTTCTGCTGACGCGCTGTCGTATGCATTCTGCGGAAAGTCCTTGCTTGCCGTTAGCAAAAAGAAAACTCTCCCGTGAAAATACGCTAACCGTAAGCAATAAAAGTCTGCTACCGTAAGCGAAGAATTCATGCTCATGGTAACGGACTCCATGAAATTGGGCCCAAAACCAATGAAAGACTTTCAGAAGATTGTTTGTCTTTTGAGGTTTTTCGTTTCTAAATGTGAAAAGATATACCTAAGCAGTAGGCCAACGTCTATAGTCGCTCTCCGATGATATATTCGACTATTTCATTTAAAATAGAAGTTGTGGCATCCTTAGATAAGTTTCAAACCAATCGGTGTTCTGTTGATGCATATCCCTATACAAGTGAGTAATTTCTTGGTCCAGAGTGCATACATATCGATATTTTATTGATAGTTTCTACGCCTTTTCCTTTCGCGCTCAAATCAGGCTGATGATGAAATCTAAGAACCCATTCCTTGGCGGGACAGGTGAACCAGTCGCTGAAGGAATTAATCTGCCGTGCAATGTGGTATAATATGTCCAGCGACCGTAGCAGCATCAGGGGTCTGGTCGGTTCATAGCGCGTGGTTCCCCCATGGTCATGCCGTCTCCTAATACCATCAAATTACATCTCTTCGGACTATGCCTCTACGGCATTTTACACGATAATTATACCTCCTTACCACCAACCAGCCCGGACGGAATATTCTACTGGAATTTACTAACAGGTTTTATCCTGATGAAAGTATGTATGTCTGTTGGCATTGCGCAGCATTTGCACATTGTTTGCATAATTCCGAAAAGCAATATCATCCGGGGTTATGCCATGCAGAAACTATTAAAGGAATATCGTTCATATTCCAACCGTATCACTTATTAATAACTTCCTACGAACAATTTGCATTATTATATAAAAAAAAAAAAAAAAACCATTGAGAAATTTTCTCATGGTTGCGAAATCTTACAAAAGTGTCATCCTGTGAAAGGACACCAATGCTTCAGAGTGACTGACGCAGTGGCGTCACCAGACTTTTGAGTTTGGGGGGCACAAGGGGGCACTAGCAATTGTTTGGGGCACTACAATATATATTATATTTTTTTTCACCAACCCAAATCTCAAAAGGGGGGCACAAGGGGGCCGGGCACGAGGTTTTCCGGGGGGCACGTGCCCCCCTGGCCCCCCTTGGCAACGCCACTGGACTGACGTCCCTGGTGAATCCTTGAGAGATTTTGACCGAGGTTCAGACCCATGAGAAAATTTCTCAATGATTGAGGATCTTTTAGCGTCGTGTGAAAACCTAAAGAATCACAAGAACCGAATTCACTGTCGTGCTAATGTGAATCATAGTGAATGTAAGTATTTCTATTTTATCAATTTCATTTTTTTAATAACCAGTGTTTTGTTACCAACTTCCACTGCCCCTCCTATTTTCTTTCAGAACAAAAATGTTTGCTATAATGTGGCGACATCATACACATCAATTACTGATATTATTAACTTGAACTGAAAAACCACAGGGCACTTATTAAGTTTACACTCTGTTATAGTGTTAGTGCATGGAACCTTCGAATGAAAATTCTCATCGATCATTTTTGGTTTTTTAATGATCAGGACAAATGGACTCATGCGCGGAACAAAATGTAGGCAGCCATCTTTCTAACTTTTTTGTTACGGCGACCAAAAATATCACCTGCATACGGTTTAATTAACCCTAACCCTTTGCACCTTCCACACAGGACAAGATATGCTTATATTACCACAGTCTCCACAGGAGGACTGGATATTAATTTGTCAAAAAACCTTCACCAAATTTTACCCACCTGAGAAAAGATCACGATAAACTTACTGATAGCAGTAAATAATTAATTCATTTTCCACGATGTAAGTCAGCTTGCGTAAGGTTGATACATTGTATATAATCTTTCCCAAAATATATACATGTAGTATTATGATGATAATTAATTTAAGCTGTTGCCATGACTGTCGATGACGTCACATCCTGTAAGCTTTTATCAGTGTTTCTGCATAGTATCTAATCTGTCACCATACACCGGTAATGGAAACTGTGTCCAAACCCGATGCGAAGAGTCCAGTCCATTTACTTCTGATGGCAACGTCAAATTTGGTCTAAGCCTGAAATTTTCCTGTCGTCTGTTTTTTCCCGCCTTCCATTACGGTACAAGATCCGTGTCACCGTGTATATCTGACCAGTTACACGAAGATGTGTTCCCAGGCTGTACAACTTTTCACACAAATCCATCAATGTTTTTTTTTACCAGAGTGGATAAATTCTACCCAAATCCATGTCATCTGACAGCAAATTCGAAACGTGTTTACTGTTCAGCACGGATTTTGTATAGTTGCTGTACTATATATAGCATTTTGTAAAGTTATTATGTACAGTATTATGCAGTTCCTACAATAGATATTCCGTGTATTAATATTCACACAGAGTGTGTCAATAATTTCGACATTCATTATTTCTATAACAGCATTTCCCATAAGTCACGTTCGTTATGACTGCATGGAAACTGATTGATATAATTATAGGTTTTTAGGTCTATATATCATTAAAGTCTGCAAACTCAATGTAATGTTCCTCGTTTTTAACCTATTAGATTTTTAATACAAGATTGGTTATGGTCACAGAACAGCACTCTTAATTCGATCCATGCAGCATGTACATGGAATCATAAACCTGTGTGAAAATTTGAGCTCAATCGGACATCTGAGTCCTGATAAGATAGCAAAAACCCAACTCAACTTTTCTTATAATAAAAAAGGAGTTTTGATCTTGCCAAGATTAAAAATGCTGTTGGTATTTGGTTTTACACTTTTCTGGATAAATAAATCATTTAAAGGCGGAAATATTTTAACAGTATGTTTCTACCAGCACCATCTTCATGTCCTGAAAGTTATACGTAATATCTGTGAACATTTCTGTTTCGATATGCTACCAATCATGTACTCTACCTTTAAAACGGAGTCCCTTTGTGCTACCCTTGCAATTTAAGAAATCTGACCGGTCAGTATAGAACTATAATTATATCAATTTCCTTACAATGTCTTGACCCACTATAATTGCATGCATCCGCGCCGGTTATCGTTACAAACTTTTCTAGTTCAATATATGCTGAAATAAGAACCACCAAGATCCGGGCTAAAGGCTTCTTCTGGTTTCCATGGCAATAGGAGTAGCCTAAATAGTCGGTCTACAAAGTGAGTCATTTGGACAGTAATAAGTTGTGAGAATCAGGAAGGGTAAGATTGTGGTCAGAAACACGGGACATATACGTCCCAGGAGGATGGGTTAAGACCATGGGGCCAATTTCACGGCGCTGCTTAGCACAAAAATTTGCTAAGCATGACATTTCAGTCTTAATAAAAACAGGGTTAACAACCAAATATCCATGTGTTGTGTATCGCTCGTGATTGTTCTTTGGCTGGTGTTGACTGACCATGAACATCAAATGAAATGTTTAACTGTGGTTTGTTTTATTGGGCAAGACATTTGTGTGCTAAGCAAATTGTTGTGCTTAGCAGCGCCGTGAAATTGGCCCCAGGGCTCTCCTCTAGCTCTGTGCCCTGGTTCCATCAGAATCACGAAGCTATGGGCTTTCCAGGGGAAGAAAGGGGCTGGGTTTGTAAAGGACAAGTCGCACTCTCATTGATTTTTGGAAGCTCCAAAACGAACCGGGACATTATCTCGGCGTTTCGGCAAGTAATCTGGGATCGTGTTAACACCAGTATTCCACACGAACACGGGGAAAGCGTCTTGAAGACGACCAAGGCGTGTGAAACGTTAAACGCAAGATTTGACTGCATCACAACTCAATTCCATTGCATGGTGGTGTCTGTCTGTCCATGGGTCGACTTCACTATTAAATTCTTCGTAACTTACTATCAATCGTAGGACTTTTGATGCATTGAAACCCTACGTAGGATAGTTCCCCTACGATGTGTTATCCTTCGTAACTCGAGTTACCACCGATTGTAGGGCTTCGTGAAATCGATCACAGGGGTTGATATCACGAAGCCCTACGATCGATCGTAAATTGAGTTACGAAGGATAACCCGTCGTATCCCACGTAGGGCTGCAATGCATCATAAGGCATACGATTGATGGTTTTACAATGCGTTCGGTGAAATCGACCCGACTATACCATAACATGATAATACTGAATGCATATGGATTAATGTAAAATAACAATTAGCCGATTGATCAAAATGCTACATATTCGATTGGTTTACCTACCTTACATTTTCACCTGGCAGAAGAAAATATACAAGCCAATTATAAATCAACTAACTACATTACTGAATGTTGAATAAAATACTTCAAATTGCTGCACGAATTTTGGAACGCAAGGCTTATACAGCAGCCTTAATTTTCAAAACTTACACAGAAATTTACTATTCGCGCACAAATTTCACTCTTGGAATATTCAAATCAAGCATAGCTTGCCAACTCATGCAGTAACTAGCCGTGCATTTTGTTATCACCGTCTATATTATGAATAGAGTGATATTTTCCTTCCGGTTAACATAGTGTGTACACTTTCCATGACAAAGACGGATACACAATACCTATTCTTATCCCTATACAATCCTGATAGAAAGATTGACGTCATCATATCCAGGGTATCAGACATCACTAACAATGAAACAATAATATTCCTTCAGCGTGCCCCTCTATGCACCTTCTTTTCAAGGCAACAAAGAAATAAAATCAAGCGATTTGTTTGCTTTCCAGTATACTTCACAAATGCAGGATTTGTAGTGGCTTAATATTTAACGTTTCAACATTTTGAAGGCCATATTTTCTAGACTTGGTGGATGTTATGAAACCCAACAACCGGGCGCGGTTCTCCTGGGGAGGGGCTACAGGACAAATTTTGTCTAGCCCCCCCCCCCCCCCCCCAAAAAAAAAAAAAAAAAAAAACCATGCAATGGCAAAACATGCTGAAAATTGGAAAATACTGGATCTTTTCAGTTATTACGCGCCAAAACTTACTTGACAAACGCGCTGTGTAGGGCTAAAGGTTGCTTTTCTACATAAACGACAGCAGAAGCGATGCTAGAAGATGACGTCACGGGTATAGCCTCCTATCCTAGAAATCTAAAAATGTTGGTCTTCTAGCCCCCCCCCCCCCCCCCACCCCACCCCCCCAGCCCCCGCCCAAGAAAAAATGTTTGGCTCTTCTAGCCCCCCAAAAAGATAATGGCTCTAGAACCGCGCCTGCCAACATCATTCGTGCATTGCATCATCTGTTATTCATGTGACTGTGAAACCTTGTGAACATACACATGATAGCAATAAATTTAAATAGCTTTGAGTTACGACAAATATTGCCTTGCATAAACATACCATAATATTATACTTCCTTAGCTGTAAAAAAGGAATTGTGGATCGGTTTGTGGAAACACCATGTAAGAATCGTTCGTACTTTCGCACTTCTATTTCGTTCGCACTTCTCGTAAGGCCTCAACGTTTCGACTAGCCTGCTCTACTCATCATCAGGAGACTAGAGCAGGCTAGTCGAAACATTGAGACCATACAAGAAGGTGAACAAAAATAAAGAACGAACGATTCTTACATGGTGTTTCCGCAAACCGATCCACGTACCAATTGTCACCATGCAAAGCCTCAAATCTTTCTTATTATAGGAATTATTGTGAGTTTGTTGAAATACCTACAGTGTAAAAAAAAACACATTCGGTGTTGTATGCCATGAAACCCAGCGAGGAATTAAATCGTGGTGAAATCCATTCCTTCATGTTTAATGAACTGAGTGATAGTCTCATTGCAGCACGACTGGGACTTGAAAGGGTAGGGCCTACCTATCTAGTCAACGACAATGCGCTTTATACCTTTACGGCTTCACTCATGATTATTTCATATGTTCCATGAATATTGCACGGTGCAGTGAAGGGTATCTCATCCATCAAATAGGTCTACTCATTGCTTTACTTCGAACATGGATGCAGGAAGAAAAGAACACCGGGTTTTCCATGGACATTTCCTTGGGGCGAGTTTTGAAGAAAAAAATCTGTCTAATATTGCTTGAATTTGCCTTGAACTGTTATTACAGTGCAATATTATGTACGCTTGTGGTTTTTCTGGGGATTTGCTTCTGTTATAGTTGGACAGTAAATTCTGATATTTGTGTAATGTATGGTCGAGCTGAACTCTGTCGAGTGGTGAGGCCAAAGAAAATACTTACATTGTTACACATTGTTTCAACAGGCAATTTGATCGACAGTCGGCTGTTTGTATAATCAAGGACAGTCAGTAAGTCGACACTCGACAGACAAACATGTGAGTAAATGTGTTTCCTATATTTCTCTTGAATTGAAATGTTGTGTCGATAGAAGTCATAGATCAATGATATCGTGAATAACACTTACTATAGAGTTCATAGTGTCTACAATGTATAGACAGTCATACGCAGTAAATCTTATTTAAGTCGGCCAATGTTGTTATGCCAGTAAACAAACAGGCCACAAAGTGTAATGCTTATTTATAGAAATCCCCTCTCCAATTTCTGTCAACAACATCATACATAGAAGTAAAAACGCCCCCTCTCGGCAGATTCTCGTACGCGGTCACGCGCACTTACTCCGCACTGTATACGCAGTCGATACGAACCCATGTCGTGTGGTGCGCATTCGGTCTTCTCATCTCAGCTCATATTAAGTGCTTTAATGGATTAATGTCGGAAACGTTACACGGAAGAGAGACGGAACAAGGGAAGGGTATTCTAACCAGAATGGATGTATACCTTCCGATCTCATTACTGAGGAAGAAATCTGATGTAACAAACGAAGTCTGTTTCTCAGACGAAAACTCCACTGAAGTAATTTTACTCGAGCAAGCTTGCATGGCAGATTTAATGGCCGTTCGGTCTTGTTAGGTATGACTTAACATATCGTTTCCAAAACTACTTGTTTTTGGCTTGGGAAAGAGAATTATAAGAAAAGATACATCCAAGCCACTACAGTAGCCCGTAACCCTAGCCAACATGATCTTAATATTCATTCATTTTGATAAATCAACCGTGACTGAAATCCATCGTCTGTGGGGAGATTGTAGTGGAATAAAAATATAGGCCTACGCACAGTCTATACGTTGTAGTCGGACAAAAAATGAAAAAAGGCAATTCTTCCCATCATGTGGTATTAACGCGTAAAACAACCTGCTATATGTGAACATTTCATTATCGTTGCGGAGTTGTCACCTAACAATATTATTTTCTCCATTTATTAGGCCTAGGCCTAAGCCTAAGAATATTTCATTTAATGTACCGTGGGGACCGCTGCAAAGCATTTCCTGGCAAAAATGCATTCAAAAAGCCATTATGAATAGATTTTCTTTGACCTCAAATCGCGAAATGGCTTTAGCCTTTAGCCGATCGCAAATCGTTAGTGAAATCGGCCCCTGGGGTTGATTTTATGAAGCCCTACGATCGATCTTAACTTGAGTTATGAATGATAACCCATCGTATCCTACATAGAGCTGCAATGCATCACAAGTCATATAGTTACGATGAGTTTGGTGAAATCGACCCTTGGTGAACGCTGTTTTGTTTTCGACACGAGTTCATGTCGAGGAAAAAACAACGAACTTCTTTTCTGAGTTATGAAACATTAAACACTGAGTAGTGCGGAATGAACTTGGAAGTTATACCTATAGAAAGGGATGTATGCTCGGTCTCAATATGCCTATACAATAACACACTAACCATTACTACTGTACTACCCGTGTTGCATGACTAATGTATGATGTTCCAGATAGGACACCGAGCCACAATATTTCAACAGACAGGTGTTTTTGTGGCATGAGTATATATGCATGGAAACTATGCATCTGTGCTACTGAAATAATACACTTTTCAGACAAAAATGGATGTTTTACACTTTAAGAAATGGACGTTTCACACCTGCACTAATCAATGGCGTTACTTTACTGTCTGTTACCTTGACGACATCACATCAGGTCTTTCTCATGAATATGGAAATTCTAATTTGCATAGAAACAAACAAACTCGTGTGAATAGAACCCGAAACAGCTGTGAAAGTAGGTCAGATGACTGACACTGTCAAACAGGTGTTCTCTTACATGCATTACTTCTATTACACGGATGACCCTTTAACGGACATGATCAATTTAGTTAAAAGCAGAGCAATTAGTGGCAATTATTACAGTAATAATTCATAAATTGCTTAATAACTACTTAATAATAATTCATTAGTTGATTTCCTGTGAGTTATGAAATATTGAGGGTTACGGTAAAAGCCTGTCAACTTTATCAGTCAATGAAATATGAATTTCATTCTAAAATTTCAAGCACCCAAAAAATAAAATAATAAAATACCTCGCACAATATATATCCATGAATTTTGTGCGGCATTTAGGCTATTCATTTTGTGAATGTCTCATTCTAGAAATTCCCTAAAAAGACGGCAAGCAGAGGTCCTTCCTTTGCTTATCCAGAGGGTAGAACACTCCAGAGGTTCGTTTACCAGGGGGGCAAACATGAGCGCTGCACTAGTACACACGTTACAAAATAATCCCCCACTACACTTACAGCAAAATATGAAAAAAGGTCTAATTCCCTAGGCCGTTGAGGGCGTTTTAGTTCAGAATGTGCGGTATGTCTCCCCATAAATCATAGGAAATGTTTCGCGGTGGCACATCTTTGGAATGATCAGGATGTGTGGCTCTCACATGGCCTAGTTCAACCGTTCCCTCACAAAGTATTCCTTCATAACCTTCCCAGACCGCGCCGCGCCTGAGTTTCCTGAATTTCAGAAGAATGACAGTCACCATGGTAATCAATAAGCCATGAAATACCCAAGGCTAATCCGGTAAAATGCCAAATTATTTAACGCGGATTAATTTAATATTTTTGCCCAGGGAGGGTTAGTGATGACGTCACTTTTAACCTCGACCTCAGAATACGCGCTCAGTATTTTGAGCAACGGTGTATACGGAGAACATGTGGCAGCGCGCACGGACAATGACGAAGTGTAGGTTATATCACAAAAATTGATATATAACACAAAAACAAACAAAGAACACAACAATCAAATTGAAAAACGGAAGAGCCCCACCAACCCAGTCTTTGACTAGTGGTGCGATTTATATGCTGCTCAATTTCTTTTCTTCTTTTTTCAAACAGAAAATAAACTCCAACAAAGTAATTTCCACATTTTTGTGCCAGATAATTATGTCAAGTAGCTTGTGTATTGCCCTGTGTGGAATACGAACTAAAACAAGTATCCATAATGCTTTATATACCGGTGCCAGTGTACAAGCAGACTTTGCTCATACCAATTTGCATAAATCAACTTGTCCCACTTCTGCACGCCTTTCTGATTTCAACTTCTCATACCCACGTATTAATTTTGGTTCCATCAGTATGCACAAAGTTCCACGAAGCATGGTGTGGGTTCAGAGAGCGCATAATACGGGCAATGTTTACTGGGCGTGTTGGCCACAATTCAATGTCATTGTCAACCTATACCGTTGTGCAAATAAAGACGGATAAAAAACACATTCTTGTGGGTGGAAAAAATGTATAAGGTAACATGACTGACAAATGCCTCGCCATTGTAGTTTGGGGTTGCATTCGGGAAATGTGCGCTATAGAAACATACATAGCAGTTGTGTTGCTCCGTGACTGTTAACAAGGGGAATGTTTGTTCAACGCACAGGATCACGGGTTCTACTGATGCGGATCCCATTTTAGCGTACCCTGCATAGGACTTGGATCCGCAGTGTGGGATCCTGTGCGTTAAACAAACAGGCCCAAGAACTATGACAGCGGTGCGTGCTTAAAACGCTATAGGTTGAATTCAGTACATGTATGTCCTTGTATTATAAAGCATTCGCACAAACCAAAAAGACATTAGTGAAATAAATATTACACTCACCTTGAAATAAAGCACACGATCTAAACTTGAACCTTGTTATTGTCAGTGGCTGTTGTTCTAAGCTACGGTACGGGTTCACCGACCGCACAGACCGGGCCCTCCTATGCGCGTCGCAGGGAGCACACAGCGGATCCAACCACGCAGTACCGTCCCATGTTCGTCAAATCTGTTTCATCTGTCGCAGTCTGAAATATCTGTGGATTGACAAGCAAATCCCGTTGGAAAGAAACAGTCTGATATAGGAAAACAGCAATACGTGCACAGCCCATAGGAAATACAGAAACATAGAAGGCAGAAATGTCAGATGTCGATAGACAAGCATATCTCACCGATCATTATTCAGCAACGTTCATTCAGGAAATAATCATTCTTGAATGAAATTGTAAAGCCACAACTCGTGTAATATTTCCCTATTGTCGTAGTTCGAGTGCAGTACCCAGCGTGCTTGTTTACCATACTGCATATAATTGTTATTTTTACGTCAAGGTCGAAGACCATACTAATCCAACGCACACAATGACAAAGAAAAATACACAGACTCCTTTTTTTATGAAGCTGACTATAAAACGGGAAAAATAAATAAATAATGTCAAACATCGTATAGGCTATAATACTGTCAACTGAACGGGACAACCAGGACTAAAATCAAATGAGCTAAAAATAAAACAGGAGTCCTGCCAAATACGCAGTATATAAGGTTAACTTTGATTCGATATGGTCGGGCAGAAACAAACTTGCCAGGCCGGAAAATGGAGATGTTTTAATCTGTTTTGTAGCGGTTTGTTTCTTTTAGATTTCCTTCTGATGATCGCGCGGTGCATTCAAATTCCAACTGCGCTGTTGCGTGATGGGTTTGTTCGCGTGCTGAGTTTGTATTGCGCGCCTGCGCAAGCGGGGTTTCGGGCCTCGTTATGTTTTGATTTAACCTATAATTAATATGTAACGCACATTTTCGGCAGAACAAATGGCAAATATTTATATTTGATTCATTGTTATTTCATTTTTAGGAGATCTGCCTGTTGTCGACGTCCTGGCAAAATAATATTCATCTAAAAATTTGATTGTATTTGTAGCTTATGTAGTGCTTTGTTTCAGCCTCTATAAATGTGAAATAATCGTACACAAATACTAGTGTACTATTTCTTGAGAGTGAATATGCATGAGTTGGCCTTTAACCTATATTATACTGTCAAACACAACGGCGTCTAGGTATGAGGTGCGTCAATCAAAGTAATACATAGGACTAATCCAATATTATTATTGCTATGAATTGTAGGGATGTGGCTCACCCACAAAGAGATAGAATGGTGAATCTGACCAGTCAAGTCTTATCATAAACTGTGGTCCTTTTCAAAACCTATGCTCAGGCTTCGGCCTCAGGCTCCGGCTCTGGCTCCGACTCCTAACTCCTACTCCGACATGTATCCATGTTTTATAGAAATAAAAACAAAGGCTTTGGCTACGGATTCAGCAGTACACACAGTAATATTTACACACACTGATTTGAACACAATAACGGAGCTTCAGCTTCAGCGGAAACAAAAAATTAAAACACAAAATTACCGAAAACTGCTTTGAAACTTCTTATGAAAACAAATTCAAAACGGGTAGTATGTCGATGAGATTGACAAGATCGCATGTTTCGGACGACTCATGTTAAATGCACCGGATGACATTAATTCCAATTTTACAGGATATAATTAATTAACAGATTTACTACATGAGAGTGTGGAGGAAGGGCATTTCATGTGTTTTTTTTTCTTTTAATATGGACGGAAGTGGAATTTAAACACATTATACTTGTTTAAATATAAACGTTTCACTTTACGGAGATTTGAAAGATCTTTGTCTTTGAAAGAAGGAATATCATTTACCCATCAAGAGCTCTAATGGCATTAAGTTGTACTATTTTCGTTTTTATCTATACGAAATTCATCCGAAATTGTCATCATGTCATCGCTCATTATATTAACAGTGTATAGGCCTACTCAGTAATTGGTGTTCTACGGGTAAACTATAGTCTTTCATTATGGGTAATCCAAAATATATGTGGTTGTTAAGAGTTGGCTCTGCCGGTAGTGAGGTAAAGATAGTACCATACTTTGGTAGCATACCGAAACAGAAATCTTCACAGTTTACTTATAACTTTAATGCAGGGTATAAACATGGTGAATGTAGAAATATATCGATCCTGCCTGAAATGCTGTATTTATCCATAAAAGAGTAAAACCAATTGACCAATTTTGATCTTCGGAAGATCAAAAATCATGTGAAAAGATTTTTTTTAATTCCGTGGGCGTTTTTCGCTGTTTTCTCAAAGAGTGGGCATCGCATGGGACTGAAAATTTCACAGATGACTGTTGCTGTATCTTCCTTGATATTTTTGCCCATGAATCTGCATTTCTTTGACAAAAGCCAAAGTATGAAATTACTTTTAATCATACCGTATGTGACCAGATACTTTTAGTATCTGAGACATTCCCAATTAACACAATCCAGGTATAACACTATAGTGTAATTGCAGACCGCTGCACATCACAGCACTATACCGGACATTGCTCATTTATCACGGCACGCGATTGCTTCCGTTTGTTTCCAATCTGTCGCACGTCGCCGGTAAAACAAGCGCAAACAAACCAAGCGGGTAACGGTATCTGACAAGCTCACAGCAGTGAAACACACCCCCCCCCCCCCTCCCTCCATCCCTTGTGCTTCGAAATTCTCCATGTTTTGGGCGATCTTTTCCCAAGGGCTTGATTTCGTTTTAATGAATATTGAGGGTCATCACAAACAATGCATTCTTTGTGACGAGGCCCAGTGTATAGGCGCGGCTCCACGGTCAAGTTGCGCCTTATGGTAGGTGAGGGGTATAGGTACACGGTTCGCAAAAGACGCTGAACCCTGAAAGTCATTTAGGCCTACCGTTGGGGAGCTCATGCATATCATCGGTGGATACTTAACACCTTCACTCATGAACTTGTAATCAAGGCTACGTACCCCAACCGTTGTTGTCCCATCCCATACACACACTCACAATTACTCTTCATAATACTCTGCATATCTGACAGCTTGACAAATTATATTGAGCGGCTTCAGAACAATATGTAGCCTTGAGCGTAAGCCTACCTGTCCGGGTACAGTACGCTGTATAGCACTCCCAATATGCGACTCTCGATTGGGCGTGGTCACCAGCTCGGACCTCTCTCAGAGGCGTGGCTCTTAAGCGTCCAACAGGACACTTTAAGATTGCAGGCACAGACTAGGACGCACATAGGCAGAGAGCTGTTGCAGATGCGAGGACTGCGGTATGGGAACCCCACCCAGATCCAACGGTGTGTATAACCGCAGAGAAACACAAGTTGCGTGCCTCGTCCCGTTAGTATTACTAATGCGAAGTGATCGTTGTCACGCAGTGCCACTCAGTATGGCTGTTGCCAAAATGACTAACTCTAAATAGCCCAGGCGAGGTCAGGCTGGTAACCATTCAACAAAATAATTAGCCACGTGCGCAAAACAGTTAGCACTGGCTCCCGGCACTGCATGATTCCGACCCGCCCTATATGCAGTTAGGACACGCCCCTTAAAACAACAGTACTGATACTAGTGATACTTGAAACATGAACGTTTGCATGCGTTAGTCTCCATGGAGTAACTATCTTGTAAGTTGTACGTCGAAGTTAAAAGTCGAATTTATAGACTTAAACAAACATTTCAATCAGACATCAGAACCTAGTATTCATTTTCAGTCTAGTTGCGATGATCGTAACCCTTGGTCTATTGGACCTAGTATCAGTGGAGACTATAAGATAACTCTCTGTCATCCGACGTAACACGGGTTTTTAGTGTGTTACCGTTAACTGATGGACACATTCGTCACAGCAAGTCTCCACAACTTTCAAATTGCTTAGATCTGCATTAGCCGTGGATAAACTCTTAGGATTAATGTAGAAGATTAAATACGGTGCTCAAGATTGTTCAACAACAACGAAAACAACAACAGCAGCAGCAGCAACACAACAACAACGTCAGTAACAGCAACAAAGGCAACAGCAACAACAACAACAACAGCAGCAACAACAACAACAACAACAACAACAACAACGTCAGCACCAGTAGCAATAACAGCAACAACAAGAAAAACACCAACAACGACAGCAGCAGCAGCAACAACAACAACAACAACAACAACAATAACAGCAACAGCAACAACGTCAGCAGCAGCAAGCATAAGAATCATGCCCCTGTCCCGAAAACCATCGCATCGGTTGAACTTGCAGCCAGCAAGGTGCTGGCTGCAAGTTCAACCGGTACGCCAAAGCACTGAAAAATGCAACACTGATAAGACCTGTTTCCAGGGCAACCTGGGGCTATATATGGTCTTGTTCAAACACCGCTACATCCTTTCCTTAATCCCCCCATGATTGACAGTCACTACACACGCCCGGAACCTACAAGTACAAGACCCCTCTGGTGCACACCACGGTGAGGTCAGATACCTCCAACTCACACCTTAAGCATACCCTGGACATTTAGATTCATTACTCTTGAAAGAAGACTACGCCGCCACGATCTACAGTCTCAAATACAACTTCCGACAGATTGCACTTTATGCATCTGAATACGAGAAACTGATGAAAGAATGTATCTGTTAGAAACGGAACTTCAGAACGAGTAGATCAAGTTCCAGCCCCTAATCGTACATCAAGTGGCTTTTACCAATGATTGGAAGTAAAATCGTATTTTGTCCACGCTATGCATGTAGCCTATATAAAGGGCGGTCAGCTAGGTAACTCAGGTAGGCGTAGCGGTATCTCCCTAACCTTCCACAATCTGGTGTCCCGGGTTCGAATCCCACCAATGTCAGTCTCTTTATCACGTGGGTTTTCCCTCGTCTACATTTCCTATGGTTTTCGTGTCGTTTGCTAGTCCAGCTCCCCCGGGTTCATTGACACACAATATTTGATCGAGTTCGCTTTCTTTATACACAACCTTGAAAACACAACCAAAATAATTTATCAAATGAGATTGAAATGGAATCTTTATAAAAAAAAAGACGCTCAATTTTCACCAATGTTATTGGCGTCCGAGCAATGGTGTAATGTCAGCAAGAACACAACGTGCGTTTCCATTCAAAATATTATAATTTAATTCAATTCAATTCAATTCTATTGTTTCCGGTGACAAAGGGCCCTTTGTGTGAGGGGAGAGAAAACAAAGACCCTCGGTTAGCTATTGTTCATTAGCAAACGTATCAAGGAAGATACAGTAACAGTCATCTGTGAAATGTCCAGTTCCATATGGTGCCCACTTTTTGAGAAAACAATGAAAAAACGCCCACGGTATTTTTAAAATCTTGTCACCATTATTTTTTAATCTTTAAATGGTCAAATTTGTTTTTGGTCATTGGCTTTACTATTTTGTGGTTAAATACAGCATTTCAGGTAGAAAAATTGTAACGGTATGCTACCATCACCGTCTTTATCCCCAGTAAGTTATATGTAAATCTGTGAAGATGTCTGTTCCGTATGCTTCTAAAAAGCATGATACTGCCTCAGTATTTCCAGCCTCATATTGCGCAGTTTCGCAGTGTGTACATGCTTAAGTACACCCTGACCCCACTGTGCACTTTAATACTAAGCACTGGCCTTCAAAATGTTAAAGAACAACAGAACAGCTTTATACAAACTGAGATAAACATTCATGTTTCAATGTCAGAAAACAATAAAATACGTGTAGTCACATGTGGATACCACGAAACAAATGGAATTCGACATAAAACATTATACATGTAACTGTATAGTAGCACCCGCAAGAACATTCAAGAATAAGTTTTCTAAATAGCTCATAAATTCTGAAGAACACTAACTTGTCAATCAACCCTAGCATTAAATAAACATCAGGGTAAGGAAACTCTACATTTGGTGTTTGAAGTGTTGATCTGTTGTAACTTCAACAATATGGGTTGTATCGTAAAAATGGAATGATAATAAATACAAGAATAAACAATATTGTGGTCTCGTGGCGGTTCTTGACATTACATAAACATGCTACCCATTCGCTGGTATATTACTGCCATGCAATAACGGAATTCTGTTGACTTCGTAATTTCTGATCCTGTGTCTTTGGGAAAGATTTTGATACTGTAACATTAATTATAACATTGTAATGATTAACTCATTTCCAGTGATATCATATCTATATGTTTTGCTATGAGTCACATTTTACCGATAATGTCATGTAATGCCGCCACATTGTCGTGTTAATCAATAATTTCTATCCCGAAATAATCAGACACAATATTTCTTTGTCTATAACATAATCACACTTTCTATTGTAATTATGAGTCATAATTACGAATCTGTTGTTCTGTTCTGATATTCATTTACATGTTTATAAAAAGATTTTAATTCTATAACATTTTTGTCTTTTTTTCAGTTTTAGGACGTGTTGAATATAATATGATTATCGTTTTTCTATCCGAATAATTATGACCGTCTTGGCAAAGAACTTTTATCTTTACCGAACTCTAAGTCGGCATTCTGCAAAACAAACAAAAGACAACAGCCAAAACAACAAACAATACACAAAACAAACAAAAAACAACAAATAATACACAAACACTTGAAGACGCAGGCAAACACAAACCAACAGAAAAACAACAAAATATACAACCGTCTACCTTTTTTTTCAATGGGGAAGATTTTTCATGACCGAAATCATCTCGAACATGATCTAGGATCAAGTTTTGATTAATTCAGAGCTCAGACAAACCTTTCAATCGTCTGCATGTACTAGGCTCCTAAGACTAATCATGACTAGGGGGCCTACATTATGAAACTGTAACATTGCTGTCTCCATGCACAACAAATATGCCTGTCAGTCGAAACAATTACCAACATTAAATACGTTAATATTAGCAATCGATACGTTTTGGACTGATTTGCTTTCACTACTTATGTAGGTCTAGAAATTATTATTTTTAAAGTTCAATCAATTACTGACTATTATTATTCGTCTGTGCACAAGCTCCAATAACACGTAGGCCTATGGTAGTGAGCGAATACGTATAGTTCAGTCTGCGTGGAGCTTTCTTTTAAGGTAGTATCATACTTTGGTAAGAAAACAAAACAGAAATGTTCACAGATTTACGTATAATTTACAGGGTATGAAAATGTAGTGGTGGTAGAAACATACCGTTAAAATTGTTCCGCCTGAAATGGTGTATTTCTCCAGAAATTAGTAAAACAAAGACCTAAAACAGTTTTGATCTCGGGGTAAGATCAAAACCATCCATATGTTTTATACTAAATTGAGTCGAAATTTTGCTATTTTCTTGTGACTCAGCTGTCCGATTGAGCTCAAATTTTCACAGGTTTATTATTTCATGCATCAGACAAAGTGTGAGGTGGTGTTCTGTGACCTTAAACAATCATGTATTATACCTTTAACGTTCCACTGCGCAAGCTATCACGCGCGTGTTACGGCGCACTAATGTTTCGTTTTGTTTACAGACAGTTCAGCAAACTGCTCCCGTAATTCAAGGTTTGCAAACTCCATTGTTTAAACACGTACGGCTGTTCCGCAGCAGACCACGTATATGGAACACACTTCCGACCGTCGGGCTCAAATTAATTAACAGAAGGGGTGGGGCTTAATGCTCGGAGTCTGGGGAGGTAAGGACTTGAACCCAGACGCCCCGGTAGAGATGGACACGGAGAGATTATACGGGTGCCAGACTATTTTGTCAACTGTGTTTTTGATTAACTTGACCGATTCCTTACACCAACATGTACATGTATTGTATATCATTAATACAGGAATAAGAAACCCAGCATTATGATGGCACAGCTGCACCTTGGAGTTAATGTAAATCTGGAGATATTCAAAATTCAAATCCCTGTTCTCAGTAAATGGGTTTGCTTTGTACATTTTATGTCAGTGCATGCACTATAATACACAGCAATAAAAAAGGAAAGTGTATATCGTGTAATTCAATCAGGTATACATGTGTTAATAATATGCTATAGAATTGCTAATGCCATTGACAAACAGTAGTTTACGTGTTTTCTATAAGTCTTGTCGTGTAATTAATTTTTCAGTATCCGGCTATTGCCCTCTCACGAGTTGAATCTTGTAGTTCAATGATGCAGGGGTGAGTGACCAACATGTGAAAATTTGACCCGACCAGGATTTGAACCCTCGACCTCCACGCTCCATTTTGAGCCAATTGATCGCATTGGCTTGACCGCTGATCGTTGCCACTGACCAATGACCCACCATACCCAACACTGGGGCCAATTTCATAAAACTGTTTAGCACCAAAATTTGCTAAGCATGACATTTCTGTCTTATTAAAACAGGGTTAACAACCAAATGTCCACGTGTTGTGCATCACTTGTGATTGTTCTTTGGCTGTTGTTCGCTGACCGTGAATATCAAATAAAATTTTCAATGGTGGTTAGTTTTATTGGGCGAGATATTTTTGTGCTAAGCAAATTTTTGTGCTTAACAGTTTTATGAAATTGGCCCCTGGGCTGTTATCATCGGACTCCGCACCGTGCAATGAAGCCGTTTTCGTGGGCGTAAGCTGACGCTTGCCCCCATCAACCATACCGGCTGTGTCCCTCTCATCTCTGAGTCTCCGCGGTCTTCGCCGTACCTTTGTCGTCATCCAGAATCCAAACAGAATATTGTTGTTCCTGCCAGGATTGTTTTCCTTTGTTTACATCTGTGCGAACAGGATCGGGTATATTTACAGGGAAAGCATCCTTGAAAGGGCCGTCTCAGGGGCAGAGGGACTATACGGGGTTGTAAACATGGCAAAGCCTTGTCACGATGTCAGTTGATTAGGGACCGGGGTTATAGCTGGGTCGCCACCGGTGGTGAAACCCACGGCATGCGCCCACCGGTTCAGGCCCTCGGGCTTGGAACCAACCTTTAAAATGTCGTGAAATGTCATGTGAACTCTTCACCGTCATTACAGACTCGTTGCCATGGAGAACGGTTACCGAAACCGTAATCTAGGTCAGGGATACTTCATGGATATTTTTCTATGGCCTATGTAAATTGCCGCTCGCCTAGTTTGTGATAAATAAAACAAAGTCAAGGATCGAGTGCCGACTATCGATGATGTAATGGTAATCTACTACGATCTTGTTTTAAATTAGGTATGTGCTGGCACTGTGACAGAATTCAAGCTCCTGTGAATTGGTAATGACACAAAAATATCAATAGACCTTTCTTTTGTTTACACACACTGACACTGGTTGGCAATACTTTGTATGGGCGGCCAAATGCTACAAATCATTTCATCTTCTTGACGGACAACGTGACCCAATTCAACATTTTTACAAACTTTCCACAGCTGTACAAAATACATACCATCATTGCTTGTGTTGTTTCCATGACATTCAGCAATATCTTCCAATGTTTATGAAACGTTTTGTTTAAATTGTGGGTATTTTTTTATGCCTGGCTTTGACGGCTCGCCATACTTCCGCCATGTTGGTTGGCAAAAACTTGGCTGTGACGTTGCAAAAGAAAGGTCTATACAATTATGTACCTAATGAGTTACGGGTGGAGCTTTTTTAATTGACAATCAGTAATCGTACAAAAAAGGCAAAAAGGTGCCTCACAGACTCATGAGGGCGCTTTCCATGGATACGGGGGGTGGGTTACCATGGTGCAGGACGTGAACTGACATGAACCTTCGCTTGATAAAGTCGTCAACATTTTTCATATATCAATTTCACTTTCACTGGATCTATATCATTACACTATAGCAAATGTGTGTACAGATACGATCTCAATTCCTGTAACAAATTGACACGTTTGGTGTTGTTTAACACCGTTTCAATACGCCTTGACACCTATGATGTTCTTTGGATCGCTTCTGTTTGAAAAGGAAAAGGGAATTTTAGAGCATCGGTGACATATTTCGTGATGGGTTTCTTAAACAGTGTCCAGTCAGGTTAATTGCACGAACACGTCTATTATTTCTACACACCAGGACCTTGTTTGATTTACGTCATAGGATCACTCGGTCCAATACTATTCATAACATTGTCCTAAGTTTAAGTGCAATGTGAAGAGGCTTCTGTTGTCCTAATTCTGTGCGCTTTCTTTTCCTTTCTCTTTCTTTTTTAGCCCTCACCTCAAGGGGCCTTTGTGCCTTGTGTTGGGCGACTTCCATAAAAAAAAAAAAATTCAGGCATTCCGCACAACAAAATACTCAATATTATTAGATATTCACAAAAATAGTAATAGCAATAAATAAAAGTAAATATGCGTTATCTCTAAAACTTCGCGCTGCGGAATTATTTTTCAAGCCGATTCCTGAGAGCTCTCAGCTCACGGTTTGCCTCCGAATCAAGTCCGAGAAGTAGGCCTACAATGTACATGCATATACAATCAGAACGACGAGTTCCCAATCAGGCGAATTATTCAAATCAGTGACGGGGGAACATGACTCGATTCCCGGTCTAATTGCGACTGCCTGCTCGCTCCATTGGGTTAACACGTGTCGCTACCGTATAAATTGGGAGAAAATGCGGTCACGGGCAGCATTTGGTATGGGCTACGCGACGTATGTATGATGGATCTGTGCCATTACATAGATTCGCTCCGTGGTAAACAAAAATATGAAAGGACTTTGGAATATTGGATATTGGTGGTGATAAACTGTGAAATCTCTGGCGTTATACCGAGGAATGCTTGAAATGCCGCGACTGTCTGGTTTAGTCCAGGGTCGCTCAATGAAGCGACTTGCCCATTATTTGATGTTATATCATCTCAGATTGTCATCTAGAATAACTGAAACAAAGCTATCAATCTCAAACATCTGAGCATCATAATCATGATTGATTATTCGGTTTGATTTCAAAGATCTAGTTGTCCAAGATACTCAATTGCGTACATATAAAATAGTCATCTAAGTTTAACAATTCATTCATCAACTTCACTTAGTCTTTACGATGTCTTGACAGATTGACGTAACATGATTAACATGATTGGACCTCGGCGCCCTAAAAACACTAAAGAGAAATTATCTGAAACCAGGGGTCGATTTCAACTCGTAATTTAAAATCAAGCGTAGGACGTATGATGCATTGCAGCCCTATGGAGGATACGATGGTTTATCCTTCGTAACTCGAGTTACGATTGATCGTTGGGCTTCGTGAAATCGACCCCATGTATTACAAATTAGTTCAATTTTTCTCTAAACTTCTTAATTCACTGACAATGTGTGACGGAGGAAGTAGTATCGACTCCGAATACATCCGTGCGAACCATTGGAGTCGATTTTGTTTAATTTATTCGAATTTACGGTTTGTCGTTTGATACTGGCCTGGGAGACGTGGAGCAATTTGTTCGAAATTTCTCGGACCACTTTTAAAATAACGCGGCCGTTTCAGGTCATTGAAGGTTGAATTTCACTAAAAAAAAAACCAGATGATGTTTTTGTTATTGTGTCAGATGTTTATCTATTTCCATCACCATCACATGATTATCGAAAACACAATTGAACAATGCAGATGTCGGCGTGAAATATCAACACGAGTAACAGGTGTAAAAGATCAATCAATTTAATCCTTTCTAATCATTTGTTTACAGTTCATAATGATGTGCCCGCTGCCTGTCATGTACAAGATAATGGCCAACTCTTAAAAACCCTCAAGGTTTTCAAATGCTTTTCAAGTGGACCTACTTAAATGCCGCAAACATTTTAGTTGAGGACACTTGATCACCGCAAACACAATCAAGTGCGTTGTTTATTTTAAGTTGGTCTCGTTTATACTAATTCAGTAATGTGGAATTTAATGCTCGATCATCATAACTTTGCCAAACACAGTTTTGAAAGTAATGTAATGATCTGCCCGTAAGACGTTAAATCCCAAAGCACACTTTGGACAACACAGCTACATTGGACTGAGTGTATAAGTCAAGATGAAGACATTAAGAACAGAACAACCATGCATTGTGTATATCTTCACAAATGCAACGTCTTTATTACCGGAAGGAGGATCATTACGAAGGAGGAAAAGCAATTAATTCAGGCGATTCTAGACGGTGCGCCACCAAGAGTTTCCAACGCATTGACCAATCACAACTCATGGAAGTTTCCGACCCAAAGCGCACATGGAAAGCGTCCACAAATTCCAGGCATTGTGATTGGTCAACGCATTGCAAACTCTTGGGCGCACTTTTGTCAATGGCCCGTATTTCAAAGTATGCACACTTCACCTGTAATGACGTCATTACGTTATGACGTCATGGAATTGAATCGAAAGTAGCTTGAGCAAACTTTGCTAAAGGAGACTAAAATACATCTTGTGAATGGTGAGATGAAATTAAAGGTGATGGGAAGATACTTTTAGGTTATGTTCCTCAAGTATTAACACGATGGCATCGCCCCTTTAAGCCACCTTCGATCGTTGCTAGGAGCTATTGTTTCTGTGTTAGCTGGTTACTGGATCGATCGTTCCACGACTGTTTCCTGTCGTGGACTGACGTTTCTTAGTTCCTATCACTGCACTCAAAGTTACATTTCATCTTATTGCAATACTATGCCAACCTGAAATAGTCAATTTCGGCAGAGCTGCGTATTTTCCCCCCTCGATGTCTCTAATGTTCTACCCGTTGGCCTTTGCGTAATTACATTAAACCATTTCGTCTGTGACTAATTCTACTTCTACACATTTTTATTGCAGCATGCACTGAGTGGTACCATTTTGTCTGTACATTCCGATTTCTCTATATTCAGGCGCCAGATATACATATATGGCCTAGTTTAAAAGCACTTTTGCTTCAGCCCGTCTGCAAAATAAATGCATTTCAACATGAATTCAAAAGGCTGACGTACATAGTGTACATGCCTGAGTCGTGTGAGTATTTTCTTTGACAGAAGAAATCGTGTACTGTATATTGAGCTAATATCCAATACAAATCCAACGGACAAACTAGTATTGTATCGAATCCCACTTAACTTTCATTCCGATGGCTGACTTGGTTGTATCCATCGGATTTGTCTTCACCAAGTTGGTTTTCCGCCAGGCATAGGCCCCTAACAATCTCTATTTCAGTATGTAGAAGTTCAGCTAAATGCGAATGTATAGAAACCTAATTAGCCTTCAAAAGTGTCTTCGTTTGCACGAATGGTAATTTTATTTTCTTTTTACCTGAATGCTCACACGTAGATGATTTACAGTATTCCTAACTTTACCGAAGGTCGTATACGATACGCTGATCGATGACAACCAATTATGACATGTGTGGTATCATCCGAATCCATCCAACAAAATAAAATTATCCCTGACGTCGAGGAAATTGTGAATAGAATGAAAAGAGACATCACTAACCACTTTAGAAATGTTCTGTCAGTCTGTCTACAGACTGAATGTAATGAGGACTACGTGTGTGGATGGCAGAATGTTTGACAATTTCAAACTTAGTTAGAATCTTTGAAGGATCTCTAATGCAATAATGGTATGGATGCCATTTGGGGCAGACAAATAACACTGAACATGAATGTATACGTAGGCCTACATCCCATGGCATGCTCTCTTAGATCCTGAAACGGGGAGAAAAATCAAAGTAGCATCGAAGAATACGAATCGTGTATTGAATCCGAAGATGACTTCTGCACGCGAGTTGAAGGAATCTAGTCCATGATCTTTGACTTGTGGGAAATTACTGGCGAGCCCTTACCTCGATAATTAAAAAACCTTACCAGATCACATAGGTCAAGAATGCCATCGTGAAACACTTTAAAGGTAACTTCATACATTGAGTTTTGTCGTAGGCGTATATAGAAATGCTTATCCATGGGTAAACAAATCCAAGAATTTGGAAACACAATTTTTGAGTTTTGTCCAAATTCCTATTGATTTGTAATCAATGGGGACATTTTTTACGAAATACTTTCTCATGATTATTGGTATTATTAAAGGGAGCTTCATACTTTGGGTTTTGTCATAGGCGTATAAAAATACCCATCCATGGGTAAACACATCCAAAGGTTTGGAAACACAAATGTTTAGTTCCGTCCATATTCCTTTTGATTTGTAATCAACGGGAACATTTCTGACGAAATACTTTTGCATGATTACTGGTATTGTTATCTTTTTACCAATTAAGCTTTTAGATACCGTTTCATATATGCATCACCAAAGTATGGGGTTACCTTTAAAGGTAATATCATACTTTGGCTTTTGTCAAAGAAATACAGATTCATGTGCAAAAATATCAAGGAAGATACAGTCAGAGTCATTTGTGAAAATTTCAGTCCACTACGGTACCAACTTTTTGAGAAAACAGTGAAAAATGAACACAGGATTGTTTAATCTTTTCTCTTTTATTGATTATCTTTAAAATGTCAAAAATAATTTTGGTCATTGGTTTTACTCTTCTGGATAAATACATAATTTCAGGCCGAAAATAAATGTTAACGGTATGTGTCTACCATTACCATCTTTATACCCTGTAAGTTATGGGTAAATCAGTAAATTTCTGTTTCGGTATGCTACCAAAAGATGATACTACCTTTAAGGCTGTTTATTTAGAGTTTTCTGTCAGACTCACGACCCACGATTTTGTTTTTAATTGCCAGTGCGCACGATATGACATCAGCGAACTATATGTATTTGAGTTGGTCGTCATTTGACGTGATGCTATGTCAAGTTCATCAACTCTGTAACTTCCTGGTGTCTGGGGGTAATCATTTACCCAGTAATGCCATAAATTCTTCCGATTTATGACTTCAAGTGCACGTGTACAGAACATAAAATGTTGAGTTGGTAAACATGTTTGAGACACTTCAAATCCACTTGACTTAAAGGTTTACTGTTATCCAAACTCATATGAAGTTAAATACATCTGTAAGCCTATTGTCATAACACTCAACCTGTCTATTATTGATTGTTCGCCGGTTCGAATCCCGCTCCAGTCAATTTTTCTTTGTTCACTTTTCAATGACTTAAAATAACTCAGTCAGTTTCCCTTGTGGTTATTTCACGAATATAATTATTAAAAAGCCGTATCCTCTTTGAGTGATCCCCCATGTACCGTTCCCAGGTTGCAGCATTGTTGCGTGTATCATTGAAACGATCCCTGGGGTGTGGCGGTGTGTGCGTGGTTTCATGGCTTCTGACTGCCAAACGAACAAAGATAGTTGACTATTGGGGTCACCACCAACATAGGGCTGGATGGCTCAGTTGGTAGAGCGCCTGTACGGTATTCAGGAGGTCGCCGGTTCGAATCCCGTTCCAGTCAATTTTTCTTTGTTCACTTTTCAATGACTTATTATTGATTGTGCTAAACAATATTATATAGAGAAGAAAAAAGAGGTATTTTAGACCCATAATTTAGCACCCCACTTTTCGCGACGAAAAGCCTTGCTTACGTCACATGCAGAACACCACGCAGTATACTATGTGGCAAGCCTATGCTATTTCTGTAGGTGACGTCACTCGCTATTGTTGTGTGGATCGGTTCCAAGGGGTACTGATTTTGTAACTTTTTGGTCAAAAGTAAGCACTTATATAACATATAAATGTATTATAGTCTTTAATTATGTATTAAGCAATAATTTTTAAAGCACTTTCACCCCTTTCGAAATTTTGATTGCAGGAAACCTTTAAGTTCGGAATTTACAGATATATCTTGCTGACCGTTAAATAAACATCAGCATTTGTTTTGTGACAATTTCTCTAGTGAAATTAAATGACTTTCGCGTTACGATGATGCAAGATTGTTTATCTCATTTTAAAATCCAATTTATGTGTCGAATCTAATTTTTATTCAAAGAGAGTCCGCGATATTTGAGGTGCTTCATATTTCAATTTCAGTATTCAATGTTTGCGAGAACAGATGTTACGGGTATTGTGAACCACGTGACCAATGGTGTGAATTCGAGCGTGCAGTTGGTTTTAATCGACAAACGTTTGTAATTATGCACGTGTAATTGATGAGAAAATGCCTATACAGAGTGTACATGTACTTGGACGGGTCACTCACCTTTACTATGTATGGCCCTGAAAGTTTTAGAATGTTCATGTCAAATGTAGCTTCAATTTGACACTCTCCAATATCATCGCATATTAGGCCTATGTCACTGCGTCGGTCATGTTGTGCGGCAGGGAATGTTATTAAATTAAATTGTCCAAATTGTGTTTTATTTATTTGTTTAACGCGGTAGGCTATAGTGTACATTGAGAGCTCGTTGTGGTCTCGTTTATTCTCACATAATCTCGAGGTCAAATTCCAGAATCATTGCTATTGATGCGATTTCAATACGTCTCAATTATTTATATCAAGACGTTTATTGAAAGATAATTTCGTCATCACTTAATGCGGGGTAATGACTGGTGCCACGCAGTACAGCACACGACACATTTCCATTGCAAACATTTTAAAGTGGGTACCAATGAGCTCTAGATTTATGTACGGTATATGGCGGGTTTTTTTTACTGTTTCCCAAGTGTGCACCACACTATTCATTACCTCCCATTGGCCTTAACTTCACAGTTCAAAAAACCTCATCCACAAACCTATATTATCTTTTCAATTTTGTGGGTGTACCACCCGATGGAAACACCCCGAAAATGTCTCCCCCCCCCCCCCCCCCCAACTGACTAATTCAAAGTTTTTCAGGAAACGTATCCCTCCTCTTCCACTGCCAAATACAGCCAAGTTCAGAGCCAAAAGGTACAAATCTCCACATAATTTGAAGCACTGAACCCTCAGAATGACACAACTTGTCATAATTGCACAATATAATTAACTGCACGACCACCAAAAATTATAATTTAAAAATAGTTGAGGGTATACAAATAATGAGAATTAGGTCGCAGCTATATCGGTCTAATAGTGCGCTGCAGCCCCATTAAAAGGCCGTGATAACAAGTGTTATATAAAAATGCATGAAACAGTGCCAACGCACTTTAATAAATTATTGATGTAAATATTCCTATTTCTATATGCATAGGGACTACTAAAATTTTCGTTTTTATCTGAAACAAAAGAAGAATTGAGCGGAGAAAGAAGATTGTCGAACATTTCTCGATTTTCACTGACTTTTCCTGAACACCTGTTTTTGCCCTGGTTGGCCAATATCACTTGCAACTTCAGACTCTCAACCGGGATCCTATTTCCCAAGTCAGACAAGGGGCGTGTACGAAACGGAGGCTCAGGCTCCGTCTCAGGCTCCGGCTCCATTTCATGAATCCATTCTGAAATAAGTGGTATCAAAATAGAGGCTTTGACTCCGGTTCTGAAGTAGATTATCTGGTTTGAGAAGGAAAACAGAGCTTCAGCTTCAGTGAAATACCACAACTTATATTTTTTTGCATATGGATGTCAGAGCTGGAGCCTGAGCCTGAGCCTGAGACGGAGCCTGAGCCTGAGCCTGAGCCTGAGCCTAAGCCTAAGCCTCCATTTCGTAAACGCCCAAGGTCTCTGTATGTAAAATTGCCAGTTTATTCTCCAACGATATCCTCATGTTTATTTCATTGTCGCGTTCCCTTTTATATATTTACCGAACGTAGTGTCATTAACAAAAACAAAAGACATACAAACATGGAGTACGGATTATACTTTGCTTATTACAATTTCAAAACCAAATTGGGTCTCCATTTAGTTTCAATCGTGTAATTTAACTGTACGGCATTAATTTCGTGACATCTTACAAAACGATTTGTACAATCGTACAAAAGGTTTTTGCGAATAATACTAGAAATTAAAACTGAACCAAGAATATGTGTGTAGAATGGAAATGACCTGCGAATGCATATCGTAGTATGGGTCTCGCACAAAATATATCTGAACTGTTTTTTACTACTAGTGATAAACATCAGACCCTGGGCGTTAATACTGGAATATTTATAAATGGTTACAGCCTTCAGATGAAGGTGCACCGTACACAAAGTTATCTGTATCATCTCTCTTATCCTAAACCTGATAGCTTTCAGTAAAATAAACCATCAAATAAATTCACGGTCGATTAAAGGGGAACGGCCCTTTGAAATCGCATGGTGATCAACAGAGTCCGCATCGCCGATGCTCCCTTTAAAATGTTTTGGTTGCAAATGTTTAAAGGTAGTATCATACTTTGGTAAGAAACCAAAACAGAAATTTTCACAGATTTACGTTTAACTTACAGGGTATGAGGATGGTGGTGGTAGAAACATATCGTAAAAAAATTTCCGCCTGAAATGGTGTATTTATCCAGAAATTAGTAAAACGACCGAAAATCTTTTTGATCTTTTAAAGATAAAAAATAAAAGAGAAAAGACTTAAGAAATGCTGTGGCTGTTTTTGCTGTTTTCTCAAAAAGTGGGCTCCGTATGGGACTGAAATGTTCACAGATGACTGTTACTCTATCTGTCTTGATATTTTTTGCCCATGAATCTGTATTTCTTTGATGAAAACCAAAGTATGATAATATTATCTTTAAGGGGTCAATTTTACGAAGCCTTAAGATCGATCGTAACTCAAGTTACGAAGGATAACCCATCGTAACTTACGTAGGTTAAAGACGTTAATTTAGAAGCAGTATTAGTGGGCGTGCAGGCTTTCCCGTATAGCCAACTCGAAGCCTGTATGTCAGAGATCACCACTGCATAGTGGCGTCCCGGATGAAAGAACCGCTTTGGGGAATATTGACAAATCAAATTGCCAAACAATTCCCCATCATAATTACTGGATCATTTCAACGTGAGGATTTACGGTACAACCAAACTACTCTACATTAGACTTGTACGGATCCGATTGTTATTTGTATTTGACCGTTAGTGAGGTATATTTTAAAGATAGAGAGTAAACACAATGCACTATGGGCTTTTGCTTAAAGGTACAGTACAGGATTGGTAACATACCCAAACAGAAATGTTCATAGATTTACGTATAACTTTCAGGATATGAAGATGGTGCTGGTGGAAACATACCGTTAAATTCCTTCTGAAGTGATGTATTTATCAAGAAAAGAGTCAAACAAAGACTCAAAACATTTTTGATCTCGCGGTAAGATCAAAACCATTCTTTATGTTTTATAAGAAAAATTGAGTCGGATTTTCGCTATTTTCTCGTGACTCAGATGTCCGATTGAGCTCAAATTTTCCAGGTTTATTATTTCATATACATGCTGGATCAGACAAGGTATGAGTGCTTTCCTGTGACCTTTACCAATCATACCTTTAAAGGGAAAGCGGTTTCTCCAAACCCTGCTGTCAATTATTTCTCCAAACCATGTTGGCCACATCCTTCGAAAACAATTTTCTTCAAGCTTGTCAGTTGAATGAAGACGGATGGCTTCACAGGGAGTATGTTACATTGCGTGACCAAGCGTGTGACATGGGCCTGCTCCCAAATCATTGCACGTACGTTAAAAGGACCATATAGGATTTGCAAATTTAAGATATAGTGCGTTTTGGCTTAATTTGGTATAAACATTAGTGAAGGTCTTTAACATCCTTACAGACATTGTTTCATGTACCTTTTTACACTTTGTTCATCTGGATAGCAGAAATACGGCCGAAATAATCTTGCCCACCCCCCCTTCTTATCCTTCACGGTTACACCACGCTTTCGAAATGCTACTAAATCGTTTGGACGAACGATCTTTTTTTAAAGACACTAAATCTTGATTTCCTTGAAAAACCCAGCATCTGATGAACCAAGATTTCTCATGGTGACTGTCTGCACTGTTTACGAACTGTTTAGTCCATTTTCTGTCTCAAACTCAATAAATGTTTTAGGAGGCCTTGCAAATCATGTACGCTGCCTTTAAAAAACCTTATGAGCGATCCATTTAACTGAACATGGAATACAACCATCGTCCATCTACAGTTTATCTAGGTGGAGGGGGGCAAGGGGGCACATTGCCCGGGCGCCACTTTTTAGGGGGCACACAAACGCAAAGGAAAAAGCATATCTGCTCTGTTAAAGTTATTGGAAATCTAATCCAATGAACAAACAAAGAAAGATTCCAATTTCAAATTGTCAGATTTTGTTGGTCATAGGCATCAGAAGTTGGAATTAGGGGTGCAATCGTAGCGTTTGCCCCGGGCGCCGTTTTCCCTAGAAACGCTGCCCTCCGACCAGGCTCAATATCTTGTTTATCACATAATCAAAGGCAGGGACATTGAGATGTCATTTGAAAGAACTCATAATTATACAAAATATTATGTTATGATATATGTTTGTCATCACGGTACCCCTCGTATGAATGCCATCATAGAAACACTATATTTGTATTGCTTTGGGGTAAATTACATACAGAAAATCTTATGCTAACATCTGTTTGGAAAATACTTCCACACGCGTAACAACAATGGCTGATTCAGCGTTATAATAATACAGAAATACATTAGTTCATCAAACAAAATTGATCGATTTGTTTTTCACTCGGGGCGCCAGATGTGAAAGAACTACGTTTAGCTGGCTGGTTTGGTTGGTTTTAAATATTTTTTTAAACCATGACAATCGGACGTCCATTTTGATAATGTTATAGATTCTGATTAAGGTCAGTGAAACAAAGAAGCTTTTCAATTGATGAATATACAAGTTCGCCTTTTCAATTGCAATAATCGCTAGCCTATAGACCGTGGCTTGAGGCTAGGCTTATTTATGGAACTTATTTCACTACTGCCATTTTGAATCCCACAAAACGAAACGAAGGGATTGGACCACATGATGAAGCCGAAGAAAGGCACCGGTTTCGCCATATATCTCAAGCTCTTCCTTTCATTTAGGACACAAAATGGCGGTAGCAAAATAAATCCCAAGCCTATGATCCTCAAGCCTCATTTCGTACAGGCCATGTGATTTATAGACTTACAAAACTACGGAAGGTGCGAGTGGCCATTGAAGGATATTTCCTATTAGACGACGTCTCACAATTACCCTTCCAAGAAACGACCTTTAATCGAGAACAGAGCAAACTACATGATACAGAAGGTTTAATAATAATGTGCAATAACGAACACATACTGAAGACAGCTTCATGGTTCTACTCGCCCAGTACATACCCTATAGGCCCAAGCGATATAAGCCCATGCAAAACGAAAGCAAATTCCGTATTTTTCTAAATATTTCTGCTGGTATTTTATCGAAATCCACCCCAGGAATTCTCACTAGAACTACACTGTGCATCAGTCGGCCCTGTAATACTTAACATTAATACCATAATCAGTGTTTGTTTGTATCTGCCACCTGTACAATATTGTGTGGTTAGTCTATTTCTACGTATATCATTTTGTCAACTAAACTCACAAAAACAAATTCCGCATTTTTCTATTAATTTTGGTTTTTTTCTGCTGGCATTTTATCGAAATCCACTACATGAATTCTCATTAAAATACGGTGTGCATCAGTGGTCGTGCAGTGCTTGACATTAATACCATAATCTCGTGTAGGCACATTGTTTTTGTATATCTGTCGCCAGTATAATAATGTGATTAGTGTATGTCTACGTACAGTATATCGTTTATCAATTACAAACTCCATTGGACTTTGTCGTTGATACTTGTGTATAATTATAAGCTACCCTAAATTTCAAGTTTGTTTGTTGTTGTTTTTGTAACTGTGCCCTTCCCTTATCTCTTAAAGATAAATAAACCTTTTTGTATCGATATGGGACTTTGTTTCTTGTTATCGGCCAGTTTTTATAAATTGAATGTCAATATGACAACTTTGTAAGAGTATTTTGTGGTGGTTTTATGAAAAACGGCAAAATATCAAGTTATTGTCACAAAAATCTCTATTATTATTAATTACGAGGTTAGGTTAACCAATGCAGATATGGACATATTCTTTATCTGGAATCTGACATATTTATTAATTAATCTATTAATTAACAGGGGCCAATTTCATAGAGCTGCTTAGCACAAAAATTGCTAAGCATAACATTTCTGCCTTAATAAAAACAGGATTACTACAACCAAATGTCCATGTGTTGTGTATGTATCACTTGCAATTGTTCTTTGGCTGACCATAAATATCAAATCGAATTTTCAATGGTGGTTTGTTTTATTGGGCAAGCCATTTTTGTGCTAAGCAATTTGTTTGTGCTAAGCATCTCTATGAAATTGGCCCATGGACACCTAAATCACGATAGCGAGAGAAAATTGCAATGTTTCGCTGATACCTGTAAAGGTCAGAGGTCACTGGAGGACCGAAGAGCAAATGTAGACGAGTAAAATCGATAGTTGTTATATTATTTGCATAAATTGGGCATTGACATTCAACCATCTGCTATTATATAGTTATCAAGCGTATTTTGTTGTACAACACAACATTGGTTGGAAATATAATGGACGTCGAATATCACACCAGGCAATTAACACACCTGTGCAAAAATTAATGAAAATCCAAATGAAAAACAATGTAATTTATTAAAAGTAAAACCACTTTCAGGATATAAATACAGGCATGTTTGGAATGTCGATGCGGGTAGGCGAAAATATGAACAAAAATGGTCATTATTTTAGTCAAGACCAAAGCATTGTGGAAAAATATATACCAAGGGGGGGGGGGGGTGCTTTGCATACATGTAGAACGTGCATTCTGTAGCAAAGACTAGTCCTCGGACCTGGGGCCAATTTCATAGAACTGCTTAGCACAAAAACTCTTTAAGCATTACACTTCTGTCTTAATAAAAACAGGATTAACAACCAAATTTCCGTGTGTTGTGTATCACTTGCAATTGTTCTTTGGCTGTTGTTCGCTGACCATGAATATCAAATCGAATTTTCAATGGCGGTTTGTTTTATTG